>CM052669.1:14417656-14458787 GCA_028533165.1 Leontopithecus rosalia
GAGGGAGGGGAGGGGAGGGGAAGGGAGGGGAGGGAGGGGAGGGGAGGAGGGAGGGGGAGGGAGGGGAGGGGAGGAGGGAGGGGGAGGGAGGGGAGGGGAGGGGAAGGGAGGGGAGGGAGGGGAGGGGAGGAGGGAGGGGGAGGGAGGGGAGGGGAGGAGGGAGGGGGAGGGAGGGGAGGGGAGGAGGGAGGGGGAGGGAGGGGAGGGGAGGGATGGGGGGAGGGGAGGGGGAGTTTTTTAAAGAGATGGGGTCTTGCTGTGTTGCCCAGGCTGCTTTTGAACTCCTGAGCTGAGCTCAAGTGATCCTCCCACCTTGGATCTCCCAAAGTGCTGGGATTACAGGCATAAGCCACCATGCTGGGGGGCCCTGGACTGGCTCTGTTGTCCTGTGTGTGGCTTAGTCTCCTTCTCCCCTTATTCATGGCCTTCTTCCCTGCCTTCCTGACAGTTCTTGTTACTGGATATCCATTCATAAAAATGGCTACTTTACAGCTTAAATCCACCAGGGTTTGACACAAGTTCCATAACCCACCCCAATACAGCACAGGCACTCTTGAATTTGTTAAATCCTAGGGTCCAAGTGACAGAATTACTTCCACTGCAGATTTCATTAGCTAGAAAGTTTCTCTTTCCTTTTCCCCCTGGTAAATACAAGGGGAGAAAACTTCCCCGGATTTTTGCAGTGTTTCTGTAAGAAGTCCTAGCCTCCATTGCAGCCATTTGTCCAGTTAATCGTTCTGATCTGAAACAGTACTAACTTCTCTTGTCTCCCCAGGTGAACCAAAGTAAGGCTGTAAGCCTGAATAGATACCTGAGACTGAGCCCAAGCTGCAAGAGAAGCAGCCATGCTGTCTCCCGAGGTATTTGCATTTCAAAGAGAAACAAGGCTGGAAATGTTTTGTTTGTTTGTTTATTTATTTATCCATTCCTTCTGAGACAGAGTCTCTGTCACCCAGGCTGGAGTGCAGTGGTACAATCTCACCTCACTGCAACCTCAGCCTCCGGAGTTCAAGAGATTCTCATACCTCAGCCTCCCAAGTAGCTGCAATTACAGGTGTGCACCACCACGCCCAGCTAATTTATGTATTTGTTTTTAGTAGAGACAGGGTTTCACCTCGTTGGCCAAGCTGGTCTTGCACTCCTTGTCTCAGGTGAAACATCACCTTGGCCTCCCAAAGCATTTGGATTACAGGTATGAACCATTACATGCTGCCCAGGCTGGGAATTTAAAGAGATCTCAAGGTAATAAAGGCAGAGACACCCAAGATATCTAGCTTCTGGCTAGATTTTATTTACACTCAAAAGGACTGGATATGAAGGAGACTTTCTCAAGAGACAAGGGAGAAACTGCCTCCTACTCTTTTAGAAAAAGAAGAAATCATTTTCCTTGTTCTTGCCTGCTCCTGTAGGACAATAAACCTGGCTCTCATCATGCCATCTCAGGGGTAAGACTGGAGCTAGGGGTATCAGGTCACTTATTACATTTACTATGAGGTGTTTGATATTAAATCTGTTGGGAACAGATGCTCAGCACCACAAAGAAAAATCAGCACTGAGACAAAGGATCTCTCAGCAAGCAATTTTTACTTCCTGTACTGCAGGAAAGGTACCCTCGCTAGCCATCTTGCCAGGAGAGTACAATGAACAAAGGAAAAGCAGACATATTTATCCCTTATGCATTTGGGATCGTCTTCACTGCTGTGTCTGATCTCCATTAGCTGGAGCCAGAACTCACAATCTAAACTAAAACCCGATTGGCTAACAACTTAAAACTTTTCTAAACAGGTAAGGGGCCTAGGCTGCAAGCTGGGACATGCCTATGAGCATGTCCAGCACAGATATTTTGGTTAAAGTACAAGGACATAGGATGTACTACGTGCTTATAAGCATGGCATGTTTAACAGCTACATAGGATAGGGCTTAACAGAATTATTAGCATACTTATGATTTGTTCTTTTTATTTATCTATTGTTTGAGACAGTGTCTCACTCTGTTGCCAGACACCAGGCTGGAGTGCAGTGGCACGATCTGAGCTCACTGCAATCTCCACCTCCTGGGTTCAAGCAATTCTTCTGCCTCAGCCCCCCAAGTAGCTGGGACTACAGGCGCGCGCCACTATGCCCAGCTAATTTTTGTATTTTAGTAGAGATGGGGTTTCATCATGTCGGCCAGGATGGTCTCAATCTGCTGACCTTGTGATCCACCCTCCTCGGCCTCCCAGAGTGCTGGGATTACAGGCGTGAGCCACAGCGTCCAGCCAATTTATTCTTTAACAAGAAAGGAAACTTTAAAGAGGAACTTTTCTACTTCCCACACATCTCTGATCCAAACTCTGCATGCATGTATTTCAGATATATTAGATCAAGATAAATACTAACAATCTGGCAGTAAGATGTATGCAGAGTTTCTGGAAGTGCATTTGCAGACCTCTTGCATAGAAACCATCAGAGGGAGTTAGGGTGGGGGTGAGGATAGAAGAGATAGAGTCATCTGTCTCGTTTTTTGGTTTTTTGGCTGTGTTTTTTGAGACAGGGCCTACCTCTGTCACCCAGCCTGGGGTTCAGTTTCCCAATAATGACTCACTGCAGCCTCTGTGGTTCAAGCAATCTTCCTGCCTTGGCCCACTGAGTAATTGGAACTATAGGCATGCATTGCTGTTCCTGGCTAATTTTTGTATTTTTCCTGGTGACAAGAGTGGGGAGGTGAAGGCAAGGGTCTCACTATGTTCCCCAGGCTGGTCTCTAACTTGGGGCCTCAAGCAGTTCTCTTGCCTTGAATGATAGGCATAAGCCACTGCCCCAGCTAGGGGTCATGATTTTTTTGTTTGTTTGTTTTGAAATGGAGTCTTCCTCTGTCACCCAGGCTGGAGTGCAGTGGCACCATCTCGGCTCACTGAAACCTCTGCCTCCCGGGTTCAAGCCATTCTCTTGCCTCAGCCTCCTCAGTAGCTGGAATTACAGGCATGCACCACCATGCCAGGCTAATTTTTTTGTATTTTGTGTAGAAACAATGTTTCACCCTGTTGGCCAGGCTGGTCTCGAACTCCTGACCTCAAGGGATCTAACTGCCTCAGCCTCCCAAAGTGCTGGGATTACAGGTGTCAGCCACCTGCCAAGGGGTCATGATTTTAGACTGGGAAAATTCCTAAGCTTTATCCTAAATCAGCTGGATAGAATCTCGTGGTGTGGAACCCTTATCTGCATTTCTCTTCTTTTTTTTTTTTTTTTTTTTTGAGACGGAGTTTCGCTCTTGTTGCCCAGGCTGGAGTGCAATGGCGCGATCCCGGCTCACCGCAACCTCTGCCTCCTGGGTTCAGGCAATTCTCGTGCCTCAGCCTCCCGAGTAGCTGGGATTACAGGCACGCGCCACCATGCCCAGCTAATTTTTTGTACTTTTAGTAGAGACGGGGTTTCACCATGTTGACTAGGATGGTCTCAATCTCTTGACCTCGTGATCCGCCCGCCTCGGCCTCCCAAAGTGCTGGGATTACAGGCTTGAGCCAACCCCTACCCCTAGGCGATTCTACGCCCTCCCTTTTTCCTTTGGTATCCTTTTTCTGCAAGGTCACTGTTCCCCTGGGTGAGCATAAATATTCACTAGAAGGAATCGTGGTCAGCTTGAATGTGGTTGGTAATTTTTAACAATGATAAACTTCTGTTTAACTTTGGGTTAAATGGAAAACATTTTCATTTCAATCCTTGTTATTGAACAACTTTCCAAAATGCATAAATTCTTTACTTAGAAGGTAGAAACTATTCTGTAGCTTGTTCTTATGAATCTAGGGTCAACCAGGGTTTAAGGAAGAGCATTCAAAACTCCATTTCTTGCACTGGAGCATGGAGACAGAGGCACCGGGAGGCTTGTTGGTATACTGGCATGGGGCCATAGTTATGATTTTGTTTTTTTGGTTTCTTTTGCTTTTTTTTTTTTTTGAGATGGTGTCTCACTATGTCGCCCAGGCTGGAGTGTAGTGGCTTGATCTCGGCTCATTGCAACCTCCACTTCCCGGGTTCAAATGATTCTCCTGCCTCAGCCTCCTGAGTAGCTGGGATTTCAGGCACGTACCACCATGCCCAGCTAATTTTTGTATTTTTAGTAGAAACAGAGTTTCACTATGTTGCCCAGATTGGTCTCAAACTCCAATCTTAGGCCTCCCAAAGTGCTGGGATTACAGGCATGAGCCACCACACCTGGCCTTTGCTTTCTAATCAGAATAGCTTGCTTTCTTATAACTCTTCCCCTAAAAGTGATTTGAATTACTATATAATAATACTAATTTGATCTGCTTAGTATTGTGTTATATACTTGCACACTATTATAATCCATAAAATTTACTATATGTCCACTACATTTTCCCAGTAAACAGAGTGGAGTTTATCAAAACACGTAGCAGAGTTTAACCTGTACATCTTTAAAACTATTGAGAAACTATTGAGAAACTCTATGAGCAATATTTGAAAGTCCTGAGCAATATTTTTAAGTCATGTTTTATTTATATATTTACTGATTGATTGAGACAGAGTCTCACTCTGTCACCCAGGCTAGAGTACAGTTGTGTGATCTCAGCTTACTGCAACCTGTGCCTCCCAGATTCAAGTGAATCTCCTGCCTCAGCCTCCCAAGCAGCTGAGATTACAGGTGTGCACCACCACATTTGGCTGACTTTTGTATTTTTTGGTAGAAAATAAGGTTTCACCATGTTGGCCAGACTGGTCTCGAATACCTGACCTCAAGTGATCTGCCCACCTCAGCCTCCCAAAGTCCTAGGATTACAGGCATGAGGAAAGTCATATTAAAGGCCAAGGAAATACAGACAAATATAATGCTTTTACTTTGTTTTAGGACAAAATTAAGTTTCTTTTTTTTTTTTTTAAGGTGGAGTTTCACTCTTGTTACCCAGGCTGGAGTGTAATGGCACGATCTCAGCTCACCGCAACCTCCGCCTCCTGGGTTCAGGCAATTCTCCTACCTCAGCCTCCTGAGTAGCTGGGATTACAGGCATGCGCCATCATACCCAGATAATTTTTTGTATTTTTAGTAGAGACGGGGTTTCACCATGTTGACCAGGATGGTCTCGATTTCTTGACCTCGTGATCCACCCGCCTCGGCCTCCCAAAGTGCTGAGATTACAGGCATGAGCCACCACGCCTGGCCAAAATTAAGTTTCTAATGTGTGCCATGTTTAACCATTTCTTGTTTTTTGTGTTTTTTGGAGAACAGTATCTTCCTTCATAAATTCTTAAATAATGTTCAAGAAAAGCACTATGTGATGGATGAATCTACTTTTCTTTAGTAAATTATTCCATGATCACTCCTTTGTAAAGCAGTACATACTATTTACTTTTCACCAAAAACTACACACTCTAGAGTAGTTGAAACTAACAAATAATTGAGCTTCTATTAAGGTTTTTCTTTCCAATCTCTTCCCAGCTTATAGAGGAATAAAATTATTGATGCTGTCTTAAGTGAGGTTCAAATTCACCAGGTGATTCTAATTCCCTTAAGAGTGAGAGTGTATGTCAGATGGAGTTGCTGATGAGAGAATGTGATATTATGAAATATACATTTGGTCTTCATCCCTGTTTCCTGCCATGCAACTACTGAAATCCTTGGAATCTCCAAAGTGATGTCTTTTTTTTCTTTTTTAATAGAGTCTTGCTCTGTTGCCAAGGCTGGAGTGCAGTGGTGCAATCTGGGCTCACTGCAACCTCCACCTCCCAGCTTCAAGTGATCTCCTGCCTTGGGCTCCCTAGTGGCTAGGACTACAGGCACGCAACACCTCACACAAATAATTTTTATATTTTTAGAGTAGAGATGGGGGTTTTACTATGTTGGCCAGGCTGGTCTCAAACTCCTAACCTCAAGTTATCTGCCTACCTTGGCCTCCCAAAGTACTAAGATTACAGGTGTAAGCCACTGTGCCCAGCCAGATGGGTTTTATATGACCCTATATGTTGTGACTTACTTTCCAATCTGACTCTGGCATAACACTATGAGACAAGGAAAAAAATCAAAATATTTAACCTCAAAATATATTTCCTTGCCATACCTTGAAACTGCCCTGCAGAGTCTGTTGTGGGAAAAAAATCCACATTCTACAGAGAATCCCCTTTCCCCTTTGCTTTCCTTCCTTCCTTGCCAGATCCAGGAGATAATCAACTAAAAGCAGGGACCCTTTTAGGTCCATTAAGAACTAAGTAGGAGTCCATTCGGGCTCGTACCCCTGCTCTCTTTAAAGTAACCAATCAGAATTAGTCTAGACTGTGTGGTCTAACCCTAGCCAATAGGGGAACAACACAGCAGTAGGGGAGACCTCTGAAGGAATAAGAACCTCTTCCTCTCCCTTGTCCAGATGTGCACTTGACATTGTTCTGTCAGCTACACCCTTCTATAGAAGTAAAGTGCCTTGCTGAGGGAATTTATATTTGAGTGCTATCTGTTTTGTGGCACCAAAAATTTACATGTAACAATGTTTAAATGTACCTATATCCTGGAAGCCCCCCACTGAGTTGTCCTACCTTTCTGAACCAAACCAATGTATTTTTTTCAATGTATTTGATCGATGTTTCATGCCTTCCTAAAAATATTTAAAACCAGGCGGTGCCCTGATGACCTCAAGCCCATGTTCTCAGGGCTTCCTGAGGGCTGTGTCACAGGCCATGGTCACTCATATTTGGCTCAGAATAAATCTCTTCAAATGATTTACAGAATTCCACCCTTTTCATCAACACTGTACATAGTTTCTCCATTCCTAATCCCAAATTATATGAAGAAACGGCTCTAAATAAAAGCAAGCCATTTCCTATGCAGACATGCTTCAACAGTGCACCTTTACAGTGACAACTGAAGTCCTTGAGACAGCTCCCAGCTCACACGCACAGAGCATCTCCTGCAGAGCTGATCCAGGGCAAAGAGAAACAGATGGCCTGTCTCAGTCTTCCAGATTCCAACAATGACTGTTGGTCCTTCAGAGTTATGTTTCATGGGAGTGACACATTCTGAGCAATGATCCTTGTTATTATGGATTGTCTCCTCTGGGTGTAAAGAAAGGATCAACATTTGGCTGGAAGAAACATGATGAGGCTTTTCTTTGTGGCTACACAGTCCTCCGTCTTGAATGAGCAACTAAAAAAAGGGGGTAAAGGATATGTAAATGATTTGTTTGAATTAACCAAATAAACAGAAATGATTATTGATTAAGGTAAACTGGATAAGAAAGCTAACATCTCATTTATGGAATAGAGAGATATTTACACAGCTGACTTTATAAGTATTAAAAGATTCTCTAACTTCAAAATACTTTATTTTGGTGGGGCACGGTGGCTCATGCCTATAATCCCAGCACTTTGGGAGGCTGAGGTGGGTGGATCACCTGAAGTCAAGAGTTCAAGACCAGCCTGGCCAACATGGTGAAACCCTGTCTCTACTAAAAATACAAAAAAAAGAAAAAAAAGCCAGGCATGATGGCACATGCCTATAGTCCCAGCTACTGGGGAGGATGAGGCAGGAGAATTGCTTGAACCAGTGAGCCTAGATTGCACCACTGCACTCCAGCCTGGGCAACAGAGTGAGACTCTGTCTCAAAAAAAAATAAATAAATTAGCCAGGAGTGGTGGCACTCACCTGTAATCCCAGCTATTCTGGAGGCTGAGGCAGGAGAATCACTTGAACCTGGGAGGTGGAGGCTGAGAGCCAAGATTGTGTCACTGCATTTCAGCCTGGGTGACAGAGTGAGACTCTGTCTTAAAAAAAAAACAAAAAACTTTATCCCACTGGGTGCAGTGGCTCACACTTGTAATCCCAGCACTCTGGGAGGCTGAGGTATGACTTGAGGTCAGGAGATTGAGACCAGCCTGGCCAGTATGGTGAAACCCATCTCTACTAAAAATGCAAAACTTAGCTGGGTGTAGTGGCTCATGCCTGTAATCCCAGCTACCTGATATGCTGAGGCAGGAGAATTGCTTAAACCCAGAGGCATAGGTTACAGTAAGCCAAGATGGTGCCACTGCACTCCAGCCTGGGCAACAGAGCAAGACTCCATCTCAAAAAAAAGAAGAAACTTTATCTCAAGGTGCCATCATAGTATCTGACACCCATACCATCAGACAAATCACTACTTTGAATGAAGGCAGTAGATGTCCCTAACTGGGCACTCCATAAAACATCAATCTATGTCATACTAAGAAAAAAACCAGATACACACACAGATGTTCATTAATGTTCATAAATCTAAAGGAATACCAGATTTAAACAAATAATTTATTTACTGTAAATTTACTGGCATTTGGAAAAACTAAGCATTACAAACCTCCAAATAATACGACACAATAGGCAGCAATTCTCAAACGTGACTGGCAATGCGACACTGTTTTACAGTGCATCTTACGAGATTGGTTTTACTCAGATGAGAAAAGGCGTCTTTCCCAGATGACACCTGAAAGTATGTATCGTAGTCTGCTGGGGCTACTTTAACAAAAACAGCATAAATAGGGGGGCTTATAAATAAACAAAAACATTTATTGCTCACAATTCTGGAGACTTGAAAGTCCAAGATCAAGACACCAGTGGATTTGGTGTCTGGCGAGGGCCCGTTCTCTGGTTCATAGATGGCACTTTCTCACTGTCACCTGCCATAGTGGAAGGAGCTCGCTAGCTCTTTGAGGTTTCTTTTATAAAGGCACAAATCTCATATGAGAGGGCTCTAGTCTCATGACCTGGTCACAACCCAACGTCTCCTCCTTCTAATACTATTGCACTGGGGACTAGGTTTCAATGTATACATTTGAGGGTGGGATGACACAATTATTCAGACCATGGAAATATGCAAAGGTCCTAACTAGATGGGCAACTCCTGAATCCATTATCATGCATGAATAACTGAGCAAGGTTTTTTTTTTTTTTGTAGATATGTGGATCTCACTATGTTGTCCAGGGTAACTTCAAACTACTGGCCTCAAGGATCCTCCTGCCTCAGCCTCCCAAATTGCTGGGATTACAGGTGTGAGGATTTTTTTTTCCTGTCAAAAACCTTGAAACTTGCAGCAGCAGGGGATTTTCATGTTGGTGTGATTGAGAGAGAATGGTGACACCTAGGGAGTGCTAGGGCCTAGATGAGAAAAATTGCTGAGCAGCTGAACTCATGTACACCTCTACTCAGTAAGAATCACAAGAAATCTCAGAGTGAGGAGAGTGCGTAACAGGGAGAACAGACAGCATGTGTGAGAATCATCAGAAAGACAGAAATGGGAGTGAATTGGGAAAACGGTGGGAGACGTTAAAGGCGTTTTTTTTTAATAGAGACAAGGTCTTGCTCCATTGCCCAGGCTGGCGTACAGTCGGGGTGTTTATAGCTCATTGCAGCCTCAAACTCCCAGGCTCAAGCAATCCTCCCACCTCAGACTCCTGAGTGTCTGGGACTACAGGCCTGTGCCACCATGTTCAGCCATTTATTTATTTTTGTAGAGACAAGGTCTTGCTCCACTGCCCAGGCTAGAGTGCAGTGGGGTTATCATAGCTCATTACAGCCTTAAATTCCAAGGCTCAAGCAATCCTCCATCTCAGCCTCCTGAGTAGCTGGGACTACAGGTTTGCACCACCATGCCCAGCTAACGTTTTAAACATTTTTTTAGTAGAAACAGGGTCTTACTATATTGCCCAAGCTGGTCTCGAACTCCTGGCTCAAGCAATCCTCCTGCCTCAGTCTCCCAAAGAAGTGCTGGGATTACAGACCTGAGCCGCCACATCCTGTCTAAAGACATTTTTTATTTACGGAAATCTTTTGCCTGAACTACCCTTACCAGAAAAGTAAAATCCACCATTTATCATTTCCAGAGGCAGCCAGCCACTGTAGGCTGCCTCTAAGGAAGTCACCCAAATGTAATCCTTTCTGCAGCCCACTGAAAATGAATATAATTACAGTGTGCAAAATAGTGGAGAACTTCAGAAATACGAAGTTACAGCCTAACACCCAGTGCTCTGTGACTCTCCAGTGCTCTGAAGTTTAACAGTCACATTTAAATTCCCCCGCCCCTCTATGGAAAACAGGTTAATTTCCTCATTTTAAAACCATTATTCAAAACTACCCAATTTTTAATTCTGTATTTGGAATTTTTTCTTACGCCGAGAGTTCCAAATTTGCCTCCAAGGGAAAGTACCTGTAATAGAACCCCTATAAAATATTGATTTCTTCCGTAAAGTGAAGTTTCGGTCAAGACCCTGAATTTACATGTAAATATCATTCCAGTTTTAAAATTAAGTTTCTCGTTTTTAACAGATTAGGGACTCACTTGATCCTAAAAGAACTTTCCAACATCACCTCTCAGTATAACCGAAGAAATTCAGAAGAAAGTGGTGACAGCGCTTTTATTTTGGGAGATAGGCAGATCACGTCAGTATCATAATTCAGCAAAGACGCCACACACGTGGCCTGTTATTTTGAACTGTATCCTTTTCCAAATGAAGGGAAAATGTGTCTTGCTTTAGAAAGAGGTTTTTTCCTTTCTTCCCACCTGAAGTCATGTTTTCCACCTTAATACTCACAGTCGATGAAATATTTTCATGTGAGGTTTCTGCCGCCTGTCGAAAGGCGCGATTTGCGTGTTACATGATGTGCTAACATATTTGTACCTTATCGTCTGTTAATTAGTGTGACAGCCTGAGACTTTTTTTTTTTTTAATTTATGGCAGCCCTTGGTCTCTAGGCTTAGGTTAGAAGTGCAGGCTGACATAACCGCTATCCTTTTACACTTACTCTGTGTTCCCTGGATGCTGACAGAAATATTTTTTAATGCTGATAAGTCAGGCTGCCCTGTTATCTAAAAGGGGAAAGAAGGCAAGCAAAAAAGTTAGGGAAATAAACATTTCTATGATTTCACCCATGCCAGAAGGAAAGCAATAATGCCATCTCTGAGGGGTCCAAATGACATCTTATTCCAAGATTTCTTGTAAAATATTGAATTTGCCTGATGTCCAAAAAAACTAGGTTGTCTTCCATGACTACCATAAATAATGTGAGTAATTTACCTTGCCCTTTTAAATAAGTCCCTGATTAATTTCAAATCTTGTCTTGTCCAACGTTTTCTCTCCTTGCCTTTCTGTCCATCCCCCTACCAATCAGGAAGTCGTCTTTAAATAAGGCTGGTTAAGGATGTTGAAAGTGAACAGAACCACAGGAATCGCTCAGTACAGGTGCAACTGCAAGGTCAGGTGTGAGCCATTGAAAACCACATTAGGTTTTCATGCAATTCATTAGCAAAGCACAACTCTCAACCCAGGCAAAGGGAATTCATCCAGTCTGCTAATCAGGCACAGGAATTCTACGGCAACACTCAGCAGCTCATGGTAGCATTTCAACAGTGCACGTCAACAACTGTCTCAGGGCAGGCACATATTAGCCACTGGCATCTCCATTCTGAGACCCTTGCCAATGTTATTACTGGAACATCGTTTCCAGAACACAGAACTAGAGGCAGAGAGAGATGTCCCCAAATTAGCTGCAAAATAAGACACACCAATATTCCTTTTCAAACCATTGATATTAAAATACTCAAAAGAATAAAGCAAGTTATTTAACATCATCGTCTTTATTTAGTGACTTACTTTTTGGAGAGAAAGACAAAGCCAGGACTGCCTTGCATATTCTTCTCTTCATTTCCTCTCCACTCTCTGAGAGTCACATGCCTTCTTATCCCAAATCATCACTGGCTACGGGACTCTAGTTCCCAGGCTTCTTTCTTTCGAATGACCTGTATCAAGATGTTTCACTGGGAGAGTCCAAGCAGAATGAAGATGGAAGGTCTACTATCCATGGTATTCCTCGGACACCATGGGGTTAACTGAGGTCCTGAAGGTCCACTGTGGCTGGCGGCGGATACCCTAGATCCTGAAGTCTTGGCGCTTAGGCTCTTTGTCTGGCCCTGTTCTAATTTCAACAGGGACGCCAGTGTGGCCAGAACTGCCCCCATCGAGGTCTTACCCTCTTTGCAGGACTTCCCCAGCCCATGCTTTGCCTACAAAAATAGAGTCATTCTGAGAAGTACAATACAGAGTTTCACCAGGAAACCCTTGGGAATCTCTAATTTAAAGAGCAGAGGAGTAAGCCAGAAAGTCTATTCCATCACTCAAAATCTGGCAAACATGCCCTGGTGCCCTGGCTGGCACCTGTAATCCCAGCACTGGGAGGCAAAGGTTGGAGCATCACTTTAGCCCAGGAGCTCAAGACCAGCCTGGACAACATAGTGAGACCCTCATCTTTACCAAAAAAAAAAAAAAAAAAAAAAGGCAAACACAGAAAAGTCTTTTAATAGGTAATTACTGTAGACATTAGCCCTTTGGGAATTATTATCCCTAGAAAGCTTAGATGAAGTCAAGTGTACTGATTTGTTATAGCATCTAACTGATATACTATGTATTGAATATTGTTTATTCTAGAGCTTGAGGGAACTTTCATAAGTGACTTTCGCCTTACGTTCCATGTCTGAAAAGTACCATCATTAACTGTAAAGGCGAGTTAAATTTGAGCAAAACTGCATTAAGATAAATCGCATTTGCCATCACTTTGAAAGTACGATTTTCAAGAGTGACACTTTCCCACTATTCTGTATCCTGTTGGAGGTGGTAGTGGTGAAGGGCCTGCAATACTGGTTGTCTCTAAGAAAAATAGAAGAATAATTAACGTAGGCTGGGCACAGTGGCTCATCCCTGTAACCCCAGCACTTTGGAAGGCCGAGGCAGATGGATCAACTGAGGTCAGGAGTTCAAGACCAGCCTGGCCAACATGGTGGAACCCCCATTTCTATGAAATGTACAAAAATTAGCCAGGTATGGTGGCTCATGTCTGTAGTCTCAGCTACTAGGGAGGCTGAGGCAGGAGAATCGCTTTAACTCAGGAGGCAGAGGTTGCAGTGAGCTGAGATCATGCCACTGCACTCCAGCCTGGGTGACAGAGTGAAACTCTGTCTCATAAAAAAAAAAAAAAGAAGAAAGAAAGAAAAAGAATTAACCTAAAATTCAGGAGGGTGGCTGCCTGTAGTGAGGAGGCAGGAAGAGTGGGTGTTGGGGAAATATGCAAAGAACATCAATGGCTTTGACGACACTGGGTTGGGTTCAAAGCTGTTTACCTTATTACTAGGCCTTATAAATTACATAATATATATTTCATTATTCTTCTGTATCAATTAAAAAATACTGTGTGCTTGCACTCAAATAAGAGCTACCACATTTATGCTCCTTAGGTTAAACAAGATAATCTTTTTTTCTTTGTCTTTTGTTGAGACAGTGCCTTGCTTTGTCACCCAGGATAAAGTGCAGTGGGCGATAATAGCCCCCTATAGCCTCTAACTCCTGGGACCCAGCCATGCTCCCACCTTAGCCTTCCCAGTAGCTGGGACTACAGCATGCACCATCACACCTAGCTAACTATTTTGTTTTGTTGTTGAGAGAGGCTTGCTCTGTTACCCAGACTGGAATGCAGTGAACTGGAATGCAATCTCAGTTCACTGCAACCTCCACCTCCCAGGTTAAAGCGATTCTCCTGCTTCAGCCTCCGAAGCAGCCGGGATTACAGACATTTGCTACCATACCTGGCTAATTTTTCTATTTTTAATAGAGACAGGGTTTTGCCGTGTTGGCCAGACTGGTCTTGAACTCCTGACCCCAGATGATCTGCCCAGCCTCCCAAAGTGCTGGGATTACAGGCATGAGCCACTGCACCTAGTATGGCTAATTATTTTATTTGTATTTATTTGAGACAGAGTATCTGTCTCCAGGCTGGAGTGCAATGGTGTGACCTCGGCTCACTGCAACCTACACCTCCTGGCTTTAAGCAATTCTCCTGCTTCAGCCTCCTGAGTAGCTGGGATTACAGGTGCCCACCACCATGCTCAGCTAATTTTTGTATTTTTAGTAGAGATGGGATTTCATCATGTTGGCCAGGATGGTCTTGATTTCCTGACCTCATGTTCTGCCAGACTCAGCCTCCCAGAGTGCTAGGATTACAGGTGTAAGTCACTGCACCTGGCTATGTTTGTAGAGATGAGGCTTTGCTAGGTTGCCCAGGCTAGTCTCAAACTCATGGGCTCAAGCCATCCTCCTGCTTCAGCCCCCCCAAAGTGCTGGCATCACAGGTGTTAAGTCACCACGCTCAGCCAAAGATAGTTCTTTATGAAAATTACCCAATCTATCTCACATCCTAATACCATCTAAATATTAAAATAATGAAATACTCTATTTTTAAACAGTTTAAGGAATCTTAAGAAAAAAATGCTAAAGCCTAATATGAAAATTTTCCTATTACATCTGTTCCTATTAACACGTGTTCTAACCTTAATCTCACACATATGCTGTGATTATGAAGTGCCTTCTGACTCACCCTGCTTCTCTGAAACCTCTCTCTGAGACTTCAGACTCTTCGTGTTAAAAACCCTTTGAGTTTGCTTATTTCTCCACAGATGGTGATTTTTTAAAATCCCAGTGAATGTCCTTTGCCTATTTCGACGAGGAAAAGGTTGGACACTAGATTGTTTTTAAGATCTTCTGGCTCTAAACATCTCTCACCCTGTGATAATCAAGAAGAGTATTAGCTTTTCTTTCCAGCTTCCCTGTTATGAAAGCATCTGGTTCCTTCTCGGCACAAGACAAAAAAGAATACTTGGGATTAGGAATACCTTTGCTTTCTGACTCCTCACTTCTTCACTCTGATGTGAGTCAAGTTTCCTTACTCACCAGAACACCTCCCACTGTGTCCCTCCACCTACACACTGGTCTCCCCTCCACACACCCATGCAGCCACACTTGTGCGCGCGCGCACACACACACACACACACACACACACACACACACACACACCAGTATATAAGCAGCCTGGCTTCTGGCTTCACTGGGTCTCCAGGTGAGCTCCCACTTTGCTTCTGCTGATCTATGGCTGACAATCCCTTGTCTAGATAACAGCTAACATCTGTTAATTCCTTTGCTATACACTGTGCTAAACACCTCACTTAGATTACTGGGTAGTTTGTTCTGTTCTGTTTAGTTTTAAGAGACAGGGTCTCCCTAGTTGCCCAGGTTGAAGTACCAGGGCATGATCACAGCTCACTCCAGCCTCAAACTCCTGGGCTCAAGCAATCCTCTTGCCTTAGCCTCTTGAGTAGCTGGAAAAATAGGAGTCTGCCACCACACCCATCTAATTTCTTTTTTTTTTTTTTAGAGATGGGGTTTCACTATGTTGCCCAGGCTGCTCTCAAACTCCTGATTTTGAGCGATCCTGCCTGAGCCTCCAAAATAACTGGGATTGGATTACAGAGTAGTTCTTAGAGTTTGAGGTTTAGAGTCAGCTCATCCTAGACTTACTGTCTTAGTCTGTTGTCATGCTACCATAAAGCACTGCCCAAGACTGGGTAATTTACACAGGAAAGAGGCTTAATCGACTCACAGTTCTTAGGGCTGGGGAGGCCTCAGGAAACTTCCAATTATGGCAGAAGGAGAAGCAAACACCTCCTTCTTCACGTGGTGGCAGGAAGGAGAAGTGCTGAGCAAAAGGAAGAAAAGCCCCCTATAGAACCATCAGGTATCGTTGAGAACTCATTATCATGAGAACAGCAGCATGGGGATAACTGTCCCCATCACTCAATTGCCTCCCACCAGGTCCCTCCCACAACACATGAGGATTATGGGAACTACAATTCAGGATGAGATTTGGGTGGGGACACAACCAAACCATATCAGTTTGAATCTTAACTTAGCCATTTATTAGCTATGAGACCTTGAGACAAAAGACTTCACATCTCTGAGCATCAGTAAAATGGGGAATATGTGCCACTAATCTTTAAAATGTTTAAGAAGCACTACTAGAATGGCACACGGACTGCCGATAAATGATAGTTATTTTTGTCACTATTATTATTGCTATTTCCACTATATTGGCCGAGATTCCTAAATCATTGCACCTAGACTCTCAGTCAGGGCACTGATAACTTGGTTTTCCCGCCCCCAGTCGGGGTGTTGGATCTCTTCGCCTGACCTTTGGATCCTGGGTTTTTGGCAGATGCTCCCTGCATGGTGATCCCTTAGGCTACCGCACCCTGAGGCCCGTCTACCCTCCTGTATAAAAGCACTTTTTTTTTCTTTCTGAGACAGTCTTGCTCTGTCACCCAGGATTGAGTGCAATGGTGCAATCTTGGCTCACTGTAACTTTGGCCTCCCAGGTTCAAGTGATTCTCCTGTCTCAGCCTCCTGAGTAACTGGGACTACAGGTCCGTGCCACCACACCCGGCTGATTTTTGTAATTTTAGTAGAGACAGTATTTCACCATGTTAGCCAGGCTATTGTCAAACTCCTGACCTCAGGTGATCTGCCCACTTTGGCCTCCCAAAGTGCTGAGATTACAGGTGTGAGCAACCGCACCCTGCCTTTTTTTTTTTTATGGAGTCTCACTCTGTTGCCCAGGCTGGAGTGCAGTGGTGTGATCTTGGTTCACTGTAACCTCCATCTCCAGAGTTCAAGCAATTCTCCTGCCTCAGCCTCGGGAGTAGCTGGCATTCTAGGCACATGCCACCACACCTGGCCAGCTTTTGTATTTTTAGTAGAGACAGGGTTTTGTCATGTTGTTTAGGCTGGTCTCGAACTCTTGACCTCAGTTAAAAGCACATTACTGACTCAATTCTGTTTGCTCTTTCTGACTTCTCTGTACTTAAATTCTAATTACCCTCTCTTGTCTGGCAAACTCCACAGTGTTGTTCTAAAGACCCCAAACAAGACGCTTTCATATCGTCAACCCTACATGCCAACCCTACAAAGGTACGGGGTTTCTGCCATCCTCAACACTTAAACTCTGGTTTCAAGGCAGCTTCTTCAGTTCTCATTGTCTCTCAGTGGAGTGGGATATGCGCCTAATCTTCTCAGTCATAGGGCCATGCCTAGCTGCAAGAGAGGCTGGGGAATGTCATCTTTAACTGGGAGGCCATGAACCTCACTAAATTAGTAGTGTGACAGAAGAGGGAAAAGGATCTTTGGGGCAACCTGGAGTTGGCCAGGGCGATGTAATGCTATCCCCGCTTTACATGAAGACATCAGGGCTTACCGATATTAAGGGGTCCCCTAGCAAGAAAAGAGAGGAGCCAGGAATTGAAGTCAGGCTTGTCTGACCACAGAGCTGCTTTCCAATGGGCTGGTCTACACCGTCTGGTTCCCTCTGCTCACAGAGAATGCATGTGTTGCAGCATACCCTGGCAGAAGGATTCATTCCAAGACAAGACTCTGATATTTCCCCCTTATTCTAGCTAGGAGATCGAATCAAACTCTTCGGTTATTTTAGCGGCAACATAATCTTTATGTATTGTATATATGATTTTTATTTTTATGTATAATTTTATATTTCTTAGATGTTTTTATATATCCTAGATATTTTTATGTATCCTTGTAATATTTACTTAGTAAGTGACACAATTTTGCAAACTACACATGCAGAAGGAGTTCTTTAGTAACTAAAGCTGGAAAGGCATGTGTTCCTTACATAGTCCAACCAAAAACAGTCCTTTTTCTTATTTTTTAAGAGACGGGGTCTCTGATCTGTTGCCCAGGCTGGGGTGTAGTGGCACAATCACAGGTCACTGCAACCTTGACCTTCCAGGTTCAAGAGATCCTCCCACCTAAGCCTCCCGAGTAGCTGGGATCACAGGTGCATGTCACCATGCCCTCCTAATGTCTAATTTTTTAATTTTATAGAGATAGAGTCTTCCTATGTTTCCCAGGCTGCTCTTGAACCCCGGGATCAAGTGATCCTCCTGCCTCAGCCTCCCAAATCACTGGGATTACAGGCATGAGCAACTGTACCTGGCCTCAAAACGATATTAAACAAAGTTTCTGATTAGAAGTTTTAACTAACTCCATGGCAGAAAAAAAAATGTAAGAAGACCTTCAAGTGAAAACAAATTATTTATACTACTTAAAGAAAAAAGTCAAGTAATTAGATTTATAAATTCAAGTTATCCCTGTAACGTTTGGTTCAAGGCCACTTCGTTTTTCAACACTGAGAACACCACCATTTGGCGTTCTTCACACACACACACATGCTTGAGCTTCCAGTTAATAAACTGCTTCCTGGCCATCTTTCTGAGAGTTTAATTCCTTCTGTTTAATTAATCCAGCTCTCAACACTGTATTTATTAGAGACCAATAATCACATTATTGTGTGCTAAAAGATGCCTCTAGTATTTAAATAATTCTCCCAAGGATTTGGAAGTCATCCTGGGACCTATTTAATGTTAGTTATGAATGGCTGGCTAAAGAAAGGTGGTTTTCAGTTTGCACATAGGTTCTTCCAATTCTCTGACCAGGACAAATACTATATTAATTAGGGTAGGCTCTCTGCTGTAACAAATAATCCCCATATCTCAGTGACTTATGACAATAAAACCACATTTTTCTTTCTCTTTCTCTCCTTCTCTTTTTTTTTTTTTTTTTGAGACAGAGTCTTGCTCTGTTGCCCAGTCTGGAGTGCAGTGGTGTAATCTCAGCTAGCTGCAGCCTCTGCCTCCTGGGTTCAGGCAATTCTCCTGCCTCAGCCCCCTGAGTAGCTTGGATTACAGGTACGCACCACCACACCCGGCCTACATTTTTCATTTATGTGATGTAGATTTATATCAGATGTTATGGTTAGTAGGAGGGTTCTGCTCCACACAGCTCTTCAAATATAGCTCCCTGCCCTCCTATGGCTCCATTCTACAGGTCCTAGAGAATCCTCTTTAGCCGGCCAATGGATGGACAAAGAGAGGAAGGATGGTTGTTGATGGGCTGGTTCTGGAAGGAACATGTCTACTTCTCCCACATCCCATTGGCTGGAATGCAGTGGCGGGAACACATCTAACTGCCAGGGAGACTGGGAAATGTAGTATAATAGTCCAGGAGTAGTGGGAAATGGGTTCCGTGAGCACGGTCACCAAATACCATTAAGTCTCTGTCACAAATACCAAAACAAATTGCTAAGCTAAAAAAATATATGGGCTGAGATTACACCTGTAATCCCAGCACTTTGGGAGAGCAAGGAGGGTGGATCACTTGAGGCCCAGAGTTCAAGACCAGCCTGACCAACAAGGTGAAACGCTGGCTCTACTAAAAATGCAAAAATTATCTGAGCATGGTGGTGTACGCCTGTAATCCCAGCTATAAAGGAGGCTGAGGCAGGAGAATTGCTTGAACACAGGAGGCAGAGGTTACAGTGAGCTGAGATCATGCCCTGTACTTCAGCCTGGTTGACAGAATGAGACTCTGTAGCAAATATATATATAACTAATTAAGAAAACTTACTAATCGAATCACCTTGTGGATATGTGTGTATCAATGAAGAGGAGCTGTTGCCAATTTGGGATGATAAAAACGTTCTAGAGAACAGAAGATATATATGTATATAGTTATCAACAAGGTAATTTGATTAACAGGCTTTTTTTTTTTAAGTATGGTGATGTAATTTAAAATTCTGAACCTTTCTTTAATGCTAGCAAATATTAGTTCAAGTAATAGGTGTTCTAATTTGAGTAATTGCTGATATCTACACAGCCATCTAAAGTCAAATATTTTTTATTGTAACAAAATATACATAACATGAAATTTACTATTTGACCCTTTCATTTTTTGGATTTTGGATTTTAACCATTTTTTTTTTTTTGAGATGGAGTTTCGCTCTTGTTGCCCAGGCTGGAGTGCAATGGCGCAATCTCGGCTCACCGCAACTTTTGCCTCCTGGGTTCAGGCAATTCTCCTGCCTCAGCCTCCCAAGTAGCTGGGATTACAGGCACGCGCCACCATGCCCAGCTAATTTTTTCTATCTTTAGTAGAGACGGGGTTTCACCATTTTGACCAGGATGGTCTCGATCTCATGACCTCGTGATCCACCCGCCTCGGCCTCCCAAAGTGCTGGTATTACAGGCTTGAGCCACCGCACCCGGCTCTTTAACCATTTTTAAGTACAGTTCAATATGGGTACATTCACCTTGTTGTACAGGTGTCCACACTGCTCTCCAGAACTTTTTTATCATCCCAAACTGATACCAGCCCCTCACTTTCTCCTTCCCTCAGCCCCTAGTAACCACTATTCCCCGTTCTGTCTCTATAAATGTACTACTTAAGGTATCCCATAAAAGTGAAATAATACATTGCTCTGTGTCTGGCTTATTTCACATAATGTCTTCCAGGTTCACCTAAGCTTCAGCATTATCAGAATTTTATTCTTTTTTAAGGTTAAATGATATTTCATTGGCCGGGCGCAGTGGCTCACGCCTGTAATCCCAGCACTTTGGGAGGCTGAGATGGGCGGATCACCTGAGATCAGGCATTCGAGACCAGCCTGGCCAGTATGGTGAAACCTCGTCTCTACTAAAAATACAAAAATTAGCTGGGCATGATGGAGCGTGCCTATAATTCCAGCTACTCGGGAGGCTGAGGCAGGAGAATCGCTTGAACCTGGGAGGTGGAGGTTGCAGGGAGCCGAGATCAAGCCGCTGCATTCCAGCCTGGGCAACAGAGCAAGACTCTGCCTTAAAAAAAATTAAAGTAAAGTAATATTCCATGGTGCC
This sequence comes from Leontopithecus rosalia, assembly GCA_028533165.1. Taxonomy (NCBI): domain Eukaryota; kingdom Metazoa; phylum Chordata; class Mammalia; order Primates; family Cebidae; genus Leontopithecus; species Leontopithecus rosalia. The sequence continues at coordinate 14,438,221 of CM052669.1, forward strand.
TATATGCCATGTTTTGTTTGTCTGCTCATCTATTGGACATTGGTTTGCTTTCACCTTTTGGCTATTGTGAATAATGCTATAAACGATTGTTCAGGCTTCTGATTTTACTTCTTGGGTGGAATTCCACCAAAAGTGGAATTGCTGGATCACAGGGAAATTCTATAATGAATTTTTTTTTTGAGGAATTGCCTCCCTGTAATCCACAGCTGTTATAAAGTCATTTTTTTGGAGATAGTCTTGCTCTGTCACCAGGCTGGAGTTCAGTGCTGTGTTCTCAACTCGCTGCAATTTTCTACCTCCCAGATTCAAGCAATTCTCCTGCCTCAGTCTCCTGAATAGCTGAGACTACAGGTGTGTGCCCTATGCCCAGATGATTTTTGTATATATATATATATTTTTTTAGTAGAGGCGAGGTTTCACCATGTTGGCCGGGATGGTCTCCATCTCTTGACCTGGTGATTCACCCACCTCGACCTCCCAAAGTGCTGGTATTACAGGTGTGAGCCACCACGCCTGGCCACGTCAAAATGCTTTTTAATACAAACTTGTAATTGGCTTCTACAAAAGGGTTGTAAAAACTTGTTGATTAAGACATAGTCCTGGATGAAAGGTTCACTCAGTTGGGGGGTTATGTGTTCTCAATGTGGCTGTTTAAGATCTAGAATGATTTTAATTTCACCTTTCCTTTGTTTCTAAGTGAAGTCATAATATATATTGAACTGTTAATTGTATTTTCTTGGGGGTACAGATAATAGGAATTTGATAGCAAAAAGTAGAAAGCCAGGACCCAGTGGCTCACGCCTGTAATCCCAGCACTTTGGGAGGCCGGGGTGGGCAGATCACAAGACCAGCCGGGCCAATACGGTGAAACTCCATCTCTACTGAAAATACAAAAATTAGCCAGACATGGTGGCGGGCGCCTGTAGTTCGAGCTACTCAGGAGGCTGAGGCAGAAGAATCTCTTGAACTCGGGAGGCGGAGGTTGCAGTGAGATCACGCCGCTGCACTCCAGCCTGGGAGACAGAGGGAAACTGTCTTAAAAAAAAAGTGTGTGTGTGGAAAGTTCTGTTCTGGGTCTCTTGTGACTCTTGTGACATTATTATCTAATAGATTTCCTATAAATGATAGGAATGGCTTATCACACCATGACTCAAACCAAGAAAATCTCTGCAGCACTGCACATTTCAACTTCCAATTAACAATGAAAACCCAACAGCAACGTTGTTGATAGAATTGACATCACAGGTCCTGCTTTTTTTTGTTGTTGCTTATCTGATAATGATCTGGATTACTTCGTATTTTGTCCTCTGCAGATTGTTGCCGCAGGCTTCTTTTGTGTAAATATTTAAAACAACTAACTAGGGTGATGAAAACCTGGTGCTTTCTAGAATTTTAACGCAAACAGCAGGGGCTTTGGATGTTTCACTTCGATTTCATTCTTTTTGCCAATTTAGTGTTTCTGGGTACAGGTACTGTCAAAATTCAAAGATACTATGAAAATGAAAAGCAAGTACTGTAAAAACGAGAGTGCATTTGAACTAAACCTTTAACTGAGAGATTGATTTGGAAACTCTCGGTTTCTTAATGTGATTTTCAGCTTTGCTATTTCATCACAGACATATGACAGTATATTGATATTCTCAGTTTCAAAAATTATTTCCAACTTAAATTTATCTAGGAAGAAAGACTGAAAAATGAGTTTGGGCACAAGCTTGAAGCCAGATTATCATGTTTTACAGCAGAACATCATAAAGAACACTTTTCATCCATTCTTGTCTGCCTGTCCCAAGGCTGGTAGATTTTAAGGCCAGTAGCCAAGAATGTTTATTTCACTTTCTAAAAATACAATAGCATCTGATGCCTAACTAACAATAGTGCTTAGTGAAATAGGATTACAGTGTGTTCACAGATGCTATATGCTGAAGAGTTTTCCATTCTTGTGCACTGGATTTACATGATTTTCTCTACTGTTCTTTGCTTGTGTTTGTTTTTGTTTTTGCTTTTTTGAGACGAAATCTTGCTCTACCGCCCAGGCTGGAGTGCAGTAGCACTATGCAATCTCGGCTCACTCGGCAATCTCGGCAACTTCCACTTCCCAGTTCAAACGATTCTCCTGCCTCAGCCTCCTGAGTAGCTGAGACCACAGGCGCATGCCACTATGCTCAGCTATTTTTTTTTTTAATGGAAACGGGTTTTCACCATGTTGGCCAGGCTGGTCTCAAACTCCTGGCCTCAAGTGATCCGCCAGCCTTGGCCTCCAAAGTGTTGGGATTACGGGCATGAGCCACAACACCTGGCCTTGGCACCTGTCCACAATAATTTGAGAAAATTTTTGAAATAAATCTCCTGTGATTAATTTGAAGTTTCTTTGTAGCTGCTTCTTTCAAAAGAGAAATAAAATCTCTTCACCACTATCTTTTAAGTAAAGCCACAGAAATAAGAGTCTGAATATGAAATCCATCACAAACCTTGCTCAGTGGATTTAATGTGGGCAGTGGAGAATTTAGTAACTTCCCTAAAAACTGAAGTCATTTTTTTTTTCTCGAGATAGCAGGATCTCTCTCTGTCACCTAGGCTTGAGTTCAGTGGTGTGATCGTGGCTCACTGCAATCTCCATCTCCCAGGTTGAAGCAATTCTCATGCCTCAGCTTCCCTGGTGGCTGGGACTACAGGCACGCACCACCACACCTGGCTAATTTTTGTATTTTTAGTAGAGATGGGGTCTTACCATGTTGGCCAGTCTGGTCTCCAATTCCTGGCCTCAAGTGATCTGCCTGCCTTGGCCTCCCAAAGTGCTGGGACTACAGGCATGAGCTACTGAACCTGGCCTGAAGTCATTTTTTAAAAAGGACCTCGTGTATCATTTAACATCTGGCAGCACGGACTACTAAAATACATAACATTATAAATAATGGACTTTCAAGCCTCTCTTTAATACCCACTGTCAGGTACACATTTATATGGCTCGGTGCTTGTAGCACACACGAAGTGGGAGCCAGCACTGAAATCACTCTAGAAGCCTCCCTGGATCCATCTCCTCATTATAGAATCTCATTGTGAACCCCAGTCATTGCTACTAATATCCAACTCTCCCAGCACTCACGCCTCTGCACTTCTTAACCGCTACATTTATTCTTGTCTCTCCCACTCTTGGGCCCTATTTTTTTCCTTTCACTGTTACTAGGATTTATCCAGCCACCCTCCTTAAGAACCAGTTTTTTCCTCAATGTCTTCTCCCTGACTGTCCCTTTGCTAAATAACTTCTTGTACTTTTACTGTTAAAAACAAAAAAACAGAAAACAAGACCTGTATATCCTTTTCTCCTCCTTTTGTTCTGATTTAAATGAATTAATTCATTTCTATTAATCTTGTATCAAAGTGTCCCATTCTCGTCTGGTACAATGGTTCATAATCCCAGCACTTTGGGAGGTCAAGGCGGGTGGATCACTCGAGATCAGGGGTTCGAGACCAACCTGGCCAACATGGTGTAACCTTGTCTCTACCAAAAATACAAAAAATTAGCTGAGCGTGGTGGTGCACGCCTGTAATCCCAGCTACTCAGGAGACTGAGGCAGGAGAATCGCTTGAACCCAGGGGATGGAGGTTGCAGTGAGCCGAGATTGGGCCACTGTACTCCAGCCTGGGTGACAGAACGAGCCTCCACTTCAAAACAAACAAACAAAACAACAACAACAACAAGTTCCCCATTCTCTACTAAGAAGGTATAGTGCAGTGACTAATATCAATTAGTCTGGGTCCCTAGGCCTATCTTTGAATAAGGCACTTGTCTAACTCTGTTTTCTTGTCTGTAATTGGAGGGAAATAGCTCAAAAACATAAATAGGTTGCTTAAAAATGTAAACAAAATAACATACACTCATTACAAAACCTGGCAGAGTTGGCCCCGATAAACACCATCTATTATTATTATTAAATCTCTACTTTCCTTTGAAACGACATCAGTAGCGTCTGCCCATCTGCATACCTATTTGCTTTTTACTCAGGATTCAGGATAAAATTAATTGACTAGACCATGTGGTATGGCTCTACCATCCCAACACTTTTAGCCGAGCATGGTGGTGCACGCCTTTTAGCTTGGGAGGCTGAGGTGGGAGGATCCTTTGAACTCAGGAGTTTGAGACCAGGCTGGGCAACATAGCGAGACCTCCATCTCTACAAAAAATACAAATATTAGCTGAGTGTGGTAGTGCACACCTGTAGTCCCAGCTGCTCAGGAGGCTGAGGCAGGAGGATCCCTCAAGCCCAGGAGTTCAAGGCTGCAGTGAGCTATGACTGCACCACTGTACTCCAGCCTGGGCAACAGAGCCATTTCAAAATAATAATAATAATAATAATAATAATAATAATAATAATTGATTACACTGTGATATTGTTGGGGTTCAGAAAACAGTACCCCAAAATGAAGGCCTGAGAAGCAGCTCTCTCTAGCCTCATGTCCTCCTTGCCTTTGGCCCTTCATTCTAGAAACTGGAATCCCTCTTTTCCAAGGTGATTCACAAAAGCCAGAATCCCGTATCCCCAAAACCAAGCATAAAACCTAAAGAATGACTCTACTCGTCCTCTGCCTTTCTGTGTCAAAACTGGCCTTAAAGAAATTCTCTGGCCTGCTCTGTTTAACTGAGGTCATAAGACCCCCATTCCAGAAAGGGTCCTGCCTTATACCCAGAAGGAAGGAAGACTGTACAGAAAAGCCAAAAAGAATCTAAACAGAGTTTTCTCACTCACTCAATTAGCATTCGATCAGACCCATTTGGTCCAATCATAGTATCTATTGATTGGTGCAGAAGTAATTGCAATTTTTGCCATTAAAAACCGCAATTACTTTTGCACCAACGGAATACACGGTGGTCCGTACTTTGTTGAACCTAAGCATGAAAATGGACTGTTTCCTGGCGTCTTTGGGTTTTCATTCTGAAGGCTCCTGGATCACGTAAAGCTATGATCAAGTAAGTTTGTATGCCTTTTCTACTATGAAACTGCCTTTTGTCAGTTGATTTTCAGCAGACCTTCGTAGGATGAAGGAGAGGTTTGTCCTTGGCCCCTACAATACCTAAAGGTATGACTATTGTAGCAGCTGCTCCAAGCATCATGTTTTGCCAGCAGACTCAGACACACACCAGGTTTATTTCAGTCACAGCAAGTACCAGGGCCAGCTACGGAATGTTCCCTTGTTCCAGGCTATTCTATGGAGAATTGGGACCTGGGGCAAATGCAACAGTTTTCTTTCCCTTCAGGGTAGATCTCAAATTTTTTCCATTCGGGTTAGATGCCCTGAGTTTTTTCCATTCAGCCAAACTAGAGAACGGTCAAGACAGCGCCTGCAGGCGGGCGTGGCTGGGCAGAGATCTGCGGGGCGCGGCCCTGGACCAGGTGGGGCGTGGAAAGGATTGGAAGGGCGTGGCATAGGAAGAGATGGGGCGTGTCCTAGGACTCCGTGTGGGCGTAGCCTTGGGACGGGGGCGGGGAGAAGACCAGAGGGCGAAGTGGGAGGGAACAGGCAAGACAGAAAAGGCCCGAGAAGTTGGCCTGGCGAAAGGTACCAGGGTAGGCGGCGCGTTGTGACCCGAGGTAAGGCGCCTAGGAGTCAGAGCGGGAGCTGGAGCTGTGGGCCCAGCAGGAGGAGTTGCGCCCGACAGCGCGTTCCGCGCGGCCGGGGCTCGCTGCAGAGTTCCTCGCGAGATTCCTGCGGGAAGGATTTTATAGCCGCTGGCGCTGAGGCCCTGCCGCCTCTCCCCAAGTGCTTGAGGGAAGTTGCAAAGAGCGCCGGTCCCGTGCGGCGCCAGCTCCCCGTGGATCAGGGCAGTGTCTGGGGGCGTCGTCGGGTAGCTGTGCTGGATGAGGGCGGTTGTTCCTGCTAAGTCTCCTTTAATAAGCTTTTTTTTTTTATTATTTTAATTCGGGGTTCTCGCTTTGCTACCGAGGCGGGAGTACGTTTGGTGCGTTCACAGCTCACTGCAGTCTCAACCTCCTGGGCTCAAGCGAACCTCCTGCCGCAGCCTCCTGAATAGCTGCGACTACAGGCATGTGCCACCATGCCCGGCTACTTTTTGTATTTTTTGTAGAGACTGGTTTCGAGCTCCTGGACTCGATCTGCCTGCCTCGGCCTCCTAAAGTGCTGGCAATACAGGTCTATATTTTTTGACAGTTAGTAAAAGCTAATCACCAGGGGTCTTATGTCTGAGTCCTGTGCACTCTCACTTAACCCACTCTGCAGCTCTGTGAAGGATTCTCGTGATACCGACAGAGCTAAGATACAGGAAGGCTAAGCCAAACTGCTGGAAAGTTTAGAGATGGAAAGCAAGTTTAGGTGCAGTCTTTCTGACTCCACAGCCTGTGCTGTTACCCTGTTAGACCACCCCATTCTTTGTCATCACAAGTCAGTGGGAACTAAAGGTATACTCTTACACAGGCAGTAAGAGGGGTTGCCCATTTAAATAACTTTGAACCCAGAATGAGTAGAGCCTAATTCAAATTCTGGTTCCAGTTCAGTGACTTTCAACAAGTTGCTTTTATTTTGTTGTTTTTTTTTTTAAGACTGGGTCTCACTCTGTCACCCACGCTGGAGTACAGTGTTGCCATCACAGCTCACTGCAACCTTCACTTCCCTGGTTCAAATAATCCTCCCAGCTCAGCCTCCTACAGATGCACACCACCAAGCCTGGCTAGTTTTTATTTTCTATTTTATTTTTTGTATTTTTGGTAGAGTCGGGGTTTTGCCATTTTCCCAGGCTGATGTCAAACTCCTGGGCTCAAGCATCCGCCTGCCTGGGCCTCCCGAAGTGCTAGGATTACAGGCATGAGACACTGCGCCTGGCCTGCCTGTCTTTTCTAGACACATTAAGGTAAGTGGTCTCAGGCCACGTGCTGCCATTCAGGCCTGTAATCCTGGCACTTTGAGAGTCTGAGGCAGGTGGGTCACTTGAGGCCAGAAGTTCAAGACCAGCATGGCCAACATGGTGAACCCCTTTCTCTACAAAAGTTAGCCGGGCATGGTGGCAGGTGCACCTGTAATCCCAGCTACTGGAGAGGTTGAGCAGGAGGCAGGAGAATCGCTTGAATCTAGGAGGCAGAGGTGGCTGTGAGCTGAGGTCGCATCACTGCTCTCCAGCCTGGACAACAGAGCAAGACATTGTCTCAAAAAAAAAAAAAAAGGTAAGTGGTCTCTAGGTCTCTAATAGATCTAATAATCTATGGATTTATGAAGATAAGATTATGATTTTATCATTTAATGATACTTTGGGCTATTTTTTTTCTTTTTTAATTGGGCAGCCCTCGAATCAGAATAGATTCAGAGGGTCTTCCTATTTTGGATCCAATTTGGTGCTGAAATTATAAGGTAGTCAGGAAGGGTCTGTTGATTCAGTTGAAAAAATTCAACAAATATGTATGTTAGAGGTCAGTGGGGGAAGATCCACCCAGAAGGGTGGCTAGTGAGACAGGAGGAAAATCAGGACAGTGGCTATTTTGGAGGGACTTACTGAAAGATGAGTTTCACTGGGCAAATTTCCCCTTCTTGGTGAGGAACGGAAGATATCTTGAATATGGCTGAAGTGAGAAGCATTTCTGAAAAAGAATGCAGTTTAATACACTTTGAAGTGTCAGTAAATTTTGAGCCAAATAGGCTGGGAGAGCAAGAGAAGACGAAAATAGATCATTTAGAATCTGGAGAAGCACATGCCTGTGTACTCAGTGCCAGGGCTTGGCCATAGGGTCCCTGTGACTATTTTAAGTAGAGTAAGTGGCCCTGTTGCCAGGGTTTTAGAGACTGCTCTCGGATTGAAGCTTAGAGACAAAACGATGACCTGTATTGCATGAGAGGACCTTGGTAAATGTCCACCTTTGCTTCCATGTGCTCTAGGGTGTAAATATTGGAGGAATGTTTATCCTCAAATATCTCCTTTTTGAAATATTTATTTATTTATTTTTGTAGAGATGGGGTTCTGGTTTTGTTGCCCAGGCTGGTCTTGAACTCCTGGGCTCAAGTGATCCTCTCACCTCAGCCCACCAAAGTGTTGAGATTACGGGCGTGCGCCATGGCACCAGCCAACTTCAAATCTATTAAATGCCTCAGTAAGCCATATAGTAACAATGCTGAGAATTTCTGAGCAAGCTCTAGTCTACTCAGTATCCCTGTGAATTTGACTGAGATAGTTGTTGAATATTTTTCTTACATCAAATGTGGCTTCATTCTGTTTTCTTTAGCTGCTGTTTCGAGTGCATTTTCAGTGGTCCAGGTTTTCCTAAAGCTTTTTTTTGTTGTTGCTTTTGGTGGCAAGGTCTCACTCTGTTGCCCAGATTGGAGTGCAGTGGTGCTATCTCAGCTCACTGCAACCTCCACCTCCCGGGTTTAAGCGATTCTCCTGCCTCTGCCTCCAGAGCAGCTGAAGCTGCAAGCAAACACTACCACACCCAGCTAAGTTTTTTTGTATTTTAGGTAGAGATGGGATTGCGTCCTGTTAATCAGGTTGGTCTGGAACTCCTGACCTCAGATGATCCGCCCACCTCATCCTCCCAGAGTGCTGGGATTACAGGCATGAGCCAGCACAGCCAGCCCTTAATAAGGCTTTTATAACAAAAGGCTTCTCATTCATAGACATCCTCTCTTACTTAAAAAAAAAAAAGAAAAATAGAAAAAGAAAATATCTGGTTCCATTTGGCATAAACTGGCTCTGTGGTTCTGCCTATTTTGTCGAAACGGTAACCACTGAGTAGAAATACCTCTCTGCCTGCTCAGTGTGGGAGCTGTGTTAGCCATTTCCCTATCCCCTTCCAGGTAGATATGTCCATGTGACTTGTTTGGCCAATGAAAGACAAGTGGAGTGACCTGTGTCACTTCCAGGGAAAAGCGTGTGAAAAGCCAGTGAAAGATCTGTCACAATCACTTTCCCTCTGCCACATGACCATCCAGATAGAGGCAGCGCTGTCAGCCCGGGTCATAGAAAGAGGGCAGTGAGCGGAACCCCCTTCCATATTGTGTTAGACATATGCGGTGAGCTAGAAATAAACTTTTGTGTGTTCAGACCCTGAGATTTGGGGATTTGTGTGTTACTGTGACCTGCCTGGTCAAGCCTGCGTAGTGAATATTATCAGATAAGCCACGTGTTTGGGGATTTCTGGCTCGGGTTTACCAGACACCTTGGGAGCATCGGAGAGGGTGCTGGAAGAGGCTTGTCTTATGAATCGTGCTCCTTTTACTGTGTGGGAGTTGGCAGGTGTGCTGTTCCCATCATGCCCCAGTCCGCTTTGTGATTTTAATCAATAGTGGCAAAAATGGCATTTAGATGTTTAATTATATTCTGTAAGGGCAGACCGTGTTAAAGTGTAAAATACGTAAAGCCTCGGTGCGTGGAAGGGATAGGAATCAAGGCTTTCATTTTTACTTTGAAAAACACAATTTATATATTTTTAACAATTTTCAGTGCACTTCCAAATTTTCCAATACAGAGGAATGTTCGTGGGTGAGCTGTGAAAAGATGATTCTTCTCAAATGCAGTTATCAGTGGATGCATTTCAGAAATTATTTTGTCACTGAAGGACATTTGAAATGAATCATCCATACTTACCATTGACGAATACATTTTTTTTCAGGCAGTTTCAAGGAGTATTTTAAATATGATTTCCCAGCTATCTGATTTCGGATCTAAGAGTATCAGACTTAGGTTTTGCTATGAATGTCCTGGGGGCAATGTGTTCACTCTTTTATTCTGAGTTAAACAGAAGTGAAGCAGGGAGCATTGTGCTTTGGGCAGAGCTGTGCTGCATTCTTAAGGGACGCTGGCTATAAATCCAGTCTCCCTAGAGGTTAACAATCAAAGTTCTCCCCCTCTCATACTCAGGCAAGTGATATGATGATGATAAATTGCTTGGACATGACTGCCCCAAGCACTAGTGTGATGAATTGTGTTGTTCAGGGCAGGACCGAAGATCTCCTGTTGTCAGTCTGCAATGCTAAGTATTGGCAGTATTCGTAAATAGCCTTTTGCCAGTGGTGGTCTCTGCTTTACATATTAAATTCTCTGTGTTCACAGGTTGTGGTTCGTGGTGATCTGTGTCCCCCACTGAATTCACTTACATAATCAGCCTTTCTTTTTTTCCTCCTGTTCCTCACTCCTTAAAAGGGTGGGATGTGCTCACTTGTATGTGGTAGACAATCAATTCTTTCTTCACAGAAACTGTTAAAATAGTAATTATTAGTTCTTTTCGTTAAATCAAAAGTAATAGCAGCTTATCTTGCAGGGGCTTAATTGGGTAATTATTTGGTGTTTGAAAAGCACTTTGAAGAGAATATGGGTAAATATTGTTAATTTCATGCTTTTTTGTGTACCTGAAATCCCATTGTGACCACAAAATTCTTGGTTTATTGTGTACCCACAAAATTTCTTTTGTGATGTGGCTTACTGCTTTCAAAATTATATGTGTATTGATTTTTTAAAATATTTTCATAAACTCTCAAAGTTATCTCATGTTTATACCTTCCCAATGCTACATGTCTCATCTCCTACATTCCTTGTATACCTGAAAGGTTAAATGTTATCAGTCTTGCTCTGTAAAAGTTTGGAGCACAGGTAAAGCCTGACCATGTAATTGAATAGTTGAAATAAAGATTTATTTGGTCAGAGTCCATACACTGAGCTGTCATCGGATTGTCATCAGAATTTGTTTAAAAGGGTTAGGTTGGCCAGGCATGGTGGCTCATGCCTATAATCCCAGCACTTTGGGAGTCCAAGGTGGGAGGATTGCTTGAGCCCAGGAGTTCAAGACCAGCCTGCACAACATAGTGAGTCGCTCCCATCTCACTAAGTGATTCTTCTGCCTCAGCCTCCTGAGTAGCTGGAACTGCAGGTGCACACCACCACACCCACCTAATTTTTGTGTGTGTTTTTAATAGAGACAGGGTTTCATCATGTTGATCAGGCTGGCCTTGAACTCCTGACCTCAGGTGATCTGCCCACCTCAGCCTTCCAAAGTGCTGGGATTACAGGCATGAGCCAACATGCCGGGCCCTTAATAAGACCTTTATAACAAAAGGTTTCTCATTCATAGATAACCTCTCCTAAAAAAAAAAAAAAAGAAAGAAAGAAAGAAAGAAGAAAAATCAAATGTCTATTAAATAAATAAATAAATAAATAAATAAATAGTTAGATTGACTCTCATATGCCTGCCCAGCCCTTTTGACAGATTTTCTTCTCTCTTTATGTGCTGGGTCTGCCCTCTCAAAGTACCACAAACTGGGTGGCTTAAACCACAGAGTTTTATTTTCTCACAGTTTTGGCAGCTGGAAGTCCCAGAGCAAGGGGTCAGCAGGGTGGCCTCTCCTGAGGCCTCTCTCTTTGGCTTGTTGATGGCTGTTTTCTCTCTGTGCATGTCTGTGTGCTAATCTTTAATGGGGACACCAGTCCTATTGGATTGGGACCTACCCTAACCATCCCATTTTAACTTAATTACTTCTGCAAAGACTCTATCTGCAAATACAACCACATCCTAAGGTGCGGAGGGTTAGGGAGACAATACACAGATTTTGAGGGAGACACAATTGAGCCCATAATGCTACTCTACAGTAGTAATAGTCTGTTTGGGAACAATGTTTTTGGAGTTATTTTCATTGATTGTTAAATTTGACCTTCCAAGTGACGACTACACATCTTTGGAGAATCTCTTTGGTTCAGGAACTTTTTTTTTTAACTAACATTACTTGGAGGAGAGCTTAATGCTTGTGACTTTAAACATTTTTGTAATTGGGTTAAAAGGGAAGCAACCTTATTATATGAATTGGCTATAGTTCATCGAGCAGTTAAGAAAAAAAATGTACGTAATCAAGCGTACCTTGCAGTCTGAAAGACAAACATCCAAATATCTGCTGTTACAACTCACAGATATTTTTACCCAAAATTTCCTCACCGAATCAGAAGCTGACCATGATTAGTCCATGTCCTTTCTTGTACCATCAGAAAGGGCAAAAGGAGCCAGATGATGCTGTGTTCCTATCTCAGCTCTTGCTATAAGGTGGTGTCTTCTGTTCATCTTGCTTAAATATATTGTGTCTTTTTACTGTCCTGACATCATCGACTGAAAACAGAAAGGTCTGAGGAGAGATGTGAGCCCAAGAAGCTACAAAAGCTCCTTTCTTTTTTTTTATCTTGAGACAATGTCTCACTCTGTCACCCAGACTGAAGTGTAGTGGTAATCATAGCTCACTGCAGCCTTGAGCTTCTGGGCTAAAGCGATCCTCCACAGTAGCTGGGATTGCAGGAGCTCCACACCATGCCTGGTTCATTTAATTTTTTTGTTGTTGTTGTTTTGGATAAAAGACCTACAGGGAACTTTGTTATCTTGCTTTGATCTTCACTAGGGTACTACCCCTTGAGAAGACCAGGTTGGCTCCTGGCAGAGGTATACATCTGGTTAATTAAAAACAAATTTTTTTTTGTAGGGATGGGGTCTCACTTTGTTTACCAGGCTGGTCTCCAACTCCAAGGCTCAAGTGATCCTCCTGCCTTGGCCTCCCAAAGTACTGGGATCTCAGGCATGAAACGCCACATCTAGCTAGCAAAGCTCCTATATTCAAAGAAATATTGGAGTATGTGAAGGCACAGAAGGCCTCAGTTTGACATTATCTATCCATTCTATGATGCATACTATCTTTGATTCTGACAAGCTTTTATAGTGTTTCTTCCGAATAGAATAATAGGTTTTTTTAGTCCTTAAAAAAATGTTTTGTAGTAAATTGGTAGTTGGAACTGTTAGAGCGTTGTTACATGGGTATATGAGTATATAGGTAAAGTTTGGGGTTTTGAATGGGCTGTAAAACACTTTTCCCTTTAAAACTGTTTTAAGTGGAAATTTGTTGAAGCTGTGTGATGGATGCATAGGGGTTCACTATACTATGCTCTCATTTGTAAATTTTTGAAAATGTCAATATTAAAAAGTTTAAGTAGAACTTTTTTTTTAAAGGAGAAGAAATGAATGAAATATATGGCCTCCTGTGATGCAAAATTTGATAGTTATTTAAGGGACAGGTTAAATGAGGTATGCCTACCTATGTTAGACAACAGTAAGTTGAATATGGTTTTAACTACCAATCGCTCTGGAGAAAAGTATTATTGATGCTGGGCATGGTGGGTCATGCCTGTAATCCCAGCTACTCAGTAGGCTGAGGCAGGAGAATGGCTTGAACCTGGGAGGTGGAGGTTGCAGTGAGCTGAGATCGTGCCACTGCACTGCAGCCTGGGCTAGAGAATGAGTGAGATTCTGTCTCAAAAAGAAAAAAAAACAAAATTATTGTTCAACCCCTTATCCAAGAGTAGCTGGAAGACCGTCTTCCCCAGTTTTGGCATAGATTATTTGACACATGTTTTTATTTATCCTTCTCTGGCATATGACATGCCTATTACTTCCATGAGTCAGTGCCTTTTTCCCAGTTAGCATTTCCCAGGCTCTCAGGCTGCAATTTCTCCAAGTTCAGTCTTTGATTTCAGAGCCTGTCTGTTAGCTGTGACACAAAGCCAGTGAACACAGAAACTTACAAAGAGGCCACTTGCCTCTGACGCACCAGTACACCATGCGTGTCTAGAGCCTTCTGCCCAATACCTTCTCTAAAAACATTCTCCACTGTTCCAGGAAGGATCCTACAGGCTGACATCAAGGAAGCCATGCTCTGTCCTTGTTCTTCAAAGGACAGTGCCTCCTGAGGGGCCGGCACAGCCGGAGCCCATCCAAGTTCTCCAGCCTCCACTTCTAGGATTAGATGTTGTCCTGGGCCTGTGAGTGTCGCTCACATTTCTGCTTAAGCATCGGGCCTGACATAGATTCCCTTTTGCTTCTGTGCTGCTTTGAGCTTGCCCCGTTATCATTTAGTAAAGTGCATCTTCAACTGTGTGCCAAGTATTTGGAGCAGCTCAGTGCGTAAGTGGTAAAGAATTTGCTATTTCAAATACTGACATTACTGAGACTTTGACTTGCAGCCACAGTTGATCTTGAATGTTCGGGGGTGGGGAGAAGGCTCTTACAAATAGAGTTGCAGTGCGCCCTGCCCCACAACTTTTTTTTGAGACGGAGTTGCTCTGTCACCCAGGCTGGAGTGCAGTGCTGCAATCTCGGTTAACTGCAACCTCCGCCTCCCGGGTTCAAGCAGTTCTCATGCCTCAGCCTCCCAGGTAGCTGAGATTGAAGTCATGTGTCTAATGCCTCGATAATTTTTTGTATTTTTGCTAGAGACGTGTTTTCACCATGTTGGTCAGGCTAGTGCAGTGATCCTTGTTGACATTCAGATGTTAACTTTTCACTCTTTGCCTGTTAGTGTAGGTGGATAGACAGATCAAAATATTTCAAGCTAAAAGTTCAAGTTTAAAATATTCTCCATGAAGATTCCACATAGTTCCATTTGTTTATTGAATTTAGTTGTTAGATTTATTATATAAAGAATGTATATAGTTTCTTAGCATTAGGAATATTTCATAGACTGTTGCTACTAGTTATTGTTGCTATGGTAAGGTAAAACGATTAATTTTTTAATTCTTTTTTTTCTTAGACCATCAGGATTGTAAAAGATTTTTTCTTTTTTTTCTTCTTCTTCTACTTTTTTGTTTTTTTTTTTGAGACAGTGTCTCCCTCTCTTGCCCAGGCTGGAGTGCAGTGGCATGATCTCAGCTCACTGCAACCGCTGCTTCCTGGGTTCAAGCAATTCTCGTGCCTCGGCTTCCGGAGTAGCTAGGATTACAGGCGTTTGCTACCATGCCCAGCTAATTTTTGTATTTTAGTAGAGATGGGGTTTCACCATGTTAGCCAGGCTCGTCTTGAACTCCTGACCTCAGGGACAATCTGCCTGCCTCAGCCTCCCCTAGTGCTACAGATTACAGGTGTGAGCCACCATGCCAAGCTTTTTTTTGGCAAGGTCTTGCTCTGTCACCCAGGTTGAAGTTCAGTGGTGCCATCATAGCTCACTTTATCCTTGAACTGTGGGGCTCAAGCAATCCTCCCACCTCAGCCTCTCAAATAGCTGGGGCTACAGGTGCATGCCACCACACCTACATTTTTTTTATTTCTTTTTACTTTTGTAGAAATGAGTTTTCACTATGTTGCTCAGTTCAGTGTCTTGAACTCTGGCTTCAAGTGATCCTCCAGCCACTGCCTCCCAAAGTGCTAACATTACAGGTGTGAGCTACTACAACTAGCCTGTAAAATATTTTTTATGTAGAATTTTCGTAACACATTATGTAGTGACACCAGTTTTCTTTAACCTATTTTCACTTTTTTTTGTGTGTGTTAGTAATACCTTGGTCAAAATAGGTTTACATTAATTATTATTATATAACATAACAATTTCACAATATTAGCATTAAGGACAATTTTTTATAAGTTGTTCCTATACAAAGAATGATGTATTAAATTTAAGAGTTGTTACCTATAAATACTGGAAATCTTTGTAAGTGGCTCTCTTATCTCTGAATCTAAGGTCTTGGTCCATATTCTTTATGCCATACGTCATATTTGTATATAGGCCTGTGTATTATTCATGTCTGCATATTGGGCAGAACCATCTGTGAACCAGGCCCTTGCCTTCTCTTCCTCTGTCTGCTGATCATAGGGAATTCTCCGTGATGCCATTGGTGCAGGCCTGGGAGAGATGGTAGGGTGGCAGGAGTGGAGACCACGGGCATTTGAGCTGTTTCCTCGTGTAACTTTCTTGTGTCTTAGGACCTGCTCGAGCCCCATCACTTATATACCACTTCCATTTGATGATGGAATGCTGCTGTGCACACTCCACTTTCCTGCTGGGTGCCTCAGAAAGCACCCAATTCATGGGTGCTTTTCAGTTCAGGTCACATGGTGACTTGAAGACCCAGATTCAAATGTTCAGTTTCTACCAAGTAACAGGCCAAGAGCTGTCTCTCAAAAGGAGACTAGTTATTTGCAGAAGATGGCAGGGCCTTGCTCCAAAATCCTAAAGGCTTCCGCTGTGATTCACCTCTGGGGGCCTGCTAAAGGCTCCAAGCAGGGTTCCTATCTGCTACTGACACCCCAGGCACCATTGGATCTGCTGGTTCATATGTCCCAAGTGGCAGAGCAGGTTGTACAGCAGCCTGGACCTGTTACACAGCCTTCTCCTGTTCTGGACCCCACTCAATACTGGCAGACTTTCAGCTCACTGGATAAATGGGCTGGAGTATCACACCCAAATCAGGAATGTGTTGCCTCCAAAAATCCAAATAGGCCCACTAGGCATTGCGCCGTTTTTCAGTTGTACGAGGGGCCAAATGCAGCAACTTACTGTAATAGCTCTACAGGCCCCACACCACTGGACCCCTAGACATTTAACTGAGTTAGAAGGCCCCTGAATTTTAGTCAGATTTATTTTCCATCCCCTGGCATGCAAATGTCTCTCCAATAAATCCAGTGTGTTTGTTACTTCTGATTCACTGGGTCGAATCAGCATTATGTTATCAATGTCATGAACCAGTGTGATATCTTATAGAAGAAAAAATCAAGGTCTCTGAATAAGATTATGATGCAAAGCCAGAGAGTTGATACATCCCTGAGATAGGACAGTGAAGGTATATTGCTGGCCTTGCCAGCTGAAGGCAAATTGCTTCTGGTGGACCTTTTGGGCAGGAATTGAGAAAAAGACATTTGCCAAGTCAATGGCTGCAATATTAGGTGCCAGGAGATTTATTAATTTGTTTAAGCAATGAAGCCATATCTGATACAGCAGCTGCAATTGGAGTCACCACTTGGTTAAGCTTATGGTAATCCACTGTCATTCTCCAGGATCCCTCTGTCTTCTGCACAGGCCAAATGGGACAGCTGAATGGGGATGTGGTGGAATCACCACCCCTGCGTCTTTCAAGTCCTTGATGGTGACATTAACCTCTGCAGTCCCACCAGGGATGCAATATTGTTTTTTATTTATTTTTTTTTCTAGGTAGAGGCAGCTCTAATGGCTTTCATTTGGCCATTTCCACCTAGTAACCCTCACCCTACCAGTCAGGGAGCCAATGTGGAGATTCTGCCAGCTGCTAAGTATGTCTATTCCAATTATGCATTCCGGCACTGGGGAAGTGACCACAGGATGAGCCTGGGGACCCACTGGACCCACTGTAAGTCAGATGTGAGCTAAAATTCTATTAATTACCTGACCTCCATAAGGTTCTACTTTAACTGGAGAGCCATAATGATATTTTGGGTCCCTTGGAATCAGTGTCAGCTCAGAGTCCGTGTCCAGTCCCTGAACGGTCTGGTCATTCCTCTTTCCCTACTGCACAGCCAGCCTGGTAAAAGGCCAGAGGTATCCTTGGGGAAGGATGTGAGAAAGATTAACAGTATAAATCATCAGTAGTGCAGTGGTGTCCTTCCTTAAGGGACCTGGCCTCCCCTTCATTCAAGGGTTTTAGGTTTGTAAACGGATTCAAGTCTGGAAATTGATTGAGGGGCTGTGATTCTCTGTTTTTGTAATTCACATCAGTCGTTTGTCCACTTGACCTGGAAGTTTTCTGTTTATACAAATTAAGTAAGAATGCCATAGGCTTCCTATCAGTTTCACTTCTAGGAACACTGACTAATTAGCCACTACCAGAGTTCTACACAAGTAAGACTATTCTGATTGCTGCTTTGCTTCTGTCCATTACAGTAACAATGCCCACCTTGTCTTTGATAGTTGGGTGTCGCCACTTGGCCCCTGCCACCTTGAGATCCAGTTATTCCCACTGCATGTAAATTTTGTAGTTAAGTGACTGTGGTTCTCACTGTAAGATCTGGCACACAAAGAGCAGTCACAGGGCTCTTCAAGGATACAGGTGCTCCTCTCACAAATCTATTTCACAAGGTATTATTGGTGAAGGGCATATCTTCTGGGCCCTCCCAGCTGGGATGGGTATGTCTAAGGTGACAAAATCACTATAGCATCTTAATCTCCCTAAGCCCTTGGATCCCTTCCTCTACATTAAACCAAGGGAGATCAGGCATTTCTTGCTCACTCACAGTGGGCCATCTTTGGATCCACATTTCAGCTAACCAAATAAACCGTTAGAACCTTTTCTGACTCCCTGAGTTGCAACATTAAATGCAGAATCCTGCTTAGTGGGCCCAAATCAGTAAGTTCAGCCTGATCCAACTTTATGTTCTCTCCACCATTATCTCACTCCCTTAATATCCATTCCCATGCCTGTTCTCCAGATTTCTGCTCATATAAATCAGAAAGCTCAAGCAGTTCTTTTGGAGTGTAGCGCGTCTCCTCATGGGCCATACTCTGAACTTCACCTCTAGGGGCCTACTGGGATTTTAATCTAGTTATAGATCTAGAAGCAAACAGGGGTATTGGGAGTGAGTCCTGAGAAGAATGAACATTGTTTTGCCTGGCAACGGCCTCGGGAAAGGCCATCACTGTTGTCTCAGGTAGCGCATGCTTAATCTCAGACAAACGTGGAAAGACTGATGGCAGTGTGGGTGGTGGAGGGAATGGTGTCACCACTGGGGATGGGGAAGCTGTTTTCTCTGGCAAAAAGACTCATCAGAGTTTACAAAATCAGTGTCCCCAGCTTCATCAAGGTACTCTCACACATCCCCATTCCAAGTTGTAGGGTCCCGTTCTTTTTCAGTCAGTGCCCTCCCTTTGACATAGACGTCTGATGAGACTGAGGGTGCACCTTTTATTGCAGGTCAGCCACTCACATGATACGAGCTTGTGTCTGATTTTCCACAATTTCAGCCCTTTGTCTGTAGGAGATAAGACTTTCACTCTGGGCAGTCTTAGAACACTTGAGGCTCAGTATTTGCTTCTGGAGCTGGAAGCTAAAATCTCTAATCTCATCCTTTGCTTTCATTACCTTGTCCAGCGAACATGGTAGCAACCAACCAACTTTATTATATTCCTTGGTCACAGATATACATATGGTCAAAGATACTATGTACAGAGTCAATAAACCCCTTCCCCCACCCCTTAAGTGGTGAATCAGGAGTATCAAATGCATTTATTTTGCAAAACTCTCTAATCAGTTCACACTAAGGATTCTCAGTGTTCTCCATACTTTTGGAAGTAGAGTACTTAGCATTGTTGGGTGTCATCAGATTAAGCAGTCAACTCCAGAAACCCCAAAATGAACTAAAGAACTCCATCCTTAAGATTCTGTCTGTGGCCAAAGGCCTGAGAGCCCCTGGTAAACCACTGGTGTAAGTCCAAAAGTCCAAAAGCTGAAGAACTTGGAGTCTAATGTTCAAGGGCAGGGAGCCTCCAGCAAGGGAGAAAGACGAAGTTCAGAAGGATTAGCAAGCCTGGCCTTTCACCTTCTCCTGCCTGCTTTATTCTAGCCACATTGGCAGCAGATTAGATGGTGCCCACCCAAATTGAAGGTGGGTCTGCCACTCCTAGTCCACTGACTCAAATGTTAATATCCTTTGCTGACATCCTTACAGACATACTCAGGAACTATACTTTGCATCCTTCAGTCCATTCAAGTTGGCACTCAGTGTTAATTCTCACAAGGTCTGAGAGTTAAAATTGAATAATAGGCTGAGCATGGTGGCTTACACCTGTAATCCTAGCATTTTGAGAGGCTGAGGTGGGCGGATCACTTGATGTCAGGAGTTCGAGACCAGCCTGGCCAACATGGAAAAACACTGTGTCTACTAAAAATACAAAAACAATTAGCTGGGCGTGGTGGCATGCTCCTGTAATCCCAGCTACTCAGGAGGCTGAGGCAGGAGAATCGCTTGAACTTGGGAGGTGAAGGTTGCAGTGAGCCAAGATTGCACCATTGCATTCCAGCCTGGGTGACAGAGCAAGATAAATCTCAAAAATAAGTAGACTCCATCTCAGAAATAAATAAAATAAAATAAAATCGGATAAAAGCTTTGTCTGCCTAATTAAAAGTCAAGTTTATATATCTGATGTGATGGGAGGGCTGTTACCCTCCAGAAAAGAAGTTAGTTCTTGAACAGGTAAAGGAGAACGAATCATTACAAGACGTTATGGAGACGTTGCTAAGCTCTTTAATATTTGGAGACTCAGTATAATTTTCATCAGTTCTTGTGAAACTTGATTTATGCTCATATCATCTTCAAGGATGTTTGCTATGCCTACATACTACCTTTACCACTAATTACTTAATAGCTTTTCTTTAAACCAATCTATTTTGCTTTAGCCCCGCCCTAAGCAATAATATCTATGAAATCACAGGCTTACAATGTTGATTACTTTCTTTTCTGAAACACATTAAAATAAATAAAACAGTTTAAAACAGTTTTAAATGCCTATATATCACCTAAAATCAGTTTGAACCACTGGTGGGTTATATATATATTATATAAATATATGTATATATATTTATTATATATATATAAATGTATATATATATTATATAAATATATATACATATATTTATTATTTATATTATTTATAAATAATTATATATTATATATTATATTATTTTATATAATTTTATATTATTTTATTATAATATATATATTATAATATATATTTAATATATTTAATAATATATATATTATATATTATATTAATATATATTATATATTATATATATTATATTAATATATTAT
>CM052669.1:14459287-14473540 GCA_028533165.1 Leontopithecus rosalia
TATAATACATGTATATAATACCACAGTTTTTGAAAGCACTGAAAAAAAAAAACCAAGCAGATTATTGACTTTTTTTTTTTTGAGATAGAGTCTTGCTCTGTCAACCAGGCTAAAGTGCAGTGGCATGATCTTGGCTCATTGCAGCCTCATTTTCTCAGACTCAAGCAGTTCTTCTGCCTCAGCTTCCCAAGTAACTGGGACTATAAGTGCGTACAACCACACTCAGCTAATTGTTGTATTTTTAGTAGAGATGGGGTTTTACTATGTTGGTCAGGCTGGTCTTAAACTCCTGACCTCAGGTAATCCATCTGCCGCAGCCTCCCAAAGTGCTGGGATTTACAGGAGTGAGCTACTGCACCCAGTTGTGACTTTTTGTTTCTCTTCTTTTCCTCCTCCTCCTCCTGCTCTCCTCCTCCTCCTCTCTTCCTCCTCCTCCTGCTCCTCTTCCTCCTCCTTCTTCATTTATTAGTATTGTCATTTTGAGACAGTGTCTTGCTGTGGTGCCCAGGCTGGAGTGCAGTGGCATGGTCTTGCCTCACTGCAACTTCCACCACCCAGGTTCAAGGGATTCTCCTGCCTCAGCCTCCCAAGTAGCTGAGATTACAGGCATGCCATCACACAGGGCTAATTTTTGTATTATTTTAGAGATGGAGTTTCACCATGTTGCTCAGGCTGGTCTCAAACTCCTGACCTCAAGTGATCTGCCTGCCTTAACCTTCCAAATGACTGGGATTACAAGTGTGAGTCACCATGTCCAGCCATTTCTTCTTATTTTTTAATATAATAGAGGTGGAATCTCACTATGTGGCCCATGCTGCTCTTGTATTCCTGGGCTCAAGTGATTCTTCTGTCCCAGCCTCCCAAAGTGCTGGGATTATTGGCTTGAGCCACTGCACCTGGCCAGGTTATTGACTTTTTTTTTTTTTAAATACTAACTTCACCGTCCACTAAAGAGTAAAATTATTTTTGGTTAAGTTGGCACAAAATTTTCAGAGTAGTTTCTGTAGTTGTGTTGCAATTATTGGAAACTAAAAATTATATGTACATACACACACACACACACACACACACACACACATATATAAACACATATATACATACATGCTTAGACAGATAGTGGGTTATATAAACTTTAATTTGGGATATAGCCAACCATTTTCAGTTGCTTAGGCAGTCCACATCATTTATTTGAGGGCTACTATAAAGACACCATTATTTTATACTTGTGCCTCTATTCTTACTCACAAGCAGGATGAAAAATGATAATGAACAATCTGGAACTTCTGGGTTGTGAGGTATTTTTATTTTGTGCATCTGTTAGTAATAATCTGTTGTTTATACTAAGTTTATAATAAAGTAAATACTGTAATATGGTCTGTTTCTGTATGGTTTGCCTAATGGAATATAGGAAAAAATTCATGTAGAGAAAGAGATCAGTAGGTTTCACAGTCCTTGTAACAAAATGGTCTGTCTGATTTTCTACTATACATCCAACCCCATTCACTTAATATTTAAACAAATGTGAACAAATGGAGAAGCTTCTGGAGAGGACATTTAGAGCCCATGGAACATCTCTCCACATGGACTCAGAATTTGTATCTGGAAGGAAGTTGAGAAATCACTTTGTTCAACTCCCTTGTTTTATTAATGAGAAAACTGAGGTCCTCAGACTAAGTGATTTGCCCAAAGACATGCTTCTGGCCTGTCTGCTTTGTTACATTTATGCAGTTGGTAAAGTTTTGCCTTTTCTTACTCTTGGGGAAATTGTGATGTGTTCAGAAAGCATTATGTTGTCCCACCTGTGTCCATTCTTGCGGGGGAGGGTGGACAATGAAACAACATCTATTTTATTTTAAAATACAGAAATCCCATGAACAGCCAACTCCACTGTGCATCATTTTTGAAATACAGTAAATTAACATTAATTTTTGCTGGCACAGAACATACTTTACTATCATTTGTACCAATAAAAAAATTAACCTGCCGGGCATGGTGGCTCATGCCTTGAATCCCAAAACTTTGGGAGGCTGGGGTGGGTGGATTGCTTGAGACCAGGAGTTTGAGACCAGCCTGGGCAACATGGCAAAACTCCATCTCTACTAAAAATACAAAAAAATTAGCCAGGTTTGGTGGTGCACGCCTATAATCTCAGATACTCGGGAGGCTGGGGCATGAGAATCACTTGAACCCGGGAGGCAGAGGTTGCAGTGAGCCAAGTTCACACCACTGCACTCCAGCCTGGGTGACAGAGTGAAACTGTTTTTAAAAAAAAAATTAACCTATTGAATTAGAGAATTAACCTATTGAATCAGGAATTATTTATGTTTCTAATGTACTTGAATAAGAGAGAAAAACATTATTATAAGCAATGTTAAGATATATTATACAGAATAAATATTTCTGGTTTTATGGCAAGTAAGTATATGTACATTTAAACATTCCAAGTTCTTGATTTTTAATCTATAATTATGTCTAATAATAATAAATAATAGAACAATACAAATACATATTATAAACTGATAAATAATAAGTACTATATAGTAATGAAATGAAAGCTGATAATCAAATGTAACATTTTGATTTCAAATCAAATAAAATTTTATTTTTATGTTACATTTATCAGCTTTCATTAAAAAATAAAATTTTTATATTAAGGCATAATAACTGTTATGAAATAAGTTACCTAAAGAATAAACTGGCCAGGTAGAGTGGATCATGTACACCTGAAAAAATCACTTTGAGAAGCAATTTTTCACTTCTCAGCACTTTGAGAAGCCAAGGCAGGTGGATCACTTGGGCCCAGGAGTTTAAGACCAGCCTGGGTGACAGAGTGAAGCCCTGTCTCTACAAAACATACACAAATTTTCTCTACTATTGGGAAGGCTGCAGTGGGAGGACTGCTTGAGCCTGGGAGTCAGAGGTTGCAGTGAGCTATGATCATGCCACTGCACTCCAGCCTGGGTGACAGGGAGACCCTGTCTCAAAACAAAGCAAAAGAAGAAGCGGAGTTGTCCTCCTAAAGCATCAGACCAAGGGTCAGAAAACAAAAGAAACTTCTGTGCAGAAAAACACTGCCCAGGCCCCAGTAGTCTTCTTGGTTTGCTTTTCCTAATTGCAGCCATGGTATAAAATGACTGTCACGTGCCAATGACAGACATAAATTAACAGGTTCAGTGACTCATGCCTATAATCCCAACACTTTGGGAGACTGATGCAGGAGGATCGTTTGAGCCCAGGAGTTTGAGAGCAGCCTGGGCAACATATCAATACCTCATCTCTACTAAAAATAAAAAAATTAGTTAAGTGAGATGGCATATGCCTGTGGTTACAGCTTCTCAGGAGGCTAAGCGAGGTGGATCACTTGTATCTGGGAGGTTGAAGCTGCAGTGAGCCACGATCATGCCACTGCACTCTAGCCTGGGTGACAGAGCAAGACGCTCTCAGAAAGTAAAAATAAAGACCGGGTGCGATGGCTTATGCCTGTAATATCAGCACTTTGGGAGGCCAAGGTGGTGGATCACAAGGTTATGACTTTGAGACCAGTGTGGCCAACATAGTGAAACCCCATCTCTACTAAAAATACAAAAATTAGCTGGGTGTGGTGATGGGCGCCTGTATCCCAGCTACTCGGGAGGCTGAGGCAGGAGAATCGTTTGAACCCTGGAGGTAGAGGTTGCAGTGAGCGGAGATTGCTCCATTGTACTCTAGCCTGGGTGACAGGACGAGACTCTGTCTCAAAATAATAATAATAATATAATAATAATAAAAATAATAAATAAAAAAGAGCAAGCCAAGAAGTAAAGGTTTAATTTCATCTGATACTTAAACAGAAACCCAAAGAAGGACAGGATAGCAAGTGCCATACTTTACCTAGGAAGTTAAAAATAACTTCAAAGGAAGGACAGCTGATTTTGTTTTTCTAATAGGTTTATACTGGATTGCTCCACAGCCTGTTGGTAAAAGTCACTTTGAGCACTCAGAGAACATATCTTTATCCTTAGTGTGTTCCCATTTAAAAAGTGTTATTACTTCTTTGTGGAAACTGAACCTCCGAGTAGTTCTGAGGTCTCCCAGGCCAACAGAAACTGAGACAGGGAAAATGAGCAACCATTATCCCCAGAATGCTGTGATTTGCCATAACCGAGAAAGCAAGTGAGTTTTCATAGTACAAAATTTGTTGCCAGTTGTTAATTCTTCTGTTAATGTTACCAGAGAGTACCTATTCTAAATCTCTTCACCTGTGTTTTCAGACTCAAAGCAGCTCTAAAACATGTACATTCTTTCCAGTCAAGTTCACTTAACCATCCATCCATAAACGTTTATAGAATCTCGCTATGGGCCATCCGTGTAAGTGCTGGCTTTGATGCTGTTCTCTCTTAAACACTGAGCAGAGATGATTCTCTAAGAGTTATGATAATCCTTTTGCCGTTCTCCTGTGGTGTCCCCAGAAAATGCCAGATTAGAGGCCTCTCAAATGAACACAATATCCTCCCAGTCTCTGGTGTGTGTCATTTGTCATTGACACAGGATAGTCATTTTATACCATGGTTGCAACTATGCAAAGCACACCAAGGAGACAAGTCTTGGAGCCTGGGCAATACTTTTCATTTGTTTGTTTGAGACAGAGCTTCACTCTCGTCGCCCAGGCTGGAGTGCAATGGCGCAGTCTCAGCTCACTGCAACCTCTGCCTCCCGGGTTCAAGCCATTCTCCTGCCTCAGCCACCTGAGTAGTTGGGATTACATGCACCGTCACCATGCCTGGCTAATTTTTATATTTTCAGTAGAGATGGGGTTTCACCGTCTTGGCCAGGCTGGTCTTGAATTCCTGACCTCATGATCCACCCTCCTCAGCCTCTCAAAGTGCTAGGATTACAGGTGTGAGCCACCGTGCCCGGCTGGTAATGCTTTTCTGCACAGGAGTTTGCTTTTTTCTGACTCTTGGTCTGATGCTTCAGAAGAACAGCTCTGCTCATTCCTCTGTTATAATCAAGAACAAGGTCCCACCTTCCAGTCTCTCCAGTGAAAGCAGCAGAGGTACCTGCAGAGGAGAATTCTGCGCATAACCTGTTCTTGCTCCCTTCTTGGATGGGGCTGTGGCTGTGTCCATTGCTAGTGTCTTTGGTGGCTGATCTGATATGATTTGGCTGGGTCCCCACTCAAATCTCATCTTGAATTGTAGCTCCCATAATTCCCAGGTGTTGTGGAGGAACCTGGTGGGAGATAATTGAATCATGGGGGCAGTTCCCCCATGCTGTTCTCATGCAGAGTGAATAAATCTCACGAGATCTCATTACTTTATAAGGGTTTCCTCTTTCACTTGGCTCTCATTCTGTCTTGCCTGCCACCATGATTGTGAGACCTCTCTAGACACGTGCATCTGTGAGTCCACTAAGCCTCTTTTTCTTGATGAATTACCTAGTCTTGGTTATATCTTTATCCACACTGTGAAAATGGACTATTGCAGTGGCCTTTCCTCTTCCCAGAGTTAGTGAATACATAGACTTCAGCCAGTT
The DNA here is from genome assembly GCA_028533165.1 of Leontopithecus rosalia. Classification (NCBI taxonomy): domain Eukaryota; kingdom Metazoa; phylum Chordata; class Mammalia; order Primates; family Cebidae; genus Leontopithecus; species Leontopithecus rosalia. Next base: position 14,464,802 of record CM052669.1, read on the forward strand.
ACATGCACTTCATTTCTGCCTCATAGTCATTATCTTTAATAAGTTTAACCCTTTAGTTGATCATTAAGCATTTCTTCTTTAGGAAAGCCTCGTTTCGTTACTCTCACCACTACATAATGCCAGTGATTTCAAAGTACTTTGGTTTTGTTTTTTGGAGACAGAGTCTCACTCTGTCACCCAGGCTGGAGTGCAGTGGCATGATCTTGGCTCACTGCAACCTCTGCCTCCCAGGTTCAGGAGATTTTCCTGCCTCAGCCTCCCCAGTAACTGGAACTATGGGTGCTTACCACCAAGCCCAGCTAATTTTTGTATTTTTAGTGGAGATGAGGTTTCACCGTGTTAGCCAGGCTGGTCTCAAACTCCCAACCTCAGGTGATCCACCCACCTTGGCTTCCCAAAGTGCTAGGATTACAGGCGTGAGCCACCACGTGTGGCCCTCTAAGTACTTTGTTTATCATAGATGTATTCATTCTGTTTACCAATATGCCCTATACAATTTGTTATAAACCTGATTAAATTGCAAACTCCTTGAAGACAGGCACCATGTCTGCTTTTCCTGTCTCTACAGCAGAGAAGCTACCCAATTTATTACTGTTATATGACATAAGCAAACAAAAAGAAAAACAATACAACAGAAACCCTAATATCTTGTTGAAAGACCTTAATATTCAGTTTTGTAGGATTGTAGGAAGACCTCACTGCAGAATGCACTGACCTTTTGAGAAGTGCTTTGCTGCTTGCAGCAATTTTTTTTTATGCTCTCATATCACAACAACTTGGCTCCATCACAATTAATCTTATATGGTAATGCAGTGACAATGAGATGATTTCTCTGGAGAATCTATGCTAATACTATTAAAATGCTCTTACAATGTCAGAATGATTGCAGTGTATGCAAGTGGGGACTGTGCTTATGCAATTATGATATTATAGTGATGGGCGATTACCATAGGAAACTACTAATTCAAGCCTGCAGGGACTTGCATTATGAAGCCATTATAACATGAGATTATAATGACACAATAACTTGGCTGCACATTCGTGATGTGAAAACTAAAAGCTAATTTGAATGCAAGTTGTATTTCCATTAAATTGTAATTAAACACTGAAAGCCATGCTTGTTTAAATTGGAGACGGAGACCTGCAACCCAGAAGTGAAAGTTGTGGGGAAGGAGTGCGTGGTGAGTGCAAGCTTCCAGGGGTCCAAGGAGTGCGTGGTGAGTGCAAGCTTCCAGGGGTCTAAGGAGTGTGCGGTGAGTGCAAGCTTCCAGGGGTCTAAGGAGTGCGCGGTGAGTGCAAGCTTCCAGGGGTCTAAGGAGTGCGTGGTGAGAGCAAGCTTTCAGGGGTCTAAGGAGTGCGTGGTGAGTGCAAGCTTCCAGGGGTCTAAGGAGTGCGTGGTGAGTGCAAGCTTCCAGGGGTCTAAGGAGTGCGCGGTGAGTGCAAGCTTCCAGGGGTCTAAGGAGTGCGCAGTGAGTGCAAGCTTCCAGGGGTCTAAGGAGTGCGTGGTGGGTGCAAGCTTCCAGGGGCCTAGAAACCATTTGCAACTCTGCCCTTTAGTATTTTCAGGGTGTGACAGCTGTCACTGAAGGTGCTTCTCCAGATTTCCTCCCTCTCTGCTGGTCCTCTAAAGCCATCAAAAACAGTACCAAGACACGGGAAGCTTGGGTCCAATTTCCATTCCCATCACGACCACCAACTAACATTTAGAGCCTTTTTCGTTCATTTTTGAAGTGGGCATAAAGCACCTTACCTCCCTCAATACAGGAGACTAAAGCAAATTTTTTTTCCATGAAAAATTACCTTTTGTTATACACAACAAAATTAATCCATATTCAAAATCAGACAGAACAGATAAGTACAAAGGGAAAAAAGATTTTTTAAAAACTTTAAAAATTGCACCCCCAGAGATGACCTATATTAGCATCTCTGGGTATTTTCTTTCAGACCATTCTCTGTGCATCGCATCAACATACTATTCTTCAGAAATTTGCATTCTACAACACTTTTGAAACCTACTTACTGATTCTTCTCACCCCTTCTTTGCAAGATCTATTTCTTATCCAAGAGATTCCAGTTGTTAAGTTTTGTTTGTTTTTTAAAGGTCAGCTCAAGCTGGACGATTTTACATGTCACTTGGGAAAGTATATTTTACTATTAGAGAATCATATTTGGAAAGGTTTATGCTCTGCATATATCAGTTATAGGGTGGATCAATAGTAAATTCTTCGGATTCTACTAGCCGTGCTGTAGGTAATCCACATTTCTCTCTGTTTAGGAATCAGTGGTGCCTTTGAGAAATCATAGGGCTCTAATTTGTTCTCAAACTGATAATTATTATGTGGTTTAGATAAACATAGATTATTAAAAAAAAAACTAGGAAAAGTTAGGAACTACAGAACTTGTTAGATGCACCCCTTCAAATCTCCTAGGGTCACACAGCAGCTTGTATGTATTCCCTCCTAATTATGACTCAAAGTAGTTACTGCTCCTTGTTTTCAATATAGTTGAGTTGTTGATAGTAGGTATTTGGTTTGCACTTAGATATGCTGTATACTTCAGAGTTATTTTTATTACCACTTTTCGCAATGACCAAATGAAGAAGACAAGTCTAAATTACAAGAGTTTTTTTTTTTGTTTTTTTTTTTTCGAGAAGGAGTCTTGCTCTGTTGCCCAGGCTGGAGTGCGGTGGTGCAATCTTGACTCACTGCAACCTCTGCCTCCTGGGTTCAAGCGATTCTTCTGCCTCAGCCTCCCAAGTACCTGAGACTACAGGTGCACACCACCACACCTGGTTAATTTTTGTACTGTTTTGGTAGAGATGGGGTTTCACCATATTGGCCAGGCTGGTCTCGAACTCCTGACCTCACGATCCACCCACCTCGGCCTCCCAAAGTGCTGGGATTACAGGTATGAGCCACTAGAGTCTTATTTTTATCATTAGGAAAAGGAAAGCACACTGCAGTTAAAGGGCTTTCTTCATGTCACTCAGTGAAGAGTGAAATCGGCATTAGGTCTTCTGTTCCTGGGGAATTACAGGTGTGATTTTAGACTAAGATATGATGTTACCTTGGATTAATACTTCCATACGAATGGAGACAAGAATAACTAATTGTGATGATCATGGTAAATATCTATGTAGCTTAGTAAAATGAACACTGGACAAGTTGAGAGACTGGGATCTAGTTTAGGCTATCTGACCTTCAAAGATTAAAGATTCTATTTTAGCATCTAAAAATGAAGTCACCAAATTAAACAATTTCCATGGTTTATTCCAGCTCAAAAATTCTAAAACCAAGTAGTATTTAACATTAATTGAAATGCAAACATTTTCATTTTAAGAATTATACATTTTAATATTTAACAATACAGTTTACTACTTTAAAACCATTAATCTAAATTCAAAACCAGTCCTTACTTGGATGGCATTTAATAATTTGACATCTTTTAGCAGTAGATTTGAAATTTATTAAAATTATTAAACTTGCAGATATAAATCTAATCCAAAAAAGAGATGAAAATTACAGTTTTCTTTCTTTTTTTTTGGAAATAAAGTCTCACTTTGTTTCCCAGGCAACCTACTGCAACCTCCACCTCCCAAGTTCAAGAGATTCTCTTGCCTCAGCCTCCCAATTTCTTTGAATTCTTAGGAAGCAGGTGATAGTAATGCTTGAGGTGTGAAATTAAGCTGTGGTGCTAGACAAACCTTTCCTGCCTTGGATTACAGGCATCCACCATCATGCCTGGTTATATTTTTGTATTTTTGGTAGAAGCGGGGTTTCACTGTGTCGGCCAGGCTGGTCTTGAACTCCTGACCTCAGATGATCTGCCCGCTTCAGCCTTCCAGAGTGCTGAAATTACAGGCATGAGCTACCCTGCCAGGCTGAAAATTACAATCATTTGTTATATCGGCAATACTGTTAAAATACAGTTAAAACTACAGTGAAAAGAGATTTTTGCTTGTATAACTACATAAGTGTATAGATAAATCATTGTGTCAAATAACTTTTAAATATATGATTTTCCTGTGAATTCTTAAGAAACAGGTAAAAGCAATGATTGAGGTGCTTTTAAATTAAGCTGTGGTGCTAGACAAACCTTCTAAATATTTTAATGCAGCTTATTTTTATGGGGACAATATATAAGCAAATTAAATATAATTAAATTTTCTTTATATTTAATTATATAGATATATAAAAGTTACTTAAAATTTGTTATTTGATGGTAGAGATTTTTCTGTTTTTGTGAGCTTTTTTTCTCTAGAGAACTTAGAATTCAGAGTATTTTCTCATCCGTCTCAAAGCCTGGGAAAGAGTGATTATTGCTGTATGACACGTGTAGTCATTACGGATTTGCCCTTGATCCCATTGTAGTAAATCAGCTTTCAGGAGTTGAAATAAGCTGTTTGTTACTTTACTTTTAGTACTAAATATGAAGTAGTAAAATGCCATCAAATACTGGTCTCCCCGAAACACTTCCTGTGTCAGGTGCTGCGCTGCCTTAGGACCAGACAAAATTCGTTACCTTAAGTTCTTTCCTAGATCATTAATGAAGGCTACCTCTAAAGCAATTTTTCTCAAACTTAGAGTTCCACAAACTTTCAACAAAATTTTTGATTCTGTCTTTTCGTTTGTATAATCATCAAACCATTTAGGCATATTGTGAACCAATATACCTATTTTATAACTGTATATGGCCCTAGGATTTCATTATATGCATTTCCATTACTTTTTAAGACGTGAGCGATACCAAATTATTACCTAAAATAACAACATTTTTCTTTTTCATGACTTTTTTTTTTTCAAACTGGGATCTCTGTTTTACTGGGAGCCATGACTGTATTTCCAAGGACTTTTTTTTTTGAGATGAAGTCTCACTCTTGTCTCCCAGGCTGGAGTACAGTGGCGTGATCTCGGCTCACTGCAACCTCCACCTCCCTGGTTCAAGAGATTCTCCTGCCTCAGCCTCCCAAGTAGCTGGGATTACAGGTGCCTTCCACCAAGCCCATCTAATTTTTGTATTTTTAGTAGAGGGAGGGTTCCCCACGTTGGGTAGGCTGGTCTCGAACTCCTGACCTCAGGCAATCTGCCTGCCTCAGCCTTCCAAAGTGCTGGGATTACAGGCGTGAGCCACGGCACCTGGTCAGTTGTTATACTATTTTTAAAGGTCTCCCACGTGATGCTTACAGAACCTATAGTAGTGTATTCTGCCTTTAGTGAAAGTGTAATATAGCTCACCCTCCTTGTCTGAATAATAACCCCATTTCCTCATTGGTGAAAAGGGAACAATAATAATAAAAGTGGATTTCATCTCAAAGTACATCCTATGGTCCAGTCTTCCACTGTTTTTGATGACTCGCCTTCTGTTGATCCCTTGCCCACTTCACCGGCACATTAGGAGATTTAATTAAAGTGTGTAGATTGTCTAAGCTCTTCAGAGAAACACACAGCATTATTATGGTAGATAACACTTCTGATCTTCCATAATCTCTTGAAGGTAATGAAACCAGCAATATAGAAAGCTGAGGCTTTAATGTAGTCAGAGTTTTATGAAGACTCATCCATACAATGCTTTATTAATAGTGGTCATCGTTGTGGGCTTGCGAGTTCACAATTCGGTTCCTATGAACTTTCTAATTGTTCTCACCATTCTGATTTAACTTTTTTCCTGTCAATAAATAACACGTTTGAGAGATCAGTTAAGTATTTAGGTCCTGCTGGTTTTACTCAACTTTCAAGGGTTTACTATTTTGTTTTCAAACTATGATTATTACAAAACTTTTGTAAGTTAGAGCGGCAGGGGGTGGGGAGTAGGGGAGGCAGTATTTATCCAGGCTTGTGTTTGCCCTTAAATGCAGTCTTGCTCTTGAGATCCCTGAGGAACAAGGAAAAGTGCTTTCATTTCCTGACTTGTCTCCTGGTCTCCGGTTTCTCCAGCTTTCAGCCTGTACTCCAACTGCCTACTTAATGATCTCCCTAATATAGTTCTCATCCTCTGGGCCAAGTCCGCGTGTCAGTATTTTTCACTGTAAACTAATGTGCAACCTACAATGAGCCTTTACAGGATGCTTTAAAGTCCTGAAACATGCTCCTCATGGCTCTTATCATCAGAAAGTCTCTGTGACATGCGACCTCCTCCAGGAAGCTTTCTCATTCCTCCAGTATCAGTGAATGTTGTCCACACTGATCTCACAGGGCACGTGCTTTGTACCTGTATCAGTCCATTTTCACGCTGCTGATAAAGACATACCTGAGACTGGGTAACTTAAAAAGAAAAGAGGTTTAATTGACTCACAGTTTCACATGGCTGGGAAGGCCTCATAATCGTGGTGGAAGGGAAGGGAGGAGCAAGTCACATCTTACATGGCAGCAGGGAAGAGAGAGCTTATGCAGGACAACCCCTCTTTATAAAACCATCAGATCTTCTTAGACTTATACATTATCACAAGAACAGCATGGGAAAGACCCACCCCCATGATTCAGTTACCTCCCACTGAGTCCCTCCGATGACACAGAGGAATTATGGGAGCTACAATTCAAGATAAGATTTGGGTGGGGACACAGCCAAACCATATCAGTACCTCTCTCCTAACATTTACTACACTCTGCTTTATACCCTAAGTATCATATTAATATATAAAAACAATCAGTGTCTCATTGAATGCTTACCATGTATGTGCCAGGCACTGTGATGGGCGCTCCTGTCTTAGGGGCAGGATTGTTTCTTTTTCATCTTTGTTTCCCTGCATATCTTCTGTTGGAGTTAGTAGATCCTCAGCAAACGTTTGCTACAATAAATTGAAATGTATGCAGGCGAAATTAGCACATGCCTGGAAACGACTTCCTTGTAGTGCCTTCTTATGCCCTGAGAATGTAAGACCCAAGTTGCCCCCTCAGATCTGTCAATCATAGCAGCTTTTCTTAATATTTCAGGAACTGTAAAGATCGTTGGTCAGAAGCCTATAAAGAGGACCTAATACCAATGAAAACATAGGTTTGCTTGTGGCTGAAATTACATTCCATCAGTGTGGTGACGGGTGAGTAGAACAGAACTAAATATTTGCTCACTGGTTGGGCAGACATTTATCTGCCTCTGTGCAATCACTGTTTGTATTAGTTCATTCTCACACTGCTATAAAGATACTACCCAAGTCTGGGTAATTTATGATGAAAAGAGGTTTAATGGACTCATAGTTCTGCGCAGCTAGGGAGGCCTTGGGAAACGTACAATTATGGTGGAAGTGGAATCGGGTATGTCTTACATGGCAGCAGGAGAGAGAGAGGGCGGGTGAAAACAGGTAAAACTGCCTCATAAAACAATAAGATCTTGTGAGAACTCACTCAGGAACAGCATGGGGAAACTGTCCCCATGATCCAGTCACCTCCCACATGGTCCTTCCCTCAACATGCAAGGATGATGAGGATTACAATTCGAGATGAGATTTGGGTCGGGACACAGAGCCAAACCATATCACTGTTACAGCTGGGAGTTGCACTTACTGATCCAAGTATGGGAATGGAGTTAGTTATCCAAACAAAGTCTAGTTACAAGTACAGCTCTCCTTTTCATCAGTTACGATGTCAAGTTTCCCAGACAGGTGGCCAGGCAGGCAGCAGACCAGAGCAAGGCAAGGGCTAGAGGCAGAATGGAAAAGTCTCTGAGCTCCCTGCAGGTGGCTCTCAGGACTTTTTCTATTATAACTACCATTGTTTACACCAAACAGGCGAGGTTAAACCATCTAAAAATGGGTACCTGCACTGATCGTTTGTTTGTTTGTTTAAGACAGAATCTTGCTCTATCACCCAGGCTGCAGTGCAGTGGCACCATCTCAGCTCACTGCAACCTCTGCCTCTCCGGTTCAAGTGATTCTGATGACTCAGCCTCCCAAGTAGCTGGGATTACAGGCGCATGCCACCACGCCCGGCTAAATTTTGTATTTTTAGTAGAGATGGGGTTTGCCATGTTGACCAGGCTGGTCTCGAACTCCTGGCCTCAAGTGATCTACCTGTCTCAGCCTCCCAAAGTGCTGGGATTAGAGGCGTGAGCCGCTCCACCTGGCCTGATTCTTTTAAACTTCGGATTAGCAAAACCTAGCAGCCAAAGTCAAGACTTTTCTCAGAGACTAGTGTGTGATCTTCAAAGGACCTCAGGAAATTTGTGGGGAAATACCTTTTAGATATAGTGTATAGTTATTTGTGCAACTGAATCACACATCCTTTCTGTGATTCAAAGTTTATTTCAAAATTAAACAGCCTTAGGAAGAAATTCCTGTGGGTGGCCTGTAAATTTACCACATTTGCCGAAGAGCCGCTATCATTTTACTTCTTACAAAGGAAGAGCTACGGCCATGAATTACCTGCAGTAATTTTACTAAGTAGTTTTAGTTTTCTCATTTTTTTTTACTTCAAAACTACAAAAATTTATTTATTGATAGCCAATAATGAATAGATATTAAGTACAACTTAGGAATAACAAAACCAAACCAAACAGAATTTCCCCAAAAATATTTACATACATAGCATAATTTGCTGGTTCTAGTCTTTTTTTTTAAAATCTAAATTTATTTATTTATTTTTATTTTTTAAATTTTTATTGCATTTTAGGTTTTGGGGTACATGTGCAGAACATACAAGATAGTTGCATAGGTACACACGTGGCAGTGTGTTTTGCTGCCTTCTGCCCCTTCACCCATATTTGGCATTTCTCCCCATGCCATCCCTCCCCCGCTCCCCACCCTGCTGA
>CM052669.1:14473640-14487175 GCA_028533165.1 Leontopithecus rosalia
GAGTATATACGGTGTTTCCTTTTCTGTTCTTGTGTCAATTTGCTGAGAATGATGTTCTCCAGATTCATCCATGTCCCTACAAAGGACACGAACTCATCATTTTTGATTGCTGCATAATATTTCATGGTGTATATGTGCCACATTTTCCCAGTCCAGTCTATCATCGATGGGCATTTGGGTTGATTCCAGGTCTTTGCTAATGTAAACAGTGCTGCAATGAACATTCGTGTGCATGTGTCCTTATAGTAGAACAATTTATAGTCCTTTGGATCTCATTTTCAGTTGACTTCCACCAATGCAGATAGAAAATGTCTATGGTGATGAAGTCACTTGCTGTTATTTTTTGTATGCTCAAGATTCTGGCTCTTATACTACCCTCCCCTTGTCCATGGTTTTGCTTTTTGTGGTTTCAGTTACCCGTAGTCAACCACAGTCAGAAAATATTAAGATATTTTAAGACAGAGAGAGAGAGACAGAGAGAGAAAGAGGAGAAAAACCATATTCACATAAGTTTTATTACAGCATATTGTTATAATTCTATTTTATTATTAGTTATTGTTGTTAATCTTTTACTGTGCCTAATTTATAAATTAAACTTTTTTATACGTTTCTATATATGGGGATAAAACATAATCTATACAGCGTTAGGTACTGTTTGTGGTTTCAGGCATCCAGTGGGGGCCCTGGAGTAGATTCCCTGTGGATAAGAGGGCACTTCTGCAGATAGGAAGGAAAATTGTTTGTTTTTTTAAAGGCTACATGTTTTTATGTAGTTGGGTACAGAAGAATAAAGTAGTACATTTGCGGCCGGGCATCATGACTCACACCTGTAATTCCAGCACTTTGGGAGGTCAAGGAGGGTGGAGTTCAGGAGGTCAGGAGTTCAAGACCAGCCTGGCCAGCATGGTGAAACCTTGTCTCTACTAAAAATACAAAAATTAGCCAAGTGTGGTGACAGGCACCTATAATCCCAGCTACCTGGAAGGCTGAGGCAGAAGAATTGCTTGAACCTGGAAGGCGGAGGTTGCAGTGACCAGTTGTGCTTCAACCTGGGCGACATGAGCAAAACTCCATCTCAAAAAATGATAATAATAAAGTAAAATAAAATAGGATAGTTGCTGCCTTCTGAGAACTTGAAGTGGGAAGATACAGGCAAGTTTAAAACCAAACACAGCTTCAAAATCCAGAGCCCAAAAATTTTGGAAAAACATTTTCCATGCTTTTTAATAATTTTAAGCTCTTCCGATTTGGGAAAATAATGTGATATTCCATAAAAGGGCTGTGATGTGATCTCAGAATTATCTATTTTCAGAAATATGTTAAAATAAAGATTCCAGGAAAATGGCTAGGCCTGGTGGCTCACACCTGTAATCCAAGCACTTTGGGAGGTAGAGGCGGGCAGATCACTTTAGGTCAGGAGTTTGAGACCAGTCTGGCCAACATTGAGAAACCTCATCTGTACTAAAAATACAAAAATTAACCAGGTGTGGTGGCAGATACCTGTAATCCAGCTACCTGGGAGGTTGAGGCAGAGAATCACTTGAACCTGAGAGGCGGCGGTTGCAGTGAACTGAGATCAAGCCAATGCACTCCGGCCAGGGTGGCAGAGAGAAACTTCATCTCAAAACAAAAAAAGATTCTAGGAAAATGTTTAGCCTTTTTTTTTTTAAGCAACTTTTAATCTCTATTGACTACACATTTATGTTGTTCTTTTCTGGTGCTAATTCCACTTCTATTTATAATTTCTTTGCTTCTGCATTAATTTTTGTTTTCTTTATTATATGTTTCCTTTGTTAAAGTCTCCTCAAATCCTTTGTGGATAAAGCTGGACTAAAACAAGCAAGTATCTATGTTCATTAAATACATGCTGTACAGCAGGCACTGTAGGGAACAGAGGACTGCGTGGCAAAGATGTGACTCACCCCAACAAGCTCAAAGTCTGATGCAAAGGCATAAAACAGAAGGCAGCTGGGTGCAGTGGCTCATGCCTATAATCCCAATACTTTGGGGGCCAAGGTGGGAGGATCACTTGAAGCCAGAAGTTTGAAACCAGCCTGGGCAACATAGGGAGACCCCTTTCTCTATAAATAAAATTTTAAAATAGTTGGAGGTGGCCACGTGCACTCGTAGTCCAGCTACTCAGGAGGCTGAGGTGGGAGGATCGCTTGAGCCTAGGAATTTGAGGCTGCAGTGAGCTATGATCATACCACTGTACTCCAGCCTGTGTGAGAGTGAGACCCTGTCTCATAAAAAATAAAAATTAGAAGAAGAGCATTATTAAGGTGAAACTTGGGATGCTATGAGTGTACCTAGAATTGGCATCTCACCTGTATTGCTTGAGCAACAAGGAGGAACCACAGGACAATCTTGTAGTTAGGAAGGGTGCTGAAGGCCAAATAGAAGTTGGCCAGGACAGGGTAAGGGTTAGGGAGGCAGAGTGGGAGTGGGTTGGATTTGCAAGCTGAGAGCAAATAAACAGAAACTAGCTCAGAGACCGTGGGACAGGGGAGAAGATGTAAAGTCCAGGAAAGGGCAGCCTTTTTTTTTTTTTGAGACGGAGTTTCACACTTGTTACCCAGGCTAGAGTGCAATGGTGCGATCTCGGCTCACTGCAACCTCTGCCTCCTGGGTTCAAGCAATTCTCCTAGGGCAGGCTTTTTAAAGTGGCCAGGGTAGAGCGGGTTCACGGATACCATCCAGTCTCTCCATTCAGATTTGTTTTTTAAGGTCAGAAGAAGACTCAGGGAGAGACATGTTCATGTCCGCGTTTTAGAAAGAGTGCTGTATAGGCTTCCTAAGGTGGATTGGAAAGCCAGAGAGACTGCTGAGAAGCTTTTACTGGAATCCATTTGTGAGATGACGGTGGTTCCCACTAAGGCCGTGACTGTGAGAATGAAGAGGAAAAGATGAATCAAAGAGCTATTAAAGTGGTAGAGTTTACAGGGTTTAGAAACTGAGTGGATGTGGGTGAGGCAGGAGTCTTGGATGAAACCTGTTTGTTTTGTGTTCTTGTTTGTTTGTTTCTGAGAGGGTGAACATGGCTCACTACAGCCTTGAGCACAGGCACAAATGATCCTCCTGCTGCAGTGTAGCTGGGACCGTGTAGCTGGGACCACAGGTGTGTGCCACCACACCTGGCTAATTTTTGGAATTTTTTTCTAGAGTTGAGGTCTCACTTTATTGCCCAAGCTGATAGTGAGCTCCTGGGCTCAAGCAATCCTCCTGCCTCAGCCTCCCAAAATGGTGCTGGGATTACAGCATGAGCCACTGCACCCGGCTTTTTTTTTTTTTTTCCAAACGGAAGCATTTGTAGATGTTGCATAAATGCGGGAAATGTAGACATGTCATGTAAATTACCGAGTGCTGGGCTTGGCACATGGTAATTATCCAATAAGGTTGCTATCTATTATTGCCATTGTCAGGTAAACTGGTCTAATTAATCTTAACAGAACTGTGTATGAAGTGCTATTCATAGTCAATATTCAGCATTCTCTATGCAGATTCAGATTGGAATTGCAGCCTTTCAGCCCAGTGGCAAGTTTCTTAACATTTCTTGGCCTCAGTTTCCTCATAGAATATCAAGTCAGCAATGCATTCCTGAGAATTTGAGATAAGCGATGTAAAGTGCTTTAAGCAACACATAGTAGGAGCTTAGTCAATGAACAAAAGGCATTATTGTCGCTTCCCAGCCTCCAAGTGAGGCCACCGGGCTCTCATTTATCTTTCTATCTCCCATAGACCTTACCTGCCTAACATAGCACCCTATACTTATTAAATGCTTCATATGTATTTATCAAACCAGAATAACTTTTTATTTCATCTTCTTGATGGTGTTTGTGCTCCATTAAAAAGGTTTCTTGGGCCGGAAGCAGGGGCTCACGTCTGTAATACCAGCAGTTTGGGAGGTCGAGGCAGGCAGATTGCTTGAGGTCAGGAGTTCAAGATCAGCCTGGCCAACAGAGTGAAACCCTGTGTCTACTAGAAATACAAACATTTGCTGAGTGTGGTGGCGGGTGCCTATAATCCCAGCTACTTGGGAAGCTGAGGCAGGAGAATGACTTAAATTAAGAAGGCGAAGTCTGCAGTGAGCCAAGATTGTGCCACTGTACTCCAGCCTGGCCGGCAGAGTGAGACTCTATCTCAAAATAAATAAATAAATAAATTTATTCTTTGGTTCTTTCCTTTAAAAAGGTTTCTTTTTATGGTTCTATTTTTCTAGTTTATCCTTACTTAAAATTTATTGTTCTTGATTCTTTTTTTTTTTTAACTTACAAATAAATGATGACTCACACTTCCTAATTTCTGATACTTTTCTATAAAAATGTTCCCTTTATGACGCCCCTGGCTCCATTTCTGCTCCTAACCCCACCCATGAGTGTGTTCAGATGAGATCTTGTTCCTGGTCTGGCTTAACTATGATAAGAATTATTCAGGCCATGGAACTTTTCCCAGAATTGTCACTGGGCTTCAAGACTTCCACCAAAGTCAAAATCAGTCAGCTATGGACTGCCTCAAACAGCTTGAATTGAATTAAAATGAACCATAGCACTAGAAAGGCATATAATTTGATCTGAAATATTGCACAGGAACATATCAAATCTCAGGCAGGACAGGCAATTAGCAACTTTGTGATAATAAAGAATTTGAAATAGCTCTTGAGTGCATAAAACTTTGCCTGCCTGTGTGTTTGTGTTGGAGGATTCAAAAATCTATATTTTACTATTTTACCTGTGAGTATCTACATATAAGTAAGACTTAACAGCCAGAGATATTAAAATGTTGTGTTTATCTTTGAGCAGGAGTATCAGAAATTAGAAAGTGTGAGTCATTTATTTGTAAGTTAAAAAAAAAAGAATCAAGAGCAGTAATAGTATAGGTATCTCATGGATTTATACTAGTAACATTGATCTTTTCCCATTTTATTCGCTTTTACTAATTATACATTTTATAAACATTAAAAACTGGAAAATACATCAAATTGTAATAAAGGAAAAAAATGGTCTATCTTTACTTCTCCTGCTCAAAGATAAATGTAGCATTTTAGTATCTCTGGCTGTTAAGTCCTACTTACATGTAGATACATACACTCTGTATAAATTTTTATCACACTCAAAATATTTAAACTAGTTTTGTGTTTTGCTTTTTCATTTAATAAAAGCATTTTTCTTTATTTTCCTTTTCTCTTTACATCAAAGAGCATTCAGAATATAAGAGCATGTTTCTATGTCATTAAATATTCTTTGCAAATATAACTGAATGGTAGCATGATGTTTCATTGGTATATATGTAAACATTCCTTTGGTTTAAGACATTTTGTTGCCATTCTATGTAATGTCATAATGGAATCTTTGAGCATAAATCTTTTTTGTATATATCTAAATATTCCCTTAAGACAGATTCCCACCAGCAGAGTAACATGTTTAAGACTCGGGATACTTACTGCTGAATTACTTTTCAGACAAGCTGGGCAAATCTGTGCTTTTGCCAGCGTTGTGGCTGGGAGGTTGTCATATCACCACGCTCACTGCCGTCTTCTTATTGTCACAAACTAGTCAATGAACGGGCTGGATTTGTAGTTACTGCCTCCCAAGTGATGCTTTCTATTGGATTCCCACAATAGGACTACTGCTAACTTTTAAGGACTAAGTTACCATTTTAAATGGAAAGATGTTTTTCTTGAATGTGAAGCTGGATGTCTACAAATAAAAAATTTCAATTGGTTATTTGGTGTTTCTTGCATTTCTGGTATAAGTTCCTTAAATATTATATAGATATTATTTTTATTATTTAGCACTTATCCCATGATAAAACTAGAATCATGTATCCCTGATATGGATTGAGTGTGTCCCCACCCAAATCTCACCTCGAATTGTAATAATCCCCACGTGTCAAGGTTGGGGCCAGGTGGAAATAATTGAATCACGTGGAGGTTTCCCCCATACTGTTCTTGTGGTAGTGAATAAATCTCACGAGATCTGCTGGCTTTATAAATGGGAGTTCCCGTATACAAGCTCTCTTGCCTGCTGCATTGTAAGTCATGATGTTGTTCCTCATTCGCCTTCAGCCATGATTGTGAGGCCTCCCCAGGCATATGGAACTGTGAGCCCATTAAATCTCTTTCCTTTATAAATTAACCAGTCTCAGTTATATCCTTATTAGCAGCGTGAGAACAGACTTAATACAGTCCCTCTCCCCCACCATATGTTGGGACTTATCTGGGGATAGTAATTCCTAATAAATAATTTAGTTCTTGGGTATTTTGGAATTTTGAACAGCTTTTTGGAATATGAACAATTTTCTATTATGTTGTACCCTCTGAAATTTATAAAAATAAAATATACCGTGCTTCAGGTTTAGTTTGTAGGCGTGAGAACTTTATGTATGTAGCTTCTGTTCTCTTCATTTCTCACTAAGAAGTCAAAATTTAAACCAGACTTCATCTTTGGACATACGAGAAAAAGTAATTATTTGTAGAGTATTTTAATTGAGTGAGCCTTGGGGCATAGCTCTACATATTACATGCCCAGTTTCCTTGCAAACTTCAACAACAACAAAAACTTTTTTAGAATTTTAGAGTTAGAGCACATTGTACTTTTTTTTTTTGAGACGGAGACTCACTCTGTCACCAGGCTAGAGTGTAGAGGCACGATCTTGGCTCACTGCAACCTCCACCTCCTGGGTTCGAATGATTCTCCTGCCTCAGCCTCCGATGTAGCTTGGATGACAGGCATGTGCCACCCAGCAAATTTTTGTATTTTTCGTAGATGGGGTTTCATCATATTGGCTAGGCTGGTCTTGAACTCCTGGCCTCATAATCCACCTGCCTTGGCCTCCCAAAGTGCTGGGATTACAGGCATGAGCCACTGTGCCCGGCTGAGCATGTTTTACTTTACTCACTTTGGAGTAAACCATTTGGCTCTTTCATTCTTTAATTAAGGTTTAAACTAGTTATTATACTTTTCTCTCTATTCAGTTCAATTGAGTCTTACTGATACAAACTAAACACTAGATACCATATAGCTATCGGGGATAAAGGAGACCTTCTACCCACCCCACCTCTAACCTGACAAAGCCCCTGATGAAGTCAAAGGAAGACAAATCCATGCTGTGATGGGATATACTGTGGAATCTCATGATATATTCAACATGAGTCCTCCTCTCCACCACACTCCTGTTAGTAAGTTACTTAGAGTAAGTAACTTACTCTAAGTTCAAATCTATGCACAAATGAACTTACCATTAAAAATTACTTTTCCCGAGCTGGGTGCGGTGGCTTATGCCTATAATCCCAGCACTTTGGGAGGCTGAGGCGGGTGGATCACGAGGTCAAGAGATCGAGACCATCCTGGTAAACAAGGTGAAACCTCGTCTCTACTAAAAATACAAAAATTAGCTGGGCATGGTGGTGCGTGCCTGTAGTCCCAGCTACTCAGGAGGCTGAGGCAGGAGAATTGCTTGAACCCAGAAGGCAGAGGTTGCGGTGAGCCGAGATCATGCCATTGCCCTCCAGTCTGGGTAACAACAGCGAAACTCCATCTCAAAAAAAAAAATTACTTCTCCCTTAAAGCATTCCTGTGTCGTTAATATCAGTTTCTGTTCCTGCTTTGCATCCTCGTATCTTTTTCTTCATCTCTGGCCGAATGCTGTAAATGCTCATAAATATCAAGTAATATGATGCAAAGAGATTGCAAACTAAAACTGAAAACCTTAAAGATGCTGTTTCTCATGAAGCTGCTGAAAGCGATATTGGAGAAATGCCAAAATACTTCCAAAGCCAAAGGAAGATATGGCAGAGTTAGAGCCTTAACAACCCAGGAGGAGAAATCGGTAGGAGTGTATCAAGACAAGTGCTTCCGAAGAGAGTAAGTTGCATAACTACTAGTTAATAGAGGAACTTGGTAAAAAACGATGAAGTCTTCACAAATATTTTTGCAAAACCTTTTTCATCACTGGGGTACAAAAGTCAAGTAAACAGTGTCGTCTTACATAATTTTATCTGAGAAGTGATCTTCCCTCCCCCCAAATCTAGCACTCAACTAATTCTTTGTTTTAACTATTAGGACGTATTTGTAATGATGACTTATTTTGATTTTTCTTTTTGGTGTAAAATCTTAATCAAGCCCTTTAAAAATGACATACTATTCAGTGTTGGTCTCTATATTTTGATTGTCTATTGCTGTGTAACAAACCACCTACCTGTGCGGGCTGCTCTAACAGAATAGCATAGACTGGGTGATTGATAAAAAACAGACATTTATCTCTCATCCTTCTGGAGGCTGAGAAGTCTAAGGTTGAAGCGCTGGCAGATTTGTTGTCTGGTGAGAGCCTGTGTCCTGGTTTGCAGATGGTCACCTTGCTGTGTCTTCACATGGTGGAAGGAAGAAGGGAGCTCTTTGGGGTCTCTTTTATAAAGGGTCTAATTCCATTTATGAAGCCTCTACCCTCATGAGCTGATCACCTCTCAATGGCCCCACCTGCTAATACTGTTACTGGGGATTAGGATTTCACCATGTGAATTTTGGAGGGACACACACATTTAGTCTGTAGTACCATTCCTAAGCCAGAGGTGACAAACAACCAGCATTTGATTGTCTCTCATCATTCTGTGGGTTCATCAGACTCTGCCAGTTGCATTCAGCTGGGCCTGAAGTCATTTGGGATCTTGGCTGGACTAGAATGTCCCGGATAACTCACTTCTCTGATATCTTCACAGGGACAGCCGCAAGGCTTAGATGAATGGGGACCCTGGAATGGCTGCGGCCTCTCTCTCTCTCTCTCTCTCTCTCTCTCTCTCTCTCTCTCTCTCTCTCTCTCTCTCTCTCTCCATGTCATTTCAGGGCCTCTTCTTCTCCACGTAGGAAGGAAGCCAGACTTCTTACATTGCAACTCAAGATTTCCCAAGGCATAAAAGCCAAAGCTACTTCCAATGATATGGGTCCCAAATGGGCATGGCATCACAGTTTGGGACCCATATCACAGGTCAGCTCAGGTAAAGGGTGGAAGGGTCTACACAAGGATTTGAATATTGGAAAGCACTGAGGGTCATCATCACTGTAGGAAGCACATTCATTGAAAAAGTCATTTCCAGTACTGGTTATCCTTGGATAAAGAGGATCTACTGCAGCTGTAGTCACTTTGGTACATCATTTCCAAAACCCTAATGAGTCGTGATATCAGTTGCAGCTGTCAATCTACTTTTAATAATCACGGGCCTCAAGTGAAGAAATTCATTTACAGGATAAGCAGATTACAGCTTCAGTGTGTTTTATATGCTTCAGCCCCTTGCTTATTTTCTGAAAAAACAAGCTCAGGTTGATTTGTCCAAGGATACTCAGCAAATATTTGGAAAATAATTCAAAGTTTATAGTAATTATAATTCTGGACATTTGTATGGTACTTTATTATTATTATTATTATTATTATTATTGTTATGATTGAGACAGAGTCTTGCTCTGTCACCCAGGCTGGAGTGCAGTGGCATGGCCTTGGCTCACTGCAACCTCTGCCTTCCGGGTTCAAACAATTTTCCCATCTCAGCCTCTCACAGAGCTGGGATTACAGGCAGCACCACCATACTTGGCTAATTTTTGTATTTTTAGTAGAGATGGAGTTTCACTATGTTGGTCAGGCTGGTCTCAAACTCCTGACCTCGTGATCTGCCAGCCTCAGCCTCCCAAAGTGCTGGGATTACAGGCGTGAGTTACCATGTCTGGCCCGGTACTTTATTATTTAAGTAGTGCTTTTAGGTATTGTTTAACTTGCTTTTTATGTCAGATCTTCTGTGGTTAATCAGGCAAATGTTACTCCAGTTTTCAAGTAAGGAAACTAAGTCATGAGAAGCTTTTAAATGTTCCACAGTCACACAGCCATGAAACTTTGGAGCCAAGACTCCAAGTTTTGGGTTCTTCCTTTTTTTTAAGACAAGGTCTTACTTTGGAGTGCAGTGGTGCAATGAAGGTTCACTGCACTCTCAGCCTCAACCTCACAGGCTCAGGTGACCCTCCCACTTCAGCCTCCAGAGTAGCTGGTACCACAGGAGTGCCCCACCACGCCCAGCTAATTTTTGTAGAGGCAAGGTGTTGCTATGTTGCCCAGGCTGGTCTCAAACTTCTAGACTCAAGCAATTGTCCCACCTCAGCCTCTCAAAGTCCTGGGATTACAGGAATGAGCTGCTGTGCTGGCTTTGGGGTTCTTTCAAACCACCCATCTGTCCTAGAATTCTCTTTCTCTCTCTCTCTCTCTTTTTTTTTTTTTTTTTTTGAGACAGGGTCTCACTCTGTCACCCAGATTGGAGTCTACACTCCAGTGATGTGATTTTGGCTTACTGCAGCCTCTACCTTCCAGGTTCAAGCAATCCTCCCACCTCAGCCTCTCAAGTAGCTGGTACTATAGGCACACAGCACCATGCCTGGCTAATTTTTGTATTTATAGTAGAGATGGGCTTGTCATGTTGTGCAGCCTGGTATCAAACTCCTGAGCACAAGCAGTCTGCTTGCCTTGGCCTCCCGGAGTGCTGGGATAACAGGCATGTGCCACATGCCAGGTCTAGAATTCTCTTTTAAACTTTGAAGGACATGAAAGGGAAATTTGTTCTGTCTTTTCTCTCTCTCTCTCCATATATATATAGAGAGAGATGTTTGTCTGCACATGCATGTAAAATATGCATTTTATTTATTTATTTTTAATTAGAGACAGGCTTTCACCATGTCGGCCAGGCTAGTCTCAAACTCCTGACCTCAAATGATCTACCCACCTTGGCCTCCCACAGTGCTGGGATTACAGACATGAGCTACCACACCCAGCCTAAAATATACATTGAAAAATCCATTCTTAAAGTGTAGCTTTCATTGTTAGTTAATCATCTATAGGTGGTCAGTAATAATCCATTTCAAGTTAAAGGAGTCGCAGATGCATGGATGCCATCTGGAAGTTATCTGGTCCAACCCCTTCATTTCACAGATGGGAAAAGCAGGTGTGGACTGGATAAGTCAGTTGCCCAAACCCACACAACTGTCTAGTGAAGAGCCATGCATTCTGGACTCCGAACCCATCGTTTTACCAACTAGACCACGCCACCTCAAGAATAGCCTTCTGGATGAAACTGTGAGAGGCATGTAGATATTTTCCATGTTTCGAACATTTGTCTGTGGTTCTCCAGGACTTAAAAGTAATACAGCTTTTAAGCTCTTTACTGGTCAAATGCAGCTAAGGACCAGTTGTGCATCTGGCTCAAAGTATTGCTATTTCTGGGAGGCAACCTATGGCTAAGGATCCATGGGACGGGAAAGCCCCTCTAGAAAAAGCTGAGGACAGACTTCAATGTGGAGAGTTCTTTATGAAGAAAAGGAAGTGATAACTGTTGTATTCCAGTAACTCGGTGTATGTTTCACTCGCAGGAATAAGTGGCTAGCAAAATCAAAAGTTTTACATCAAACATTCTCGAGGCATTGAGTGTGGAACCTTCTGAGAATGAAAAGGGCAGAGATGAGAGCTCAGTTTGTCAAATTAAGTAAAATTTAAAGGTCAGTTATTCAAACAGTGTCTTGACAATAATATTGCACTTGTCCCAACTCTGGTATGTTACTGTAATGAGTACTGTTGCATTTTGATCTGTGTTGAAATACAGTTATCTTTCCCCCTTCTCCTTTCCTTTTATTTTTTTTTGAGGGGAGCGGGGAGACAGAGTTTTGGTCTTGTTGTCCAGGCTAGAGTGGAATGGTGTGATCTTGGCTCACTGCAACCTTGCCTCCTGGGTTCCAGCAATTCTCCTGCCTCAGCCTCCCAAGTAGCTGGGAATAAAGGTGCCCACCACAACACCTATCTGATTTTTGTATTTTTAGTAGAGATGGAGTTTCACCACATTGGCCAGGCTAGTCTCAAACTCCTGACCTCAGGTGATCTGCCCACCTTGGCCTCCCAAAGTGCTGGGATGATAGGCGTGAGCCACAGTGCCTGGCCCCCTTTAAAGTGTGTATATATACTGTTCAGTTGACCACTAAACAGAGAAATTTGGGGAGTCAGTGGTACTAGTTACAAGTTTGTAGACCACAGTCTACACAAAGGCCATCTGCTAAACCCTGCTGACTTGGGATTGACCAGATGGCCCATGTTAAATTGAAGAGTTAATGAAGCCACAAGCTGATTTTTTTCGTTCAAGCAGCCTCATGTGTTTTCTGGCTTTTTGAATGGCTTCAATGGATTAACTTACCAGTTTAAGATGAACTGCTCACATCAAGGTGTGCAGGATGGTGAAAGCCTGAGCAGACACAGAGGAGGGGACCTATCCCAGGCTGACCTGTCTGCAAAGGCCTTTTTCCAGCACGGTCACTTCCTGGGTACATCACTGCCATAGTCCTCATAATCATTTAGAATTTGCACACATCCCCAGGTTTTCTTCTTACATTCTTTGTCAATTTGAAAAAAAAAATGCTTGGCAATGAAACCCAACATTTCCCTCCGAATACAAGCTGCTCATTTGTATCTCTGAGCAGTTTTGCTTTATTTATGTCACAGTTGAAAGAACTTGCTGGGTCCCATTATTGCTCTGTATCCTGAAGTGGTGGGATTTCTTTGTCTTCATTCAGGCATGGCTATTGATTCTTTTGACAGTGTTTAATATTAAAAGTTATAAACCCACATGCAGTAGGGCCATTACGCCATAAATATCTGAGAAAGTAGAAGTGTGGTGGTGGTGACTGTGTCCAAGGAGGGACTCCTGGTGTCACCGTTGATTGGTGTCGAGGCCCAGGCTGCTTTAAAGAAAACACATTGCAGGTCTGAACCTGTATGCACTGTGGAAGTATTCAAACAAACTTTTAAAAAAATGATGCATTTAAAAAATATTTTTGTCGCAAATCAAATGTCAGTGTTAAATGCAGTGTTTCTAGAGTGCAGCCGCAATCTGTGATGTAACACATCAAAAAATAGATGTGCTGATATATTTGGGCCAGACAGCACTTTTTTCTTAGAAGTCCATTTTATTTGGAGGAGACTTTTATAGTGCCAGCAAGTCCAGTTAGAAAGTTCCATCTGCTCTTCCTCTTACTGCTTCTGCTTCCTTGCCATCTCCACTGGTGTCATCTCAGACAAGACACTACCTGATTTTTTCTGGATAATAGCGACATCCTATGGGGCCCCCTGCAGGTACAACGGGCCCCTCCCTTCATCCATTTGTCACATGGCTGCCAGGCTGTTCACTTCATATCGTCTGCATCAAACCCTGAGATACCTTCCCCTTTTTTGTCAGTTAGGGTTTGTTCAGAGCCACAAAACTATTAGATTGGTGCAAAAGTAATTGCGGTTTTGACCATTACTTTCAATGGCAAAGACCATGATTGCATTTGCACAAACCTAATGCTATGAGCAAAATGAAATAAGTGATGTGTGCTAAGAATTAGACCTTTCATGCTTGAGGGAGGAGTTGAGAAAGTCAATTGAAAACTGATCCACCAAAAATCAATTTTCTAATTTGACCATTGCATGTTTTTTTTTTTTTTTTTAGGAAGGGATGAAGGAAGGAAGGGAGGAAGGGAGGA
>CM052669.1:14487675-14581112 GCA_028533165.1 Leontopithecus rosalia
ATTCTGTTATTGGGATGTGCTCTTCCTCCATCAAGTCTTGTTTCATTGTTGATGAGGAACTGTGATCATCTTTAGAGGGAGAGGGGTTCTGATTTTGAGTATTCTCAGCCTTTTTACGCTGGTTTCTTCCCATCGTTGTAAATTTATCCTCCTGTCGTTTTTGAAATTACCAGCTTTCTGTAGTAATCTTGAACGTCCACTCAAGAGACCTACTGAAAGCATGTTTTTTTTTTTTAGACAGAATCTCACTCTGTTATCCAGGCTAGAGTGCAGTAGCCCAATCCCCAGTCTTGGCTCACTGCAACCTCCACCTTCCAGGTTCTCCTGCCTCAGCCTCCCAAGTAGCTGTGATGACAGGCGCATGCCACGACGTCCAGCTGATTTTTGTATTTTTTTATAGAGACGAGGTTTCTCCATGTTGGCCAGACTGTTCTTGAACTTCTGGCCTCAAGTGATCTGCCTGCTTCAACCTACCACAATGCTGGGATTACAGGTGTTACAGGTGTGAGTCACCATGCCTGACCTAATTTGACCATTGCATTTAAACTTGTTAGATGAGTACCAGGTCAAGGGCTGGGTGTAGCAGAGTCAGGGGTGGGAGAAGAGCCTATGTTTATGACATAAGGACAGTGCATTGCAGTTAAGAGAAGCTATCCTCATTCACAGGTAAAGTAGAGTTCTGGAAAGTCCTGCCCTCTAAAATTCAAAATACCACTGAATAAATATATTTAATTTGCATAGACAGAATCATCTTAATTATAATGGCCAGGGTGAAATAGCTGTGAGGAACTCTCAGTGAAACTAAACTAAAATTGCCCCCAAACTACCCTCCTGCACACCAAATCTTCAACAATTAGGTGAATTTCCTAAATATTGAATAGAAGTTGATTTATGCACATATTTTTTCAAAATATGCATAGTTTAAACATGCATATTTGAAATAAGACAAATCCTTTTTATCGTCTCTGGCTTTCGGCCATGCTGGAGGACTGTCCTCTGATTCTCTTCTTTTGTCCCTTTTATTTTTTGTCTTTAAAGTCTCTGTTGTTTTGCAATTCTAGATCCATCAGAATTAGAAAGGTTGTTTCCCTTGGCTAGGCTGTAATAGTAATTGCAGTCTGTCCTCCATCTCTCAGATTGTTCACATTTCACATTTTAAGTGCAACAGAACTTTTGACCAATGTCTTTATAATAATCTCTAGCTACTCCCTTTTTCAGTAGCTTCTGTGCAGGTACCTGTATGCAATGTTGAAGCTTCTCGGGCATACCCCGGAAAATACCAGAAGCCTGCTTTGTTTCTTGGTAGCCACTCCTGTTTGCACCGTTGCGTATTGCTGCTGTCATCGATCCTTACCTTCCTCTGTGTTCTGTGAACTCTCTTCTCTGTGAATAGCCCCTTGCCTGTATGTGGAGAAGAGAGCAACCTCCAGGCTGAATGCAGACCGAAAAGCGCTCCTTCACTGCACAGGAAGCATGTGTTCTAGATACACTCTCCACCCCACTCAAAGACATGTTCCACCTTAGAGCAATATTGGCTACAGTTTGTTCTTTAATCGTTTCTTATCCTTTGAGTGGAGGTTACAGTGTGTGTGATCATAGAAAGTGCCAGCCAGTTCTGCCTGAGAGCATTAGAGGTATTTCCCAGAAGGGATGACATTTCTTAAGTGATTTTTTTTTTTTCAGAAAGACTCACAGCTTGTGAGCCTGAAACGTACCAACATTGCTCTTTCAAATATACATCAATTAAATACGCAGTTTGGTACTTTTCAAGCAAAAGTGATAGCATTTTATCAGTTTAGCTCAGTTTCTGCCCCTCTGTGACTCTTTGGAACACGTCTGTAAGATCATCAGCCAGAAGGAAAGAAACGGCAAATTAACTCATATGGAAGATTGCATCTATTATTAATGGTACTGTGATTTCATCAACAGAAGGCATGAACTACATATTCCTTGCTCTTAGTAGCAAGGAATAAGATACTGAAGAATAAATTCCTAGCCATCGTCAGTGAAATACATTGCCCCATGTAGCACGTGGCAGCTGTATGGTGATTCCCTGAGCAGATTCTGCCTGTTTTTCTCATAGCCACCATTGGAACTGCCTACCTGACAGAAGCTTGGCTTGCAGAAAGACACTATCAAACAAAATCAATGGCCACGCTAGCCACAAGTCCTATGTTCTGTCCAAAAGTCTAAATCCATTGTTTATGCCTTATGAACCAGTATATCTCAAACACCTGAGTTCCAGATAATTGCAATGGCTGGCTATAAATTGGCCTATAATTCTGTCACCCTCTGACCTGTGACATTGTTTTCACCTTATCTTGTGTGTATACTATACCCTTCACACATTTTCCCAGGTTCCGCCAAGTCATCTCCCCTCTCATCACCCACTCCCTCTGAAAAGAGATAACCTCGGAAATACATGAATGGTTCCTAGAATTCGCATAACAAAGCTACTGTTTGTTGAATATGGGCTGCGCACCAAACCCATCTGTCTACAGGTATTTTTACCTATGGTATCTCTTTATTTTTATGACAGTCTATGAAATGTGCTTTGTTATTTTAACTTACGGATGAGAAAAATGGAAGTCGAAGGCTTTCAAAGGGATGTGGGGGGAAATAGTGACTTCAGAACATCATTTGAAGGAACAGTTTTGAGAGCTTGGAGAGACGTGATACCCCTTTTCCTCAGTTCCCAGAGCGTGGGACTTGAGTCCCGGTTTTGCTCTTGGCAATGCTGGAGTTTTTCCTCGCTACTTTCAGTAGTTCTCATTCATTTTAAAGCCTTCATTTAGGAAATGTACTTGAATTTTTTTGTCTTTTGAGACAGAGTCTTGCTCTTTTGCCCAGGCTGGAGTGCAGTGGCATTATCTCGGCTCAGTGCAACCTCCACCTCCAAGGTTCAAGCGATTCTCCTGCCTCAGCCTCCCGAGTAGCTGGGATTACAAGCATGCACCACCACACCTGGCTAATTTTGGCATTTTTAGTAGAGATGGGATTTCACCATGTTGGCCAGGCTGGTCTTAAACTCCTGATCTCAGGTGATCTGCCCACCTCAGCCTTCCAAAGTGCTGGGATTACAGGCATGAGCCACTGCACCCGGCCCCCCAGTTTTTTTTTTTTAATTTTTAAAAATAGTAGAGATGAGGTCTCACTATGTTGCTCAGGCTGGTCTCAAACTCCTGGCCTTATGTGATCCTCCCACCTCAGCCTCCCTCAGCCTCAGGGAGTATATAGGCAAGAGCCACTGCAACTGGCCATTTAATTTTTAATTGAAACAAATTTTTAAAAAGGAAATGTACTTTTAAAGGAAAGCACTGGAATTGGGGTTCTTGCTGTCACTGATAGACATTGGTGAACACTTAATTTGTGCGACAAATGAGAGCAAATCGAGGACACAGGGCTTTGGTCTTTTCAGAGACAGCTGATTTCAGAGTCAGTAAATCACAGTCACTTTCATTATGACTAAGAATCTTTGCTTTTCAGTATTTTTGAAGTGCGTTTCTGTGTGCTCGGGACAATCAAGCATTCAAAATGAAGAGGTTCATTTGTTTTTGTTATTTTATTATTCGGCCTAAGTGTGCTCCCCTGTTGTTTTGGGGGGCATATTCTATGCAGTCACTTGGGTCACAGATCTTGTCTTTTGCTTCTTTATGGCTCTAATTTCTGGCACATAATGGGCCTTCAACCAAATTTTGTTTGCTTGAGTAGTGAGTGAATAGTGGAAAGATCAGGCACAGTGGCTCACATATCTGTAATCCCAGCACTTTGGGAGGCCAAGGTGGGAGGATCACCTGAGGTCAGGAGTTCGAAACCAGCCTGGTCAACATGGGAAAACCCCATCTCTACTAAAAATACAAAAATTAGCCAGGTGTGGTGGCTTATGCCTGTCGTTCCAGCTACTCATGAGGCTGAGGCAGGAGAATGGCTTGAACCCAGGAGGCAGAGGTTACAGTGAGCGGAGATTGTACCATTGCACTCCACTTGGGCAACAGAAAAAAAAAAAAAAGGAAAGAGCCATTGCTTTGGGATATTTAATTTAGCTAAAAAGCGACAAATAAAATTTTAAATTATAATTATTGTTGATTTATTTAAGAATACATAGCTATGACTAAGAGATACAATTAAGTTAAAGAAAAATGAGAACTGAATATCAAAGGATTTGTTGAGTAGACAAGGTTAGCACTCACTCAGGAAGAGGACTCCCAGTGGAAGTGGTGGGAGGCAGTTAACACCATGCATGTCACTTAGATCTGCAGTGGGGGTAGATTCTGACTTCAGCGGGATCATAAGTGAGATCATCTCTCTAGTTTTATTGATTTCCTTCTTATATGGGTTCATATTCACAGCCTCCCACTCCTTAAGGACAAGTGTTTATGCATGTGTAAAGTTTTCTGATTGTAGTTGTTTGTTTTTAGAAAAAAAAAATCCTCTTTTTAGAACTTCTCTTGGTGATACTGTCAGAAATGTCTTCCTTAAGTGGAAAAGTCCAAACTGTTTTGGGCCTTGTCGAGCCAAGCAAACTGGGCCGCACGCTGACCCACGAACACTTGACCATGACCTTTGACTGCTGTTACTGTCCACCTCCTCCATGCCAGGAAGCTATTTCCAAAGAACCTATCGTGATGAAAAATTTATATTGGATTCAGAAAAACTCTTATTCCCATAAAGAAAACCTTCAATTGAATCAGGAGACAGAAGCCGTAAAGGAAGAACTGTTATATTTTAAAGCTAATGGTGGAGGGGCTTTGGTGGAAAACACAACCACTGGGATTAGCCGAGACGTGCAGACATTGAAGAGGCTTGCGGAAGAGACTGGCATCCATATCATATCCGGAGCTGGGTTTTACGTGGATGCAACTCACTCCTCAGAGACCAGAGCCATGTCAGTGGAGCAGGTAAAAAGCCTAAGCTCTTTGACGATATCTGTTCATAAATTCAAAACAGCCAGAACTTTGAAAAATGCCCTGGGCCTGGAGGTAGCTGGGCATAATATAAAAATTTGCTAGCCAGCAAAGACATCTGTCAGTTGGGACCCAAATTAGTAACATTGTATTTCACAAAGAAAGTGCCAATTTTGCAAGCAAGCCTTGTGGTAAAGAAAATAATAATATTAATAAATAAAGTGTCAAGGAAGAGATCTTAATGCACTGGTCATTGAAAAATTCACCGTGGTAATAGATTGTGTATGTCATATCTGTCCTCAGTATTGGCGCCAAAGCCGGTTTGTAAACCTCACTTTTCCGTCTTCAGTCATGCAACCTCAATTTTTGTCCCCCTGGATTTTATAATAACCAGCAATGAAGATTCACTGTAGGGTGAAACTTGGCAGGCAGAGACTTGGCACATTTGTGAATGTGTTTCACTCTCCTTTTACAAAACATGAGAGGTGGAAGAAAATTCGTTCTCCTGTGTGTTTTCATAATGTGGTCTCAAACAAGAATGGGCAGAAGGAAGTAAATTGTTTAGGGACAAAAAGAGTAAGCTTCAAAACACTTTTGTACGTGTGTGTTCTCTTTCTAAACACACATGTATTTGTTTATACCTGTTTATGCATATATGTATATATTCATATGTATCTTCCATTGCCTGCATAACAAGCATGGGGTGTCAGCTCAGTCTTTGCAAAAGATCACTTACTCTCTAGAATATTTTGTATTTCAAAATTTTGTCTGCACTGCTTTCCATCCAGGGCTTTATTTTTGTAAATATATTTATGGGATTTAAAGACTATGCTGATAATGAGCATTATACACTTTTCTAACCACTCTGAGCAGTAACTATACACATGAACCAAAAAGTGTAATAGTGGTACTGTGAGTGTAAATTTTCCGTGCTATCTTTGGTAAAAAACTGAATAAATAGGAGAGAATTAAAGCATTACGGAAGCCTTGTGCAGTGCCGCAAGCCTGTAGTCCTAGCTACTTGGGAGCCTGAGATGGGAGGATTGTCTGATCTCAGGAGTTCAAGTCCAGCCTGAGTAACATGGTTAGACCCCTGCTTCTTTAAAAGAAAAAGAATTACTTGATACCAGAGACACAGATTCAATTCATTGGCAGTTTTTCTATATTCCTTTTTTTTTTTCTTTTTTTTTGAGACAGAGTCTCGCTCTGTTGACAGGTGTCAGGCTGGAGTGCAGTGGTGCAGTCTCGGCTCACTGCAACCTCCGCCTCCCTCGTTCAAGCAATTTGCCTGCCTCAGCCTCCCGAGTAGCTGGGACTACAGGTGTGTGCCACCACGCCCAGCTAATTTTTTTGTATTTTTAGTAGAGAGGGGGTTTCACTATGTTGGCTAGGTGGTCTCGATCTCTTGACCTCGTGATCCTCCCGTCTCGGCCTCCCAAAGTGCTGGGAAGTTTTTCTATATTCTAGATGCTGCTCCCCAGGTTAAATTATAGATTTTTTTTCCTTCACACTGAATGCACTGTCATTAAGCCACTTTTCCCCACTCCAGCTTCCTAAAGCTGTCAGTGTCTCGTTAAGTAAACACTTATTGTTTAATGTTGGATTTAGTGTAACTTGTTGATTTGCAATTTGGCCAGCAAAATGCCTTTTTCCTTGACCAATATTAATTGATAAATATTGAATACATTTTTAAAAGAATGAAGGACTAAAGAAATAAATTCATTCACATACTGTCGCGGATCTATTTGGATACATTTCACAACCTTTAAAATATATTCCTTCTCACTCTTCCTTAGCTTACTGATGTCCTTATGAATGAAATTCTCCACGGAGCGGATGGAACCAGTATCAAGTGTGGCGTTATTGGAGAAATCGGTTGCTCCTGGCCTTTGACTGAGAGTGAAAGAAAGGTTCTCCAGGCAACCGCTCACGCCCAGGCTCAGCTTGGTTGCCCTGTTATTATCCATCCTGGACGGCACTCCAAGGCACCATTTCAAATTATCCGAATATTGCAAGAAGCAGGTGCAGACATCTCCAAAACAGTCATGTCACACCTGGATAGGTAAGCAGGCTATCTTACAAATAGATGCAAACTGCCATATAATTAATGCATGATCAAATGAAGAATCTACAATAATCAGGTCAGTGCAATACTAATTGTATAGAAAGAACCACTAACTACATGGAAGATAATATTTAAAAAGTTTTACAACGGACATTAATTAAAGTCATTGCTGGCATTTTTGTGTCCCTCCTCCATGTCAGTTATTATCCTAGGTATTTCACATAATGTATTTTGCATAAGTCATTTCCTTTCATTAGCTCAGTCCTTTATAACTCATCATAAGAGGTGTCACTCTCTACTTCATTTTTGTCTCATGGGATGATATCAAAGTAGCTGCCAATTCCCCTCACTCAATATTTCCCAGTAGTTGGAGTAATAAAGTTAGCACAAATAGAAAAGGAGGGAAAGTCAGTGGTTTCACCCAGAGAAGAAAACCACAAATATGAAAGTTCACATTTGTGTCACTTGTGGTTCGAATCATCTGAATTTTAGAAAATGCAATTATAAAAAAGAATAGTAAGAAGTAGAGTATTTGCTTTGGGAGGCCGAGGCAGGTGGATCACGAGGTCAAGAGATCGAGACCATCCTGGTCAACATGGTGAAACCCCGTCTCTACTAAAAATACAAAAAATTAGCTGGGCATGGTGGCACGTGCCTGTAATCCCAGCTACTCAGGAGGCTGAGGCAGAAGAATTGCCTGAACCCAGGAGGCAGAGGCTGCGGTGAGCCGAGATCGTGCCATTGCACTCCAGCCTGGGTAACAAGAGTGAAACTCTGTCTCAAAAAATAAAAATAAAAAAAGAAGTAGAGTATTTGTTAGGTGGTATCATGTATTAGTTCCCTACAGCTGTTGTAACAAATTATAACAAACTGGGTGCCCCAAAACAACAAAAATTTAGTGTCTTAGAGTTCTGGAGGCCAGAAGTCTGAAACCAAGCGTTATCAGGGCCCCGCTTCCTCCGCAGGCTGCAGGGAGAATGTTTCCTTGCTTCTTCCCGAGTCTGGGATCCATGCAGCCTCTGGCTGCATAACTACAGTATTTGCCTCTGCCTCCACATAGCCTTTTCTGTGTCTATGTGTTCTTCTCTGTCTCTTACAACAGCAGTTGCCACTGGATTTATGGCCCACCCAGATCATCCAGAATGATCTCATCTCAGATCCTTGACTTAATTATGTCTACAAAGACCGTTTCAGCAAATAATGTCACTTTCAGAGGTTTCCAGAGTTAGGATGTGGGCATATCTTGTTGGGGTTCACCATTCAATCCCTACATATTATTTTAGATGCATAAGGGCCAGTAAAACAAATCACTAAATGAAGAAATGCCAGCTGCTGTTAATTTTATGAACAAGTCTAACAGTATTGCTAAGGCTACTCGTTAGCCTTAAATTGAATTTATTACAGAATTAATACAGCACCAGTGAGACTACTAATATATTACAGTTACTCCTATCTTGCCTATTGGAGCAAAGCCATATTAACAAATTGATAAATCCTGATTATCAGACCAGACACATTGCTGTTTAGTAAACTAACAGTCCTACAGAATGTATTGATAAAATGCCTCTCCCTATGAGGCTGCAGTGAACTATGATCTTACCACTCCAGCCTAGGCAATGCAGCAAGACCCTATCTCAAGAAGAAAAAAAAATCTTCTACTTAATAAAATATTGTAAAATCATGTGCAGGAAAGATAAACAAGTTGTAGTTATAGCAGAACAGAGAGGTCAGTATTAACGGGCACACTGAGGCACAATAGGATAAAGGCAATTCTCCTGGCCACTGGGTTGATATCAAGATCCATACTTGGCTACCTTCAGGAATCTTCTGGTTACACTGATAAATAGAGGCATGCTTCTGTGTACTGGTCATAGAGGAAATGCATCAGACTGTGAAGACTAGACTCTTTGGACACAGCGAGAACATCAAATTACGATTCTCATTTGCTCTAAGATCTTGGACAGCTTCATTTGAATTTAAAACAAGGTATTCTTTAATGTTGCCTTGGATGATATGGGATATATGTAGCACATTTGTTCAGTGAGTATGATCCTTTTCAAACATTGTTAAATATGTCATACCTTCAAAACGGTATAATACTAATACTTTTAAATTTTATTAAAAAAAATTTTTTGCTCTTTTATATATATTTTTTAATTTATTTCTTTTTTCCTTTTTTTCTTTTTTATTTATTTATTATACTTTAAGTTCTGTAGTACATGTGCAGATCATGCAGGTTTGTTATATAGGTGCCATGGTGGTGGTTTGCTGCATCCATCTCCCCGTCATTTTTAGATTCTTAAAAACATTGTGTTCTGCAATTATTATACAGTATAAGGGTTCCATATGTCTGTTAGAACATAGTTGTTTATCATATTTTCAAGTATTCTGCATTTCTACTAGTTTATATATATATAAACTATATATATATAAATAAACTATATATATAATATATATATAAACTATATATATATTATATATATAAACTATATATATAAACTATATATATATATCATATTTTCAAGTATTCTGCATTTCTACTAGTTTATATATATATATAAACTATATATATATAAATAAACTATATATATAATATTATATATATATATATAGAGAGAGAGAGAGAGAGAGAGAGAGAGAGAGAGAGACAAGGGCTGTCTCTGTTGCCTAGGCTGGAGCGCAGTCGCATGATTTTGGCTCCCAGTAGCCTCAACCTCTCAAGCTCAAGTGATCTTCCCACCTCAGCCTCCCGAGAAGCTGGGGCTACAGGCATGTGCCTCCACACCTGGCTAATTTTTGTATTTTTTGTAGAGACAGGTTCTTGCCCTGTTGCTCAGGCTGGTCTCAAACTCTTGACCTCAAGCAAGTCACTCATCTTGGCCCCCTAAAGTTCTGGGACTATAGGCATGAGCCACTGTACCTGGTCATGAATTTCTTTTAATTGTGTGCTTGGCATTCCTTGGGATTCCTGAATGTGAGGATGTATCTTTCATTGTTTCTGAAAAGCCTCAGCCATTTCTCTTTAAATATTGTTTAACTCACATGTTGTTTATCATCTGTATCACAAACTTCAATTTGATACATGCAGGACTTTCTTACCTGTACTCCGTGGCTCTTAATATCTCATATTTCCATCCATGTGCATCACTGAGCTGTCAATTCTTTGGCTCGATCTTTCTATTTACTACTTCTCTTTCCAACAGAATCAATCTGACACTTAGCCAATCTATTTGGTTTATAATATTAAGAACTATATAGTGTTTTGTTACCTATTAAGTTCTAGTTGGTTACTTTTCAAATCTGCTTGGCTAATTTTGATAACTGATTTTCTCTTCCACATGGTTCAATTCAATCTTTAAAAAAATGTTAAACACACAGTGTTTAGTTTGTAATGGATAAATCTAATTTTTACTATCTTTTTTTTACTGTGATAGAGTTTACTAGTTCTTCTGGCTGTCATTGATATGAGGCTATTTCCTTAAGTTTTAGAGTAAAGTTTTTTATTGTGAGATCAGACTTCTTGGATATTATGAGTATTAGGTTGGTTTCCCTTTACCCCTGTTTTTTTTGGTTATTTATTTTTTATTTCTGGTAGGCAGAAATAATGTCTGAAAAGACATGTCTGAAACATTAAAAAAATTTTTTTAAATTTTTTACCACAATTAAAATTAAATGTCTTAAAAACATGTTAAATTTTTAAAAAAATGTTTTACCACAATTAAAAAGTTTGGTATAAAATGTTCCAGGTAGGTTACTGGAACATTTTATACCAAACTTTTTAATTGTGCCTACCTGGAACATTTTATACTAAGCTTTTTAATTGTGGTAAAACATTTTTTTTAAATTTATCATTTTTTAAACATTTTGAAATGTACAGTTCAGTAATGTTGAGTGTATTCACTCCTCGTGGCCTGTGGCTACCACCATTCTACTTTCTGTCTCTATGAATCTGACTACTCTAGGTAGCTCATGTAGATGGACTCATGTAAAGCTTTCTGTGAGTGTTTAAACTAAATTTTAGACTTAAGATACTTAGATCTGTGTGGACAGGTGCTATGAATTTTGACCCCTCAGCTTAGCAAGTGCAGGATTGTGGCTATGGATTCTCAAGGCAGACTTTTTCTTGACTTACCTTCCTTTCACTAGAAGACAAGACTGAGAAAAATACCTGTATACAGAGACCCTTGACTTCCGATGGGTTATGTTCCAATCAACCCATTGTTATTCAAAAATATTGTAAGCTGAAAGTGCATTCAATACACCTAAGCTACTGAACTTCACAGCTTAGCGTAGACTAGCTTACACATGCTCAGAACACTTACATTAGCCTACACTTCCACAGAACCATCCAGAGCAAAGCCTATTTTATAATAAGGTGTTGAATATCTCATGTAATTGTTGAATACTGCCCTGAAAGTGGAAAACAGAATGTTTCTCTGGGTACTTGAAGTACGGTTTCTACTGAATGTGTATTGCATTCACACCATTGTAAAGTCGAAAAAGCATGAAGGTGAACTAATCAGGGACCATCTGTAATCTCCAAAAGCTGTTTGTAGGCCAAGTTTTTACCTACTTCATTCTCAAGGGTATTGCCTTCCATATGATGGGAGTAGCCCTTTATCTGTCTCCAGTCTGTCCTCCCACTCAGTTCAATCCCAAGCTCTGTCTTACTTGGCTCATTAAAACCTTTTAGGCAAATGCTAGCTCTAGGTCTCACCTTATTCCTTATGTTCTCAACTCTCCTGTTTCTGTCCCCCGAGCAAGTAAGTCTTACTTTCTCATCAGCTGAACCAAGCATTTCAAAATAGGGGTTTTTTTTCCCCCTCTCTTCAATGTAATGTAGTATTTTACATGTACTCTGCTGGAAAGGTTTTCTGTGAACATCTAGTTTGCCATACTGCTTGAAACTGACTCAAGATGATTCTTAAAGAAGAATCTTTCTGTCTCCATCTATTTACAGTTAGACATGTATGTAAGTTAGAAAATTATGCTTTGCACAAACAGAAAACAAGCTTTCATTGGAAAATGTGAAATAAACCTTTACTTCTACCACAGTATTTCCCTGCTCATAAAATCAAACAATATATAAATTGCAAATGTTTTCTTTATTGCCTAGTGATATACATATATGTATACACTACACCTATATATACACGTATGTATATATTTATATATACACACAAACATATGTATTTTTTTTCTGTTAAACAATAAAGATACATTAACAGATTTCCGTTTGGCTGTAGTTTCAATATATCTCTCTAGAATGACTCAGAACAGAATGGAAAGGTTGACCTGACATCAAACAAACTCAGAACATTCTAGAAAATTCTGAGACCATCACTGGAGCAGCCATCCATTCTGTACCTAGTGGAGGATTACTCAGGGTTCCAGTACATGAAAAAGGCATACATGGAAATATAAGCATTTCAGTAGGGAAGCAGCTAGGGAACATGGCTTTAGAAAAAGCAGTACATTTGGGAAAATATATCGAATAAAGTAACAGAAAACAATCAGGGAGGCCGATGCAGGCATGGTTAGCTCTTTGAAGTGGCTGTTCACAGCAAGACAGGGGCCATGCTGAAGTTTGACTGGGTCAGACTCTCTGAGGTCTGCTGGGCTATGCATACAATGTGAGCCATGCTGGAAGGGCAAGGACTTCAGCTTTCTGTAATGGGGACAAATCACAAAGGGCATGTATTTCATGCAACGAAATGCACAGAAGCCTCACATCAATGCATCACAAAACAGACGTGTGTCCCCAAAACAAGGCCTCCAAAAATTAAAAACCAAAGCAAAATGGCAAATCATTTCATTTCCCCCATCATGCCTTTTCAGACATTAAAAACCAAAAAAAGGCTCTGAAGCTACCTGTGATTGAAGGTAATAAGGTGGCGGCTGTGCCTCATAGCCCCTTCCAGAATGCTGGGCCTCTCCAGTGAGACTGACTGTCAGTCTTACCTACCCATGATCAGTTTATTTTTCCCCTTCATAGTAGTATTTCCATCATTTGAGTATACAAAAATAAAATATTACAGTATACCCCAATCACATTGAAGCAGGTACATTTTTTTTTGAGATGGAGTCTCACTCTGTCACCCAGCCTGTAGTGCAATGAATGACATGATCTCAGCTCACTGCAACCTCTACCTCCCTAGTTCAAGTGACTCTCCTGCCTCAGCCTCCCGAGGAGCTGGGACTACAGGTGTGTGCCACCACACCGGGTGATTTTTTGTGTTTTTCTTAGAGATGAGGTTTCACTATGTTAGCCAGGCTGGTCTCAAACTCCTGACCTTGTGATCTGCCCACCTCAGCTTCCCAAAGTGCTGGGATTAGAGGCATGAGCCACCGTACCCGGCCTCTATCTCAGGTAAACATTTTTGAAGGTATACAGTCTTCATTAGGATTCATGTATTTGCATGGGTGCACACACACACACACACACACACACACACATATTGCAATAACAACAACAAATTGCTACATGGCTATCCCAAAGGGGCATCTGGGACCCTGAGAGGGAAGAGTTAATGAATGGCCATCATCTTAGGAGACCTCTGAACTACTTGTCATGTGACCACTGGTGACCTGCTTAAGGTCATTTGCTAGGAGATAACAGCTTGAAGAGATAAATCTGCTTCTGTGGCTAGGCCCTCCCCTAACCATCTGTTCCCTTTAAGAAGCATGGGCCTGTTGACTGCTGTGATTTTAACCCTAGGGAACATTGCAGGGGGCTGCCCTTGACGGTTACAGCCCCTGAAAGTCAACATTTACTGGAAAAGAGCACCAGCGCTTAAGTGTTCCTGCTTGGTTTTAATCTATGAAGGCTTTCTGCCTTTCATTTATTGTTATTCTACTACCTGTTAAAACTCTACCCACATTTCCAGGTGTAATGATAGCATTGCCTCGGCCTCCGGTCTTAAACAGGCTAGATGTGATTGATAAAAACACCCCACAGATATCCTTTGTGCTGTTCATCTTCAAGGAGATTTTATCCTTAATGGTGAAGTGGGTGGATCACGAGGTCAAGAGATCAAGACCATCCTGGTCAACATGGTGAAACCCTGTCTCTACTAAAAAAAAAAATATATATATATATATATATATATATATAATTATCTGGGCATGGTGGCACGTGCCTGTAATCCCAGCTACTCAGGAAGCTGAGGCAGGAGAATTGCCTGAACCCGGGAGGCGGAGGTTGCGGTAAGCTGAGATCGCGCCATTGCACTCCAGACTGGGTAATAAGAGCGAAACTCCACCTCAAAATAAATAAATAAACAAATAAATAAAATTTAAAAAAATAAAGTAGCTGTAGGTATTTTTATAACAACAAAATTCTTTACCAATGAAAGCTGAGTAGAACAGCAGGGCTGGCAGGTATTTGGGTAGCAACTACTTACTGATAAAATTTTTGAGCCCCCTGGAGAGGCCATAGACAGGGGCTGTGCCTGAATTTTTTTTCTACTTGGTTGTCTATTTAACAAGCCAAAGGGCTTTTATAGAAATCCAGGGCCTAGAGTTTGTTTAAGGGCCCAGTGATAATTAAGTGAAGGAAAATAGCACATCACTGTCTGAAAATTCCTAGCTGAGGAAGGTAGAGGAATTCTACCTAAGGGTTTCTGGAAGACCAGAGGGAAACATTTAGGGAACGGGCCAACAGCATATTTTATTCCCTTTGCCTCTGATCATTCATGCCAAATTGGCACAACTCTAGGAAAGATATAATTTTGATATTTTCTTCGTGCTCTTAATTAGATGAAATAAGAGAGTAGACTATCACATCATTCATTCATTCCACAAATATATGAGTGTCTAATTACCGTATACCAGACGCTGGGCTGTAGCCTGAAGAACAGCCCACTCTCTGCCTTCAAAGTCATTATTTCATTATAATTATGGTCATTTTTAACCTTAAAGTTTTCTGTGTAAAGCCACAAAAAATAACTGTGTGGTTTCCTTGGAACTTGTACACATTGAATCCCTGTGAATATTAGTGAATTAATGTGAAGTCCTTCAAAAACAATTCCAAGCAAACGTTTCACAAACTGAAATTGAGCAAAACGTCTTTATATAGTTAAATTGTACAATGGTGTTTAAGAACAATTGGAATGCTATGTGCTTGTATTTGTTTTTAACATCTAGAATCCTGTGAATATGGCACTGTTTCTTCTTTTCTTACAAACAGTTTAAAGAAAACTTTTAAGAATAAAAGAGATAGCGAATTGATGTGTTTCCCAAGCTGATTTCAAACTCCTGCCTCAAGCAATCCTCCTGCCTCAGCCTCCCAAAATGCTGGGGTTACAGGCGTGAGCCACTGAGCTGGCCAGAAAACTTATTTTCAACCCTAAAGTGCTATGCAAATTTCCCCCACCCCTGCCCTAAAATTTGCTTACTGT
The DNA here is from genome assembly GCA_028533165.1 of Leontopithecus rosalia. Taxonomy (NCBI): domain Eukaryota; kingdom Metazoa; phylum Chordata; class Mammalia; order Primates; family Cebidae; genus Leontopithecus; species Leontopithecus rosalia. Next base: position 14,503,044 of record CM052669.1, read on the forward strand.
GTATTTTCTCTCAATGTGTAGAACCTATGGAAGGAAGAAAGGGAAATGGGGAGGGAGGGGGAAAGGAAGAAAAGGGAGGGAGGGAGAAAGAAAGGAGAGAAAGAGGAAAAAAGGAGAGAGAGAAATCCAGGCAAACATTTGACAAAGTGAAATGCACCAAAATTCTTTATATTCATAAATAGTGCCAAATAAAATGCAATAAAATTATGGTGATAATTAATAACAAATTGTGGAGTATCCCAAATTACAGTCTTTTGGGCAGACCTGCCTTCTGGGTGAAAGGGAAGCGTTTGCCATGTGCTCTATCCAGTACATTCTACCCACCAAAGCCTTCCACTAGTAATTTTTTTTCTAAAGCAATTTTTCATGACTCTGACACCATTCCCATGAAATGTGACATTTTAACAAATAGGGTTGCCATGTCTGTGAGATTTATCTTCACTCTCCTCAATACCGTCATTCCTCGAACTGTGTATCCCCCTACATGAAAAACGCAACCTCTTCTGTGCTATGTGGTAGCTAAAGAGTTCATATGGTAAAAAGCTCTTCCCGGGATGTATAAACTGTGAAATGCATTCTAAAATAAAGTTTTAATTACACTTTGTAATTCAGAGCCAACTTCTGGGTTTAGTCTAATTTAAACAAGGGTTTTTCTCTCTTGCAGCCATCTGTTCCTTTTGCTTAAGCCTACACTTAAGTCATAATATTGAAAGGGTGACGTCATTCCTTCCTATGATGTCATTAAACATTTCTGTAGCGACCCAAGCAGTCAGAGAGCTGAATCAAGTTGTGGGGGGAGATGCTTGCAGAAATACAGAGAATAGCACACTGAATTATTTTTCTAGTATTTTTCATTTCCAGTTATTCTCCAATATCAAAAATATTTTTCAATAGTCATGCCTTCATGCAAAAAGAATCCCATAAAGAATAAATCTTTAAAAGCCCTGCATATTTGGGCATGAACTAGCATATTAATGCAAACATACCATTCTAATTCATGGCCTGAGTCTAGATCAAACTAAAATTCTTGACAAATTGTTCTTGGAAGTAGCAAATTATATATTATTAATTATAGGTAGTGTTTAGCCCACACATTAAAAACTTATATCATCTCTATTTACTTCCTATTTTTGACATTTAAATTTATGTTTAATTAATTGAGATCAGTTAAATTCCATCAATTAAGAATTTTTCAGCTCTTGTAGTTGCAGTGGAGCTGTCGTGAGAGCAGTGTAAGAATGTACATGCATAATGTTTTAAAATTATGTTAATTTCAAATTAGAGTATAGTAAATTAGGTTATATTCACTTGATTACAGTAATTTTTTTTTAAGTATTGCATTATAAACATTTTAAAATTAGTTTTAGGTTATTAAATGTATAATTCTAGTTGGGTTTAGTGATTATTTTAAACAGTTGTTGAAAAACTTAGAATTCCACATAGTTGTGCAAATATTCATTGGTTCTAAATTGATAAACTCAAGGGAGAGAAGGACAGAAATCTTTTGAAATTATTTTTTTTTGTTTTCTGAGACGGCGTCTTGCTCTCTCATCCAAGCTAGAGTGCAGTGGTGTGATTTCAGCTCACTGCAACCTCCACTTCCCAGGTTCAAGTGATTCTCATGCCTCAGCCTCCTCAGTAGCTGAGATTACAGGTGTGCACTACCATGCCAGGCCAATTTTATATTTTTAGTAGAGACGAGGTTTTGCCATGTTGGCCAGGCTGGCTTCAAACTCCTGACCTCAAGTGATCCACCCGTCTTGGCCTCCCAAAGTGCTGGGATTACAGGCCTGAGCCACTGCTCCCAGCATAGAATTACTTTTTGGGTAAATAATTTTTATAAAGGTCATTGGAATTCGACTGTTTTCAATAAATCAGTTGTATATATAAGCATTGTGTTGTGATTTTATTTGTATGCCAGTTTTTAAAACATACTTGATCAAGTCTGTAAGTTGTATCAGGGAATGCGGTTTATGTTTCTTCAGATGTCAGGGCCTGAGTTAGCTCCATAAGCCACATAGAGCCACCCTCGTGGGTCCACCACTTGCCTCAGGGATTCACAGAGTGAAATGGCTGATGAGTTACAATCAAATCAAAGCTCATCACAGCGGAAAGGGCACTGGATTAGGAGTTGGAATACTGGGTTGTTGATCCCTTTAAAGAAGAGCCGTGTTTTAGTTGCTTTATTTGTGCAATGACATTAATATGTGACATAATTATTTCCGGTCTATTGTGAGCTTCACAACCTACTCATTGTTCTTGTTCTTCTTGTTTAATGGCACCAACGTCTAATCAATTGCGCAAGCAAGACAGGCTTGTGATCATCCTCTGCATGGCTGTCCCTGTGATGCCAGTGCCCCATCCCCATCCTTCACTGCTTTACTCCGTAATCTGGCTAATTAGAGTGCTCTTCACCCAGCTGTTAGCCTAAAGACCTGTGTACCTCCCTCACATCCCCAAATACAAGCTCTGCTATCCCCTCCTCTGGTGTTCTGTGAATTCAACCCCCCATTTATCATTTGAATTATTGTAAGTCTCTAAACACGAATCCCCCGCCCTTAGTTTTGGTCCCAGATCTAGCCTACACAATCTACCAGATCTTTCCAAAAGCAAATCTAATTATACCCCGATCCTGACCTAAAACCCTCCAATGGGTCACCTTTGCCTGAGGCACAAAATCCGAAGACCTTGGTCGTCCGGTTCCCTCCTTTCCCTCCACCCTATCTCTCGTTACTCCCAGTATGCACACAGCCTCTGGGCCAAAACCACACTGAGCATGTCTTTGAGTGCCCTGTACTGCTTGTTCTTATATGCATCTCACACGTGCTATTCTCTCTGCTGTGAATGTCCTATTTCCCCTTATCTGTTTGGCAGAATCTTTCTTCAAAATGCAATTTGCCAGGGGTTTTCTTCACTATGAAGCTTTTCCAGAACCAGCCAAGCACTGTTTGCTGTCTCCTTCTCTTTGCCAACCTAGTTCCTAGTAGCACTCTTACCACCGCATTTGGTAAACTCTGTGCAGCAAATACTTGTTTCCGTGTCTCTTTTCCATAGTAGAGACCGAACTCCTTCCAAGATGGAACTGTTATTTGTCTTTGTTTTCCCAGCTCATGCTTGATTGCAAGTAGGTGATCAACAATTTCTTGTTAAATGGATGGATAGATAGATAGATGGATGATTCCCCTCTCTTCTCTCCTCCTCTTTGATAAACGACACCCTTATATTCAGTAATGGCAAGCTCCCTTTTTGCCTCTCAGCAGGTGGGTCTCTGGATTTCTTTTTTTTTTTTGGAGATAAAGTCTGACTCTGTCACCCAGGCTGAAGTGCTGTCGTGCAATCTTGACTCACTGCAGCCTTCACCTCCCATGCTCCAGCAATTCTCCTACCTCAGCCTCCTAAGTAGCTGGGATTACAGGCACCTGCCACCCCACCTGGCTAATTTTTGTATTTTTAGTAGAGATGAGGTCTCACCACGTTGACCAGGCTGGTCTCGAACTACTGACCTCAGGTGATCCACCCAATTTGGCTTCCCAAAGTGCTGGGATTACAAGCGTGAGCCATGTGCCCGGCCTCTCTGGATTGTTCATCTTGAACGCTACCAACATTTGTCTGAATAGTGTCCTTTACACAACTCAAGTGAATCAAAGTGAATCAAGTGAAAAAAATTAAGTGCATCATTCTTCTTTTGTAATACTTTGTATGTATTTGTACTTAAATGTTTTGACACATTTAATTATAATTATTAGCTTAAATATCTCTCTTCTGCAGACTTTAAGTTCCTTGAGACAGCGTCTTAAATTTCTTACTCATATCTATATTCCTAACGCAGAAAATAGCACAAGATAGGTGACAGTAGATGTTCACTGAATGAATTTATGAAGGTGTGTTTCAATGTGTGAAATGAAATAATGTACCTGAGAGTTATTTGAAACTGTAAAGCCCAAGACAAATGGTAAGTGTTTTTGGTATCTTGCTGCTACCCACAGATCAAATTCTTGCCTCTGCTCCTTAGCTCTTTCTACCTAGGGAGCTCACAGACCCTTGTCTAAATTATCACTTCGTGCAGACTTCCTTTCTCCGCTCAGAGTACATTTTGACATTAAACTAAACCCCTCAGCATATGGATAAGATCTAGAGTATAAAAGGGGGTTGAAAAATAGAATCAAAGGTCTTGCATTTTAGTAACAGACTTAAGAAACTGGGTAAATGATAACTGCATTCTGAAAATAAAGAGCCAAATCACTTTGGACACCCTATTTTTTTTAGCTGATGGCCATATATTTTCCCTAAATTTATGCCTGTTTCTTCAATACAGGAAAATTACTTATTAGTTGAGCAAAAGTATAAAATATGCAGCAGAAGAAAGGACACCGTAGGAATGACGTGAACAAGTACTTATTACAAAATCTCATCTTCCTTCTGGGAAATCCCAGGATATTTTGTAAATGACTTTGCAGTCATTTCATTCAGCTTGAAGAAGGAACTTTTCTTCAGTGAGCAGTGTGGTAGCTGTTCTGTGCGTCACAGTCACTTTACTGACTTTTCAGAAGAGGAAGCAAAAAATACCTCCCTTAAAAACTGGGAAAGATTGGAGTAAGAAAGAAGAGAATTATTCACGGATGGCCAGGCTCTATGTCTCACACCTGTAATCCCAGCACTTTGGGAGACCGAGGCAGGCAGATCACCTGAGGTCAGGAGTTCAAGACCAGCCTCACCAACGTCGTAAAACCCCATCTCTACTAAAAATACAAAACTAGCTGGGTATGGTTGTGGGCACCTATAATCCCAACTACTCAGGAGGCTGAGGCAGGAGAATCACTTGAACCTGGGAGGCGGAAGCTGCAGTGAGCCAAGATCGCATCACTGCACTCCAGCCTGGTGACAGAATGAGACTCCATCTCAAAAAAAATAAACCTCTCAAGAATTATTCATGGATATAGAATGCAGAATGAGGAAAACTGGCTGAGGTTAGCACCTCTACTGTTCTAAGATGTGCTATGAGATCACTGGTGACTGGGAGGGACAGGACCTCTGTTTAATCTTCAGCTGCTGGGCGGCACACAGATTTCATTTTCCTATGCTAACATACTGACATTCGGGGTCAGTCCTCTCCAAGTGAAAAAGAATGTCACTTGCATAAATGCAACTTGAGTAGCACTTTGTTAGTCCCTGGAAGCCATCCAGCTGAATGTCAATTTCACTTGGGTAAGTCACCTTGTTAGACGTTCATGGTGCCAGGTGCTTGCTCCTGGATGTCATTGCGATGGTGAGTGTGTCTCCATAGAGTGAGTGCCTTGGAGGAGGAAGGGAGCTGCCATAGTGCCTGGGTGCTCTCACCCCCAGAGGGGCAGCCTAAGAACATGGCCTCTGAGCACAAAAGCAGTTTGGGTTTCTTTGAAGCTCTTCAAGTTGAGAGTTGAATTTATCTTTTCTGATATTTGAAGACCTCATCTGTAAGATGGGGACAGTCACACTTTCCTGATAGAGGTTCCATAAGGATTAAACAAGCTAGGGCCGTATTACATACCTGATGATTATCAGGTATATTTCCTGTTTCCCGTTCCACCTTTCAGTAATATCTCATACCACAGCCTACTTATTTTCAGGACTTCCCTTTGAAAAATATGGGTGATCACTCACACTGTCTTCCCCTGGATCGTCCACTCAGTTTGCTTTGTCAGTAAGAAGAATTTAAATGAATTCATTTCCTTTAGTTTTAAATTTAATTAATTAATTAATTATTCATTTTTTAGAGTCAGGGTCTCACTTGCTGTGTCACCCAGGCTGAAGTGCAGTGGCTTGATCATGACTCACTGCAGCCTCAACTTCCCAGGCTGCAACAATCCTCCCGCCTCAGTCTCCTGAGTAGCTGGGACCACGGGCATGCACCACCACACCTAGCTAATTTTTGTATTTTTAGTAGAAATGGGGTTTTGCTTTGGCACCCAGCCTTGTCTAAATGCCTGACCTCAAGTGATCCCCCTGCCTCAGCCTCCCACAGTGCTGGGATTACAGGCGTGAGCCAGCATGCCCGGCCTCCATTCCTCTAGATGAGGATTTTGCAAGACCATGTGAAGAGAGATCACATTGTGCCCCATGGGCCGCCATAAGGCCTTGGCTTTTACTCTTGAGGGAAATAGTAAGTCATTGGTGGGTTCTAAGCAGGGGAGGGACCTAATCTGACTTAGGTATGGAAGTGGCACTTTAATTGCAGTGTGTAAAATAGACTGTAATTGAGCAAAGGTAAAAGCTGAGAGAATAATTTGGTATCTATTGCAGCAGTCCTACAACAGATGAGGGTGATTTGGGTCAGGAGGGTGGTATGGGAGCTCATGCTATATCTGGATTCCGGTCGTATTTTGAAGGTAGAGCCAAAATACTCTCCTAATAGATTAAATGTAGAATGTCGGAGGAAGAAAGCGGTCAAGAATGGAGCAGCCAGTTTCAGGGGTGGATGAAAGGTCCAGTGTGGGCGATGTGAAGGTTGAAGTTGCTTAGGCATCCAAGTAGCGATGGCAAGCAGACGGCTAGATTTCAGGTCTGGCTTCAGGAGAGAGGCCTGATCAAGTGATCGCAGTTGCCTCTGTGCCCCTTAATATTTGTAATATTCATTTCTTTTTTTTCTTTTTTCTTTTTATTTTTGCATCAGAGTCTCCCTCTGTCACCCAGGCTGGAGTGCAGTGGTGCTATCTCGACTCACTGCAACCTCCTGCTCCTGGGTTCAAGTGATTCTCCGACCTCAGCCTCCCAAGCAGCTGGGATTACAGGCATGTGCGACCACACCTGGCCAATTTTTGTATTTTTAGTAGAGACAGGGTTACACCATGTTGGCCAGGCTGGCCTTGAACTCCTGACCTCAAGTGATCCATCTGCCTCGGCCTCCCAAAATGCTAGGATTATAGGCATGAGTTCCCATGCCTGGCCAATATTTGTAATATTCATTTCTTAATTGACTGCACACTAGTGTTTGGTTATCCAGAGGGAGTCATATCACTAAATGTCAGTTAAAAAAATGAATAACTACATACACACATGCAGACACACACACACACACACACACACACACACACACACACACATCACACATATATATAGTCCACAGTAAGAAAGTAAGCAGTTGTCATGATTACCATAATCCCTTTCTCTTTTGATTATGTCACTTAAATTGTCAAAAATAACTCTAAAGACTTAATCCTGCTTATTATATGTAGTAACCCTCTGACTTTAGCAACTAAAAATCTCCACAAGTGAATCCTTTCTTACCTCTCTGGGATTTTCACCTTCTTCCCCCCATACTACCCTTTGATGGTAAATTCTCCATTTTCCAAGTGCAGTTTGAAGGTACCATGGGGAGGAAATCAAATTTCAAGTTAAAAATTAAAACACACTCTGTACACATTCAGTCATTGTAGTTCTTGAAAATGTCCTTTGAGACTTTGGGAGGCCGAGGCGGGTGGATCATGAGGTCAAGAGATCGAGACCATCCTGGTCAACATGGTGAAACCCCGTCTCTACTAAAAATACAAAAAATGAGCTGGGCATGGTGGCGCATGCCTGTAATCCCAGCTACTCGGGAGGCTGAGGCAGGAGAATTGCCTGAACCCAGGAGGCGGAGGTTGCAGTGAGCCGAGATCGCGCCATTGCACTCCAGCCTGGGTAACAAGGGCGAAACTCCGTCTCAAAAAAAAAAAAAGAAAATGTCCTTTGAGTTAAAAAATACATATATTTAACAATAGGAGAAGCCATATAATATGGTGGTTAAGAGAGTAAGTTCTAACCTGGAGATGAATTTAAATTCTAGCACATTACCTTGAGTCAGTATCTAATCTCTCAAGTCTCAGGTTCTCGGTCTTTAAAATTGAGACCTGCTAGGGTTATGGAGAGTATTAAATGAGAACAAATGTAATGTCCTTTGCACAATGTCAGACACATGGTAAGTCCTTACAGTTGTCACTATGATGATAATGTTGCTAAGTTACTTTATTTTTATTTTCAATTGGCGCTAAGGGTAAAGACTTTTCTATGGCTTTACATTTACCATGGACCTTTTCACTAAGTATATGCCTTGATATAGCACTGAAAATTTAGAAACTTAGTCTCAAGGCATTGGGCCAAAAGAAAGAAAAAGACGTTAGGAACAGACATAAAAGTATATGATCCAACCTGTAACTGGTGGCCCATTTCCGTCCCGACTCCTCCCCTCCCCCACTACCTTGCCCGTATTGGATAATTAACATACTGAATTTACTCAAAAGGAAAAATACTAAACTTACCTCTTCCGGCTTACGTTACTTTGATTGTGTATATTTTGTTTTTTTTTCAAGAATGGTTCTTTGGGGAAAACAGAATATGTTTTCTATGGAAAAACACATATTCTTTCAGCCTTGTAATTTTGGAAGCAAAAGATGGTCTCCATGGTAAGAAGATGGAAAACGAGTAGTATTAATAGAAGATAGCACAGAACTAATGTACATTTTATAGTATAAAGGAAAGATTTTTTAGCCTCCCTGCCTAAAACAACATCATGAACTCTACGTTATCCTAAATTGGTGAATAAAATGAAAAGGAGCCAGCCAGGGTATGATAGCTCAGAATGAAAGTCAATAGTCAACTCCCAGGAAAGGAGAAACCACCCCAACCCATGGCACATGGAGGCTTAATTAGTCCTCCTATGGTTTGTAAGAAAAGCTTCGAAAATACTTCTATCCTCTTAGAAATAGATTTATAGACACATCATAGTGCTTTTTTCTTTTTCTCTTTGTATTTTTAGTAGAGATGGGTTTTCACCATGTTGGCCAGTCTGGTCTCGATCTCCTGGCCTCAAATGGTTCACGCACATTAGTCTCTCAAAGTGCTAGGATTACAGGTGAGAGCCACCACGCCTGGTCACATAATAGTGCTTTTTTTTTTTTAGACAGAGTCTTACTCTGTCACCCAAGCTGAGTGCAGCAGCACAATCTCAGCTCACTGCAACCTCTGCCTCCCGAGTTCAAGCAATTCTCATGCCTCAGCCTCCCAAGTAGCTGGGATTACAAGTGCCCACCACCACATCCAGCTAATTTTTGTTTTGTTTCTGTTTTTTGAGACAGTCTCACTCTGTTGCCCAGGCTTGAGTGCAGTGGTGTGATCTCAGCTCACTGCAACCTCCGTCTCCCGGGTTCAAGCAATTCTCCTGCCTCAGCCTCCCAAGTAACTGGGATTACTGGCACCCACCACCATGCCTAGCTAATTTTTAGTCGACATGGGGTTTTGCCATGTTGGCCAGGCTGGTCTTGAACTCCTGACCTCAGGTAATCCACCCACCTCGGCCTCCCAAAGTGCTGGGATTGCAGGCATGAGCCACCGTGCCCTGCCACAACATAGTGCTTTAATCCTCACATTGTGGAGTTGCCGAAGTACTAGAAATATCAGTGTGGACAAAAAGCCAGTAAGACCATGACTGTCTAATGTTCTCACCTATCCCCAGGCCAGTTTCAGACCCCAAACAATCCCTTTCTTTCTCTAGGTCCTTCATTCCCTCCATGAAATGTCTAATGGGCTCTATTTTTCCTTCATTCCCTTCATGCGGTGTCTAATGGGCTATATTTTTCCTTCACATTTGTTTCCCGTGTTGTCTTCTGCTAGGATGTTTTCATTTCTTCTTAGCTCTCTGCGAGATTGGATCTCTACAGTGGTATTTTGGGGTTACCTTAATGCATCTCTTTTTACTTGTTATAATGTAAATTTCTTGAGATAATCTACTCTTGCTCTATACTCTACTCTCGTCTGTAGCCTGTACTTGTCTTACATTTCTCTCCTTTCCCATTCATTTACATAATCTTACATCCTAAAATATATTCTTTATATGATATCTACTGAAATGAGAAGATATCCATAAAATTTATCATAAAATAATAAATTTTATTTAAAAAATAAGTACTCCAGAACTTAAATGTCTATATGAGTGTTGTGCCTTAAAGAAAATGTTGGAACGATATTCTTTAAAGGCTTTAGAATTAATTTTAGAATCACTTTACAATCTTCACAAGAAAATCACCCTGCTACCATAAGGCAAAGCTTCATGCGTTACCCAGATTAGCATTACTCACCTAATTCACCAGACCTGAGGCCAGATTTCCTTCCATAGTTTTCATAGTTCATAGCAGTCCTTAGAGGATAAAAATTTACCCCATTAAGGAATCTCAAGAGTGCGGGGGCATATTCTGAACACGGTTCTGAGGGAGAATTCCAAACTTGCTTTGGAATAATGGAAGCTTCATTAAACTGAGTCTGTAGTACCCACGTACTTTAGAGGGGAAATCTCCCTTTTCGATGAGTAAGTTCTGTTATTTCTGGTAACAAATTGAACCTACTGTTTTATAGTCACATCATTAAGAGCCATTTCAGCAGTTTCTGCTACTTGACTTCAACTGCGTTCTTGTACACAGTGTGCTTAAAACTTCTCCTCTGAACACGTGGGAAATGGGCTCTTCATAGTAACAGTATGTCTTCATATTATCTCCAGGACTATACTTGATAAGAAGAAGCTCTTGGAGTTTGCTCAGCTTGGCTGCTACTTGGAATATGATCTCTTTGGTACTGAACTACTTCATTACCAGCTCGGCCCAGATATTGACATGCCTGATGATAACAAAAGAATCAGAAGGTAAATATTGTGAAGTCTCCTGCAGCATTCTCTTTCCCGTGCCCTTTTTGATTGTCATATCTAGGGAAGTATTAGCAGAGATTCAGAAAACAGTAAGGAGACTGAACGACAGACTTGCAGAGAAAAATATATCTATGCTGTTTCAGGGAGAAAAATCTCTCTGTATTATTTTAAGGAGAAAATGAGTCATCCTAAGTAGGCTAAAGCTTAGCAGAGCCTTAGAAGTTCAGTGCAGATGGGCAGCTGACAGGAAACACAGATAATACCCAACCCCTGCCATGAAAATCAGAGAACAAAAGACATTTTCCTCTTTTTACCCCTATGAAATAAGCTGTTCATCTCTCAGGGTGACTACACTAAAGCCATAACTTCCTACAAGTCATATTTAAAATGCGTTATTAAAAGGTTTTATTAAAAAGGCAATCTCAAGTTAAATGCTAAAAGTGTAAAATCTAAAGACCAAACATCATGTAAAATGAATGCAACCTTCAAAAATTGTGTAATGTGTGATGCTAGTAGATAATTGTAGGAGTCGTTCTTTGTAATCAAGTAGAAAATTTTAGGCGTCAAGGATAGCTACCTAGTTTTGTCTTGGTCGCATGGTGATCTGAAGATTGAATGAACCAAGTTAGAAAATCTAGGAGGAGAAATAAACTGGAGATTGACAAGGAAGACTTTTGTTTGGGAATATCTATTTGTTGCTATCCAGTGAAGCCTTAAGATAAGGTTTGTATATGATAGTTGAACTGTGGGAATGAATGACATCACTCAGAGAAGAGGATGAGGACAGAGACCTGGAGACAGAGACATTTAAGGAATGGAGTAAGAACACCACTGAAGGAAAGGTTGAGAAGTTTTCAAAGTGATAACATCAGGGATATGTGTTGTTATGGAAGTCAGTAGAGAGGAAGGCTCAGGGCAGAAGGGCTTGAACGCATGTAATATGTGACACATATCTAGGGAAATAAAAACTGAAAAGCATCCTTTGTTTTTCACAATTAGGAGGGTCACATTTTATAGACAGTAAGTGCAGTCTCAGGAGAAAAGCCTTGAGGAATGGGTGGGGCCGTGAGGAAGAGGAGAGGGATGTTTACGTGACTCTTTCGAGACACATGGCAGTGGAGGGAAACAAGGAGATGGGGCTGGAGCTAGAAGAAAACAAAGGGTCAAGGGAAGTTTCTAGTGAGAGTTGACCAGTGTTTATGTGACTAAGAGCAAGAGCAGAGAAGGAGCCAGATAGAAAGAGTTCAGGGAAGCCGTGCCCATTCCACAGGGCACTACAGAATTTACATGAAATGACACATGCCAAGTTTTTATCTGAGTGGTGCAGAATATGGAAGTCTTCAATAGATGCTGATGCTTTAAAAATCTGGATAGATAAGAAATACAGAGCAAGGCTCCTAAGGTGGCAAATTGAGGGAATCTAGGGAACAGACAGAAAGTTGGTTGAAAGGATGCTTTCTCCATCGAAATGAGAGGGCACGACACAAGCAACGGGGTGAATGCAAATAAAAGTCTTAGTGAGGGGAGCAGGAGACTGAAGACACGTGGCCACATGTCCTCTAGTGTCTCTGTGAGGTAGACATGATTATCTCCTGAGAAAAAAAGAGTGGATTTAGGGCAGGACCATGTAGAGCAGGAGGAAGGCTAGGAATGGCTCTCGGGTCCATGAGAGAGAGATTGACATGGATGTGTTATGTGTGAGACCTCGTTGAGTGTAGAAATCATGATTGCATGCCTGCATATTGGCACCAGTGCACATGATTTGGTGATTATTTTCCAAAAGCTAAAATGTTTTGTATTTCGGTAATGGAACCAGAGAAGCTGTATGCATACAAGCAGGACATGGGAACAGTTCAAAAGATTGAAGGTTGAGATTCTATCTGAAAGAAATGGGTAACAAAGGAGGGGTTGAGATTGAGGGTCATGGGAGCCAAGCTGGAGGGAAGAAAATATACAGAGGAATGGGCAGATCGAAGGAGAAGCATAGCAGGGCAAAGAACTGGACTGCAGGCTTTAATGAAGTAGGTGGAGTATGCGTATATGCTTATGTCTGTGTACATATACAATTGAAGAAGTGAGTGGAAAAATAGTAAGAGGTAACATAATCGGAATAGGAAACTGAAGATTGAGATTGCAGAGGGGGAGCAGTAGTTCCCTTTGTTGACAAGAACTAGAATATGATGGTGAGTACAGACACAATGGTTACAGTGGAAGGAGCAAAGCTGGAATTGAGAAGTGATGTCCAGGAACAGTGAGATTCAAGTATCGATAGTTGAATAAGGCACATTGGGTTGAGGGGAAGATCTTGAGCCAGTGGCCATAGTTGGGACATCCTGAGGATCTTCGCCTGAGAAGTCGACATTTGTGTCTGTATGCCTTCTGCTGTCTCCATGGATTGGCATTCTGCCTTGACCACCTCATTAATAGTAATATGTTCAAGTTTAGTATCATTAGGCAAAGAGAGTTAATCAGTGTTGCGCTAGTTATGTAATATGGCGACACTCAACTCTACGTGAGCAAATGACTTCAACTGCCTTGACCAATGAAGCGCTGTCCTTTTTTTTTAAGACTCAGATCAGTTATTTGACAAGTAGTTTCATTGCTTCTTTGTTTATTTTTATTTTATTATTTTAATTTACTCACCCAGGAACCCCATTCAATACAGGTGAACCAGTTTCCCCAGAGCCCTTGTAGTTAGTTTATACTCAGAGGACACTACTCCTTGCCAAAAGGCATCTGGAATTTAAAAGACGGCAGTGCATTCAGTTATTCTCATCTTTCACAATCTCAAAAACATGATTTCCTGATCGTTGCCCCCAACACATGTCTTCTATATCATCTTGGAAATGGGAACTTTGCACTCTGAATCGGCTTCCTTTTCCCAAGCCCCTTTGTGGCAGTGAGGTGCATCTTTTGTACGCCTGTGTCTTACATGAGGCCCCCAGACCTTCCCAAATAAGAGAAAGAAGGTCTGTAAAAGGTCGTCTATGAAGGAGATAGAATGGTCGGATGGGCCGGGTGCGGTGGCTCACGCTTATAATCCCAGCACTTTGAGAGGCTGAGGCGGGTGGATCACGAGGTCAAGAGATCGAGACAATCCTGGTCAACAAGATGAAACCTCATCTCTACTAAAAATACAAAAATTAGCTGGGCATGGTGGTTCAGCCTGTAGTCCCAGCTACTTGGGAGGCTGAGGCAGGAGAATTGCTTGAACCCAGGAGGCGGAGGTTGCTGTGAGCCGAGATCGTGCCATTGCACTCCAGTCTGGGTAACAAGAGCGAAACTCCATCTCAAAAAAAAAAAAAAAAAGAATGGTCGGATGACCGATGGCTCTCCCAGCATTTCTTCTTAGCTTCTTTTGGCTATTTGTTTATCTGTACTGTGCTACATATAGCCATTCTGGATGTATGGAAATAATAAAAATTATTATAAATATGTTTATACACACGTGTGTATAATTTATTACAATATAAATGTGTGTGTATATATGTGCAATCTAGTGAAGCCCTAAGATAAGGTTTGTATTTGATAGTTGAACTGTGGGAATGAATGACATTGCTCAGAGAAGAGGATGAGGACAGAGACCTGGGGACAGAGACATTTAAGGAATGGAGTAGGAACCACATATTTTATAGATATAAATGTATGCATGTATGTATACACACACATTTATATCTATAAAATGCCTGTGTGCTATTCCATGCATATGTATATGTATGTGTGCTTAATCTTCCTTAAACCATGCATTAGGTCACTTGACCCAAGCGCAGCCCATGTTAAACACAGAACACCCTCTTGGGTTGCACGTGTTCCAGTGCCCCACGGTCTTACACACTTGGTGTTCATCATGCATCTGTGGTCCTTTTTTGAGCCATCGTAGTCTTAAACCTCTGACGTGCAGGAACACAAAAGCACGCTTCTGCCTACCTCTGGTGCTCAGCACCAGAAATTCTGTGTCTAACACCTGTTTTCAATCTTCTGCTCCATTTCTCAAATCTTATTATATCTCTGCCTTTTCACACTTTGTAGTCTCTCTCTAATATTTGTTTGCAAACACTAACTCATTTGTATTTCTATAATTACCGTGATTTTTTGTCTTCTCATCTGTAGTGGCTCCCCCTTTCTGGCAGCATCTCTGTAGCTCCTGTTCTTCCGTATAATGGCACAACATAAGAGATGATCTTTTAGTGTAAGCAGGACAGGGCAGGTTTTCTTGATAGTCAGGATATAATTGTGTGTCCAGAGCCGTAACGTTATCTTTCTCGTGAGATAGCTAGTCTCTGGATTCTTGACTTGATGGGCTCTAAGGATTCCCAGTTTTAAATATGAATATCTTGTCCTCTACATTCTTTGATTACTACTTCACAATTTGATAGCGTTGTGTTTCAAGGTGTGACACAAGACATCTTAGAGGAATTTGTTTATCCACGATATGCCTTTATAATATGAGAAATCATATTTCTCAGATAAGAAAGAGAAGCGCAAATTTTAGAGAATGCCCAGAAAATATCAGGGAGAAATTGTTTCCTCAGACCTCCTATACCACGATGCTTCTTTGCAGCTGTGGTCACACTAAGGTTCAGCATTGTGTATGCATTTTGTCAAATCTTTCTTTTTGTATGTGTGATCATATAACTTAGATAATTCCCTTAAACTGAGTATGTTCTAAAAGTAACTGCAGATCAGAACTTTAGGGTATTACACAAATGTCAATGAGGCAGAAAGTCTTAGTAGCACAAAAGTTGTTCCATGCACTTACAGGACAGCCATGTCTGTTGGTACTGGCATTCCCTTTTACCTGCAGATACAAGGCCTATTCTTCCATTGTAATTTATTTTAAAATATATGTTCTGTGAGGGCAAGGCTTTGTGCTCGAGTTTTTTTTGCGTGTAGTGTCCCACATTTTTCTCACTGTAGTAGTTATTAAATATGACTCATGTACTAGGACACCAAGAAACACTTTAGAAACAAAAAAGATGCCTTTCAAATAATCAGCTTCTGGAGGAAGGTACTGTTCATCCATCTAGATCCTCTTTAGAATCTAGATGCTGAAAAACTATTCAGAGAATCCCAGAGCAGAGCTGTTGTCTGTGAGTGGCATCTTCCACCATCAAAGACCCATGGAAGTCACGACCAACACTGTCCAGAGTCCAGACGTGTACAGATGGTGGCTGTCAGGAGGTGACTCACACTACAGATTCCAGCATTCAACAAAGCAAAGAGTTCATTTTTAGACAATAGTCAGGAAACTGTCCTTTAGTCCACTGACTATAAATTTAAAGAAATAGCTTATTATTTTAGCAGTCTTGCTGACATGGGAGGAAGTCAGAGTACATTTGTATTGGTCGGTTTAATCCAATGCTCAGGGACTACAACTAAATCAAAATTGCCATAGACTTCAGAGGAGAAAATGGTTAAAATACTGAGGTACCCTTACCAACCTTTTTCAGTGCCTTGCTTTGTGGCTTATCAAATGTCCCTCACTTACAAACCGATTGATCTTGTCTCAAAATATTTTGCTTGTAGTGAGATTTCTTTTGTTTCCGTTTTAATTGCAAATAGTCATTGATTTTTTTTTTTTGGTAGATATAAGGAGAGAGAAAGAATGAAATCTGAAAAATGGGCCCACAAGAGAGGCACTTGAGAGAGGAGAGCTGAATACAAATCCAGAATAAAGTTATTTAGTGAAATGCTAAAGTGGTCCTTGGTTCAAAATGGCACATCTATTAGAAGCTATCTTTGATGCAGTATTGCCAGGTATTGTCATAAATATCACCAGTTAGAAATTTCTGTGTGCATGGAATACGGATATGTTCCTACCAGGATGCAGCAATATTTTTATCATCACCACACAATATTTATTGAAAGTCTCTCAGTACACACGCCACAGTTAGAAGGCAGTATCTTTACCACAAGCACAATAGGTTAATGAGTAAAAAGTCGAAAGCACCCTGAACAGAGAAAATGAAAGACAAATGACATCTAATGAGTTAACATTTTTCACAGGGTGCGTCTCCTGGTGGAGGAGGGCTATGAAGATGGAATTCTGATAGCACATGACATACATACGAAAACCCGGCTGATGAAATATGGAGGTCACGGCTACTCCCATATACTCACCAACATCGTTCCTAAAATGCGACTTAGAGGTATAACTGAGAATGTGCTTGATAAGATTCTAATAGAGAACCCTAAGCAATGGCTGACTTTCAAATAGGATGGTTGCTTATGAATTTACACCTTGAGTATACAACTTGCAGAGAACATTCAGCGATTTCCAATCCACTGCGAGATATTAATCAGTTACCTAGGACTAATGACTGATCATTTCCTTCTTATGAGAACTAGGAGAATTTGCCTTCTCTGAGACCAGCTATTACACCTGTGCCTCTAGGGATTACTCAGCCTAATTGAGCCCTATTATTGTGCCTTAACAAAATAAATACAGAAGTACCTATTTCAAAACAGTGATTTAAAGTCTGTATCCCCTAAGTGGAGTTGCTGTTTTTCTCCCTAATCTATCAGCTGCACTACTTGAGAAAATTTAAAGTGTTTCTAGTTAAATTATTCCCTTCTTGAAAATCTAATGTTTCTTGTAATATTGATGATCCTACTAATTATCCTGCTGTTCTTTAATTAATGCTTAATGAATAATATGGCGCTTTAAAATAGCTTCTGCAACAAGGGAAGTTAAATCTTGAGACTTTTTCCCCAAAGGATACTGACTGTAATATGGTTACCAATTCACGATGCTAAAAATATTTGGAAGGTCATTTTATGCTGTCCACCTAGCTATATGTTCTTCTAATAAAATGGTTTTGATATCTTTGGCTTTCTGGTATCCATTTTTGCCATAAATTTTGCTGTTTTGCAAAGTTTGTGTAAGAACACATACCACTACTGAATTACAAAAATTCCATCATGAAAGTCAAAATATATTACATAATATAGTTTAATGAATCATTACATTTATAATAACAAAGGCCACAATTTAATTAATTGATAAGATATAATGCAAAAAAAGAGAGAGAAATGTTTGCCTTTTATGTATTCCCTTGATTTCCTTTACCTTTTGTTTTTCCTTGGCCCTACACAGAGAAAATCATGCTTATTTATCTGAAGAAAAGGTCAGATCTATTGGAAATGACAGCTCGATGCTAGAGCCTACTCTTTAAAAGGTATCCAGCCCTAATATTTTGTGTGAATAAAGCATTTTTAAAACTCTTATTTCAAACACTTAGGTCATGGGCACTGACTGCTACTTATAAATTAAATTAATCTTTTGGTTGAATTCTCACTATGCTATCTGGAACCTACGAATATTATCCAAACCCTTGCTGCCAATTCCTCTTTGATAAATATATATTGTTCATTTGAAATAAAATCCATTGTGATTCATTTATGAGTTATCTTACCTATCACAAAGGCCAATTAGAAGTAGTCATTATTTTTGATGAAGTGTCTGTTTTTAATCATATAAATCATGACAGTTACTCAGACCCAGGCATTTCAACAGAGCTCACATCACCTTCAAATATGAACACCATCATACCTCTTGGAAAGTTGAGCTTTGCCAAATAAAAGATATTTCTGCCGCTCAAAGATGATCAAGCTTTCTGTGTATCGGAATAGAAAGTACCAAAGAGGAAGGAGCCAGGAGAACAAATTAATTCCTTTAAATAAAAAATGCAAATGTCCTCACCAGAAAAGCAAGCAGATTTTTTTTTTAAATCTCTGTTTTTGAAATCTACTTGTCAAAGAGTCTTCAAAGGCAATTGGAAGGGGAACAGATTTTTCATTGTAATCGTGGAAGTTGTGTGATAGTTAGGAGATATCAACATGCATTTTTAATCTTTTCCTTAGATGAAAGAGATGGCTTTTGGCAGTGTGTTCTAACCAGAAAGAAAGGATTTGTATTACTTTCCAAATCTACTGTACTGTCAGCTTCAATCCACCTGAGAAAAAAGAAAAAAATGGATAGCTCCAATGCATGTAATTCATAAACACTGCGAAGGAGAGCCACTTGGCATCTGCAGTCCTTGTATTAACAGTCTGCCACGGAATGCAGTTACAGTACTGATTGGCGTATGGTCATAGAGCAACCATAGCTTACCTTACAGACCTGTGAAATAAAGGGCATTTTAACCTCATAAAATTAATTTTCTGGAGAACTCTTAAAGAGAAGACATTTTAATTGTTTTTGCTACTTGACATATTGTCATTCAAAATACCTTTCAACCCAAAAGAAGTTAAATAATTTATGCAGGTTTGTGTGTGTATATATGCATATACTTTTTATATTAAAATTTTGAGGCTGTATAGCCACTGTACCCTATGGAATAAAGCCATATATGTATATATGTTTTATGTATATATAAAACATTTCATCTAACGTGTGTGTGTGTGTTTGAGTGTGTGCAGCAGATATTTGTATAAAATATAAGCACTCTGTTTTCATATTGGTTATATGTGAAATTGTTAATTTTGAAATAACCTCAGGCCACAGACTTGTAGTAACCATTTGAAGGCTTTACCTAGTGTCCCCTTGGTGACATATGCAGCAGCTCAAATTAAACCTTTGTGAATTGGGTTATGAATAATCTTTTGTTCCAAAGATGGCAAAAGCCTCGGTTTGATTTGATACTGAAGAATGCATTTCTCTGACTTTCCCAGTGAATCTAAATGTATTCAGTTGACAAAATGGACACATAAGGGCTTTTTCTAAATACCGTACATAATTACACATTTTCACACTTGCAGGGTAATCCTATGATACACTGTCAATCTCTATTTTTAAAGACTATCACCAGAAAAGAGAGAAAAGAAAATTCATATAAGAAAAAGAAAATGTGAAAATGATCATAGGCTTGGGAATTCCCTCAAATCCAGAAAATTCCAGGTTAAGGCTTGAAGTTGAATCATTCCCAGGTCTAGCTCTAAAGTTAACAAGAGTACAAGGCAAACAATTTCTTTGGGGACAAGCAGCATTATTTCAATTAGACCTTCTCCTGCAGGGTAAAAATCATTCTTCCCCACACTATGAATGGACTCCAAGTATCATAATAAGCAGGTAAACTCACAAGAACCAAAGCTGACATATGGATAAAAGCAGCAAGATCACAGTACACCAAAGTATCATATATATTGAAGAAATAATTCAATGTCTTAGATTTGTCTATAAAAATTTGTGATCTATATAGGACTTCATTCACATGGACACTAACGATAAGGAGTATTTGCTTTGGCGGTAGTGGATCACACATCTGTTTATCTTGCTTTGATATTTTTTACATAATGTTTCTGAGTGATACAGATGTGAGTCAGGTAGCATTTGATTTCCCCACATATACACAACTGAGGTGCCCCGCAATCGGCATCCCTTGGGATCCTTGATTCACTGACGTTGGCCATACGAATCCATTGTTCAAACTCAGAACAATAAGCTTAGTTTCTGCATCATCATCAGTCAGCATAAATAATAAATCCAGAAAAGGTGCTGTATTTGTTGTTGTTTCCTCCATGGGCTTTCCCGCCATCTAATTTGATATAGACTTCATCTCCCGGCTCCAAATGAAGAACCACACTGTTACTGGCATAGTCGTAATTCTGATCAGCATCTTGGGCGATCGCACTCGCACGCACCTATGTGAAACAGACAAGAATTAGGATGTGTAAACGAGAATTCTCAAGTTTTCTTTTCTGCCATTCATGTAGCATACCAAGCTGCCATGCAGCCATAGCACAGAATTTGGCACAGGAAAGTCCATGTTGACCTCGAAGCTTTGTGAGGATCGTGCTGTGGCAGTTTCAGCTATGTTAGTGAGAAGGAGGACAGAAAGGGAGAAAATAGTGCTTCAGTGGGAACCGTTCTAGCAGTCTTATCTAACCATAGAGTGTAAACTGTGCATACAATTTATTCTCTTCCTGTATCACTCATTTTTCTAACTCCTTCAATCCCTATGCCCAATCACATTTTGAAATGAAACAAACAGTATTTTTTTGCATTTTAATTTAAGACAAATTACAGTATTCTAATCAGCTGTTTATGAGTACAGAAGAAGTTCAAGTCTAACTTCAGCTGTTCACCACAATTATCAGAAAACTGAGGTAGGTAATAGGTAAATATCAGAAAAATACCAATTACTCTACTACCTAGAAAGAAAAAAGAAAGAAAGAAAGTCCTTTGATTTAGGGCTTTCTAAATCTAGTTCATGTAAAGCCCCCTGTACCAAGCTGGTTCAGAAGCTTAGCTCATTTATACATCTTTCATTATATCATCTGAATTTTCAGAGTTCTTTTTTCCATTCATGTCTTTTTATTACTTAACTACGATATATGCATTGAAATTAACAATTCAATCTTAACATATCTAAAAGTTAAAGAAGGAACTAAATTTTCATGCTCTGAGGCTTCTCCAGTTTCAAGAATTTTTAAATGATTTCATTGAATATCCATTTATACTTAGGAGATTGTAAATACATGGCTTGATTTGAGGACAGAGGCTGCTTATAATCTGCCCATGTTAAGCCTATGATCTCATTAGTGAGTTCATAGACATTTACAAACAGTCAAATTGCCTATCATCTCATGCAGTGTGGACATTCTGTCAGATTCTTAGCTCAAATTGGGCTTCATATTCATTTAGATATGTTTTGATTCTGCCTTGGAAAATCTTTCAACAGGCAGACTTAGATTTGATTTATTTCAGTAAAACATCTTGTTCTTTGGCTTGTTTCATTTCTATGCCACTATAATGATATTTCCCTGAATAACATAGCAAGTGATTTAGTGGTTTTGTAAACCTGCACTATGTAATAATGCATGACTTAGGGTACAATATGCTGGATTTTATCACTTGGCAAAAGGAGAGAAATGAGACAGAAGTCAAGAATTTCCATGCGTTTCTTTCAGAATTTAAATGATAGGTTTTCCAATTAAATTTTCATGTGATATGTTCTCGCATTAATGCTGAAATGTTAAAAAAGGAGAAGGCTCTTTGACACTGCTGAACTTGTAAAGTCATTTGAGTAGTATCTTTAAAATTTCTTTCTGGGTATCATATATCAGAAGGAGAAAATGGCTTAAAGGATTTAGAATTGCTTAACACTGTGCTAACAGGCCCTAATATAATGAAAGCAATATACCATGTAATTATGCTCGGAATCATTGACTCCAATGTATATACCAATTTCGTAAAGTGGTCTGTTTTGACCATTAAATAATAATGCAATTTAACTTCATATTATTTTCTGAAAATTAATCATGACTTTGTAGGAGTTGGATGCTTTGATTCATTAATTTCATCTAGTCACTAATTCCCAGGGAAACAAATCTACAAGGAGAATATTGCTGTTATGATTGTGGTTTTTCTAATCTGTGGATTTTTAATGGGTGAGAAAATTTTAAAACAAAATATTTATGAGCTACATTAGTAATACATTAATTATCAACCCATAATATACTCCTCAGCTATTACTAACAACCAGACACATTTTATTTAGTGCTGTGGGTTAGGACATGTTCTGTGGTTATTGGCCTTTAACATGGTTTTCTACATGAAGGTACTGGAGAAACAGAACACATTAAAATCACTTGCTTTTGACACAGTAATCTTTTGAAAAATATAATGCCATTTTTATACTCCAGGGTGAAGCCACAAAACTAAGTAAACGTCACCATTTTTATTCAGCAGGTTTAACCACAAAAACCTGCAAATGCATTAGAATGGTTCCACAGACTGAAAGGTTCCCCTCACTGTTTCTACCACCTTTGTTGGATAAAGCCAGTGCGGTTGCTTTTTATTGAATGTAATTCTCTGAGATTTTAACCTATACTGTACAGTAAGACTGTCCCTATTAAAAAAATGCCATACTCTAGTGGATATACATGATTTCGGTATGCCTACTCACCTGATCATATTCTAAAGATATAATAGGACTGGAAATTTCAAGCTCTAGTACCCAGCTCAGTGACTTCAGCAATTCTTTCAAGCCATCAAACTATTGAGGAAGGTAATGCATTCACCCTGGAGGCTATTTCCAGGTTCCTAAATGTACACTGATTTCAGCATTTTGTCTGGGAATACGATCCCATCCTTTCTTCGTGCAACAGACCCATGTCTAACTAAATTTTCTCTAGTATCTTTTTCTTTATTACAAGATAACTATTTAGATTCTGCTTTATCTTTAGTCCATGTTTCTTTAACCCCAAAAAGATTAATTTGACAGGTCATTAATCTCTCTAATAAATGAATACCAACCCACAAACTACTCATTCTTTTAAAAATATTTACTTTCATTGGTGCCATAACTAATAAATTTTTAAGAGTACCAACTGTTCTTTAATTATTTTATGCTTTCAATCTTGAACCAGCTTGAGTTTTCATTAGAGTGGCTTATTTATTATAGTGGCATTAGACTGATTATATTCAAACAGTTTTTCTTCATGTTTTCTGTTAAAGGGATTACAAACATTAAAGAGATTTCCTCTTTCCAGATGTAAAGCTATTTGAGTCTAAGTTTTACCTTTAATATGCCCTGCCATGGGCTTTCAACAAACGGTAAGATTAAATTTAGGCTGATGGTTTCATGGGGAATAGGAGAGCTGCGGTCCTTTTAGAGTATGTTTCTGTGTCTGTAATAGGTTGTGTAGTTTTAGCATTATCTTATTAGTGAGGATTTATCATTGGAGACAATATTTATGGTGACATTTGTAATTTAATTAATTGCTACTGATGTTCTCATAATTTCATTTTCATTATACTTCTGTGGAATCATAAACAAAAGGTTAAGTGGCACATCAGGTTAATTTACTGGTCTTTGATGTTTCCATCTGTGATCCTATGTTCTACACAAAGCATAAATAAAATGGCTCTCCTATGGTTACGATCCAGAGCATTTCTCTCTCTTAGAGGGAACTGCATTTTTAGTTTAATTTTTGTGCTTTTCAAAATCCACTGAATCCATAGAACATTACACTGACATGGATCTCCGAGTTTGTGTTTTATGAAAACAAATTAGGTCAGCCAGAGAGGGAACCTACCACTCTGAGAAGTGATCAGACAAGAATATAATTGAAAAGCAAGAGTGAAGTGTTATTAAAAATTAATGAAAAGATTTCATAAGATTTCTCATTTGTAACCACCTGCAGACCGGACTTGACAAAATAGTTCTAGTCTAGAGATAAAATTCCTTAACAGTAGTAGTGTAGTAATCATTTTCCAAAATAGTCCACACCGAACTAAGAAAAAAACATTGTTTACAACCATAGACTTATTTTCTGAATTACCTGTTGCATACCTTTTTGCAAAAGTAGCAGCTTAATATTACCGACGAAAGCATTATACACTAGAAGGTCAGCTGTTTCACCTTATTATTTTTCCTGATCCTCATGGAATATGTGTGCCAGAGTGATACAAAGGAAGATTTTACACCCCAAACAATGAGATAATTTTAAAAACAAAATGCACATAGAACATCTACATGGTATTATCTGCTTGGAATCAGTATAATAACATACACAGGCTCAGCAGTCTAGACATCAACATTTAAAATAATTTAAATGTATTAATCCCTGTTTTTTTCCTGCGATTGCAATTTCCAGATATTTAAAGATGTGAGCGTTTTTATACATTTGCTGATAAAATTGGAATCCTTTCATAATTGATACCTCTAAAAATCATCTCTTTGGCCAGATAGTATTTTCCAGACCTAAGCTTTGAGTCAGAAGAGAGCCAATTTGCAAATAAAGGGGTGTCTCATGGCTGCCTGCTGAGGGCTGTTCATAAGCCTTTTTGTGAAGGTGATTCAATAGCTCCATTCTGGTACAGTGAGTCATGCCCGTTTTAACCCTTTGCCTATAACTATCTTACTGCTCTATGAATAGTTTTTATTTATCTTAATATTATTTTCATGCATAATAATGGTAATAAACAACCCTGTCAGTGCCTCCTGGTGGCCATTTTTCCTCTTTTTGTTCTGTGGCCTGAGGGTCCCTTAAACTACTTGTAGGAAAGGGTAGGGAACAAGAGGTTTTGTGTCCTTCATCTCTTACACATTTAGGACATTTATTTATTTAATTTTTTTTTTTTTTTTTTTCCTTTCAGTTTTGAAAGAATTCTGACGTTGAATTAGGTCTTTGGAATCCGGCTTGAATGGTGCTTAATAGAAACCTGGGTTGTAGTTAAGAATCTCTGAACGTCTAGGGGGCGAGTTACCTAAAGCCCAATAGACCTCGCTAAGTCAAAGTTGCTGCAGGAGAGGAGGTCTCCTGATGGCGATGCCGGGGTCTCGAGCCATCACCCATGCCACGCAATAAGCAAAGTTAAAAATCCAGAAACTCACCCCCACATCGCAGGCTACAGACTGCAAGGCCTCACCCCAGTGGCTGCTGATTCAGCGTGCACAGAAGGTCTCATTACACTTTTAGATAGTTACAAATATTATTTTCCTCCTCTAAGAGATCAAACAGGCTTCGGTTTTGCAATGACCTCGAATTTCTCCACAGTGGCCCCAGCAGAACACTGCAGACCCATGCGTGGCCCTTGCGGCGGCGCCGACCGGCCCAGGGGATCAAATCCTCTTGGCCGGTTGGTCCAGAGGTCGATAGACCCGGGGGCTGCGCTCGAACCGGTTGCCCCCCAGGCCACCTGCCTGAGCGTCCTCCGACTCCATAGTCAGAGTTTGGGTTCTATGTCTGGCTGCGCGCTGTGTTTCACCGCATGAACCCCCGAATCTCGACTATTCCTTTTGTTATCAGCACTCCTTGCCTCTCCCCTCCGCTATTTTTTGGCTGAAAACGAAACTGGAGTTTGCGCCTTGAAATTGACTCTGTGAGTTTCACGACCTGGGACACCGCAGGGACTCTGCGACGGCGGGCCCCAGGGTTGCTCCTCCGGCTCGGACTCACTCCTTCCGGGCCCTTGTTTCTCCTTCGGGCCTCCGTATACCACCCCCGAGTCAGTCACCCCGGCACTCCCATTCCGGACTCCCCCAACCCTCTCCACTCCCCAGAAAGCCCGTAAGCGACCCTACGCTGCGGAGGATCCCAAGGCCAAGGGTCGCTTCCCGCGCCGGGACTCCCCAGTGCACGAGCTGCCCCGGGAGCCCAGCCCCCGGCTTCCCGCCCCTCGAGGGTCGCGCTCGCAGGCGCGCGCACTGTTCGAGGGTCCCAGACTCCGGGACCGCCCTCTCCAGACCGCGGGGCGCCCTCCTGCGCGCACGACCCCCGCCTCTCCGGAGTGGGACGGCGTCCCCTCTTGCCGTCGCTCCAGGGAGCCCGGCCGCCGCGCCCTTCCTCCGCGGGCTCCCACCCCCATTTCCGGGGTCTCCTCCCTCTCGCCCGCACCTTCCCGCGCTCCCTCCCCGCCCTCCCCGCCGCCCGCCCGCGCTCACCTGGTTGTTTTTGCAGAGATCAGCCCACATGCTGGTGCCGTCCCCTCCGCGCATCAGGACGTGGTAGGTAAAGAAGTAGATGCCCGGGATGGAGCAGGTGAACTTGCCGGTGGTGGGGTCGTAGTGGTTTCCGAGGTTGGTGACCACGTCGTCGAACTTGAGCACCTCGTAGCCTTCGTGCTGCCGCTTGAGGCCGGCGTAGAAGGCGATCTTGGGCACCGTGCTGTAGGTAGCGGCGCTGATGGCCCCGGCCGCGTTCAGGCCGGGCGCCCCGGGTGGGCCTGGCAGGCCTTGGCGGCCCGGCTCGCCCTTCTCGCCCGGGGGCCCCATGGGGCCCGGCGGCCCCGGCTCTCCTGGGGGCCCGCGCGGACCCGCCTTCCCGGGCCGGCCGGCCTCGCCTTTGGGGCCCTGGATGAAGGTGGGCAGGGACTGCATGAGGCCGCGGTCGGGCGTGGCGGCGGTGCTGGGAGCCTTGGTGCCCCCGTAGGGGTCGCAGACCATGCGGCAGGTGCCCAGCATCTCGTAGTGCGCCGACGTGCCGGCCGAGCTCACCAGCACCGGGATGAGGATCACCAGCAGCAGCACCATCACCACCCCCAGCGCCCCGGCGGCGATCAGGCGCCTCCTGCTGCCCACCAGCCGGCTCAGCGCGGGGCGATCCTCTTGTCTGCTTTTGGACAAAATTTTGAAGGTTGGGCGGGGACCTCTTCAGAGCCGAAAACAACCCCCTGCGAACCCCAACTCCCCTGGGCGGGCGCGCGCCGGCCGCTGCTGCCGACTCCTGCTCCCCCCGCGGAGGCTGCGGCTGGGGAGGGAGCGCGGGCGCCTAGTGACTTGAGCCGAAGTCTCGAGCCCGGGGTGGGGGCCGAGGGAGGGGTGCGCGGGGCGCCCTCGCCTCCCGCGAGCTCCTTCGCACCTGTGGCTGCCGCGGCGCCGCCGCGGCCACCGGGAGGGCAGAGCCAGCCGCCGCCTCCTGCGCTCGCCCGGGCCGCTCACACTTTTATGCAGCCGCCGCCCGCGATCGACTTTTCCGTTTTTGCAGACTGCGCCAGTTCGCACCAACTTTCCGTCTGAAGTTGCCTTTTTCTGCCTCCTCCTCCTCTTCTTTCGCTCGCTCAGTTCGCCCGTCCGCTGCCTTTTTTTTTCTGCCTCCTTTCTCTCTTCCTTCTTTGCCACCACCACAACTCGAATAGACGCGCACCCCAAAGCCCCGCGCGGGCCCGGGAGTCCCCGGGGTGCACCCGGAGGCGGCGGCGGCGGGCACGGGCGGCTCGGCAAGGCTCGGGGCTGGGGCGGAGGAGCGAGCGAGCAGCGGCGAGCGCCTCACGGCCGGGAGCGGAGAGAGAGAGAGACTGAAGGCAGAATTCTGCCTGGGTACCACCTGCCAGGAGAAGAGGAGGCTGACAAACGCGCGCCGGAGCAATTTATAGGCACCCAAGGCACAGAGGAAGGGGAGCCGCTTTGGCATCTCATTGCAGCATCTGCTCTGCTCATCCCACTCAGAGAGAGTTTGGCATTACTCTGACAATGTGGGATTTTTTTTTTTTTTCGGCCTCTCTTTTTTTCTCTCTCTGCACATGGATGAACAGTGAGATTCTGAATACTCCCTGGCTGAACCAAGCGATGGCAGGTCCTGCTGGACCCACCTGGGGGAGGGAGACAGCTGTGCGACAGCTTTCAGCTCAAGGGTCACACCTAAGTCCCAGATTTCCCTACTGCCAGCAGCCCCAGTCAGAGGGTGGAGGTGAAGGTTGAAAGGAGGTAGCCGAGTTGACAATGTTTCTCTGCTGGCTCCTCCACAATCAGTGCTTCAGGTGTTTTTCAAAATGCCACTTTAACAGAGGGAGGGCCTTTTAGAATTTTCCAGATGGTAGGTGTGATTTTCTTTTAACCTGATGGTTTTCGTCCCCTGCCTTCTAAATGAATGTTACTCCCAGAACAGAGAGGAGTGTTGAAAAGCTAAAGAATATTTCTCCACTATTTTAAATGGACATGTCCACCGAATGGTGGGGTGGGGGTGTGGGCGGGAGAGCAAGGGGTTGGTCGTTTTTACAAACGCTGCACCCTGGTGAGTGCATACATATGTACTCTACCTGCAGGCTTACAGTTCTAGCAAGCTCTCAGGAGTTACCGCCAATGGACCTGAAGTTGCATTTACTTAAAGGCGCTAAAGGCACGAGAAATAATCACTTGTCAAAATGGCGTCAAAAGATCAAGCAAGCAGCATTTATTTCCGCAAGTGCTGGGCAAGGTCTTTTCCAAGATATGCAAAGAGTTATACAAGCTCCGTAGCAAATTTCCCAAATGGACATTGAGGGAAGGGAGAAATAGGAGGAATACAAGAAAGAAGAGCCCCATTCTCAGTGGGTGAGCTGGAGAAGGAACAGCATCGTTTATCAAATTACTGGAAAGCCCCCAGGGTAGATATTAGGCAGGTGATCCCACCAACAAATACATAAGACACATAAGAATGGCTTTAAATAAATTCGTAGAATTGATTCCTAAATCATACTTCTGCATTCAGGAGCAACAGATGTCAATCAAACGTGGGTGACATTAGCTTGTCAATACAAGGATGATGGCTGGGAAGATGGTGACTTATTACATCAGGGTGAGAATCTGAAATGAGAAGCAGGAACAAATAAGACTACAGAAAGCAAACAATGACATCCTGGGTGACGACCAGCAGCCTGTGATCTTGTCTGTGGGTTTCACAGCAGGGTCATCTCCCTTTCTCCCTGTGCCTCAACCTCCCCACCCCCCCAGCCTACTCCAGCCCACCCTACCAATTTAGTTCTTTCTTTCCTTCTTCTCTGCTTCAAAACAAAATAAGGTCAAATGAGCAGATAGAAGGAAACAAAGATTCACTGATTCTTTTAAGAGAAATGTGGTAGCTCCTTCAGGCCTTGGCTGGGAAATCACCCTAAGAGTTGTGCTGCAGGGCTCAGCGGGGTGGGGGTCTCCACCTCCTGGCTACTGATAGAGCCACACTGCTCCTGTATTGGAAAATAGTCCTTCCCACTTCTCAAGAATTTAACTTTTATTTTAGGGTAGTGGTTTTATAAATGAGCGCCTATTGCTTGGGCATAATTAGACACATATTTCCATAATATTTTTGTTCACATGAGCCGCCCTATTTTCATATTTTGAAGGAGTAAACATGTAGTAAGTTCTCTCCTGGCCATAATACTTTCCTAACACATCTTCTAGATTGCTTCTTAAAAGTCACCTTCCTTTTGGAGGACAAAATGGTGAGGTTTGCTGCCAGCACAGGGGGGTAGGGTATTCATAAAACTCTGATGCACTAAATTATAAATGTCATAAGGCCTCTCTACTGCTAAGAAGAGTTCTGTAGGTGACACAAAAGGAGTTTTTTAAAAGGTTGAGATGTATAGAGAAACTCACATCAAAACCTCAAGATATGTGAAGTTTTCCCATTGACGAATGCTTAAGATAGGTTAGGTCGAATGCTCATAAAATGCTTATCAATGCTCAGAAAATATTAGAGTTGAAATGGACCCTGCAAAGCTCATCTGTCCGCTGCTCATGCAGATGATGAGACTGAAACAGAGCTTCGGGGCAGTCAGCGCCATTCAACAAGCTTGCCCCTGCCCTCTCCTCTGGACAGTATATGGATACCTCCTATCCCAGCCTGAGACTGGCCGTGCTCTTTCTAGTAACGGAGGCTTTCCTCCTCCTACTTTCCCTGACGCCAAAGGAAATGTGATTTTGCAAGTGAGTGCCCTTACATGTTAAAGCTCTGCTGAGATTTAGAAAGACACTCAGGAGCCATCATCCACCATGAAGGGGTTTCCCTCCCAGGCCACATGGCTGACCCCAGACTTTCTATTAACTGCACAAGCCTGGGCAACACATGGAAATTTGGATTTGTAGTGAAGCAAATTTATATTCTCAGTCTCCTTCTTCTCCTGTAAAAGTGTCTCACTATGCGCTTTGGGGAAACCTTTTTGTTCCCTCACGATTTTCAAGGATGACTTGGTAGTAGATGAACTTATGGCTGGTTACTGCCACTTTCTACTGCTTGAATTTCCCAGAAGGTTCTCTGCAAAGTTACTCACGCTTCAGCTCTTGTTCCGACAGTTTGGATAAACCATCTGATATGGCATATTACTCATCATCTTTGTATGTATATAATAATAGAAAACGTGTCAATTAAAAAATATTTGATTTTCTTCAGTCCTCATTAGAGAACCAAGTTTTTTTTTTCTCATATTTGATAAGAATCTTGGAAGCAGGCCCTGGAATCTCATTTCTGCAGCACCTGCCAACCATCTCTTAAGAAAACACCAGGCTCCTACTCCCATTCCTCTTGAACCCTGAGCTTGCGGACCCTCCAGAGGATGAAGTCCAACCCAGAAAGCCGTGGTGGTGGCTGGATCGCGATCCTGTGATTTTCATCCTCCCCACCCACATTGTTTCTGTTGCTTTCGGAGAGGTGCGCAGATCCTAATCACCCGACTCCCACCCCGACGTGCACAGCCATCCATTAATCATTATTGAGTATCCACTGACAGCACAGCCCTATGCTGGGCTTTTACCAGGCAAACAAATATTTAGTCATGAAAATGATTTCCAAATCCAGCAGCACTTAAGCAGAAATAGCATTTCTTAGAACAGGGAAATAATAATCATAAATTAACAAACCCAACGGCTGTCTAGAGAATCAGACATAAAAAGTACAAAACATTGGGACTGGATCCGCGATTTATCTTGAATGTAGGGGTCCCCAAATTGTATTTCAGAACATATAGTTCTTTGACTGTAGAATTGTACATTTCTAACCAGAAAGAGTCTGCCGAAGTTGTGTAGGGAAGCCGTATATCCTTATGGCTTTGGAATCAGATGAGTCTTAATTTGAATCCTAGCTTCCTCATTTAGGAGCTGTGAAAGTTACTTAATCTCCCAGAGGCTCAATTTCCTTTGTGGTAATGTGGAAATAACACTAATACCTGAATCATAGGATTGTTGTGAAGATTAAGTGGGTTAATGCATGAAATTACAATAGTACCCAATTTATAGTAAGAGCCTGATAATTGCCAACTGACATCTTAGTATATTTCAGGACTACTGAGTAGTGTATGCCTATGAATTGAATGGAAGAATACAAGGCTTAGTGAAGGAAGCTGAAACCAAAGGGGCTACCTGAAGACAGATGGCATAAAATGAACGGTAAATATGATAGACTTATACAAAACGGGGGCGGGGAAACACAAAAGTTCTCCAGGAGAGTTGCTGAGGTGTCCTCTCCTGTAATATCAAGCAAAACAAAACTCAAACCAAGGATCACGTGACCCTTTTCCAAAGTAAAAAGACAAAATTTTCTATAAAGACCATTTGAATTCATTGTAGTTTGAGAGCCCAAGACCTCGTGGGATGTATTACCACGTGCCTTTTGTCCTGTAGGAAGTTCCCAAGTCAACAAGCTACAAGTATGTTTAAAAATCATTGCGATCGTTACTCAGGAACTGTTTCTGTGAATAACAAGTCTCAAAACGGCAAACATTCCAGAGAGGGCCGCTTGGTTTTGTTGTTGCTGGTTTGTTTTTGGTTTTTTTTTCACTTTAAAACAATTTTTAAATTTTGTTATTATACTTTAAGTTCTGGGGTACATATGCAGAAGGGGCAGGTTTGTTACATAGGTATACACGTGCCTTGGTGGTTTGCTGCATCCATTACCCCATCATCTACATTATGTATTTCTCCTAATGCTATCCCTCCCCAATCCCCCCCACCTGCTGCTATCCCTCCCCTAGCCACCCATCCCCCGACAGGCTGTGGTGTGTGATGTTCCCCTCCCTGTGTCCATGTGTTCTCATTGTTCAACACCCACTTATGAGTGAGAACATGTGGTGTTTGGTTTCCTGTT
Source organism: Leontopithecus rosalia (assembly GCA_028533165.1). Classification (NCBI taxonomy): domain Eukaryota; kingdom Metazoa; phylum Chordata; class Mammalia; order Primates; family Cebidae; genus Leontopithecus; species Leontopithecus rosalia. The sequence goes on from CM052669.1 coordinate 14,534,971, forward strand.
CTTGTGTTAGTTTGCTGAGAATGATGGGTTCCAGCTTCACCCGTGTCCCTGCAAAGGATATGAACTCATCCTTTTGGGTTCCAACCCAAAAGGAGTTTTGCTCTGTCACCAGGCTGGAGTGCATTGGCGCAATCTCGGCTCACTGCAACCTCCGCCTCCTGGGTTCAAGCAGTTCTCCTGCCTCAGCCTCCTGAGTAGATGGGACTGTAGGCACGTGCCACCACGCCTGGCTAATTTTTGTACATTTAGTAGAGACGGGGTTTCACCATGTTGGCCAGGATGATCTCCATCTCTTGACCTCGTGATCCACCTGCCTAGGCCTCCCAAAGTGCTGGGATTACAAGCGTGAGCCACTACACCCAGCCTTTTATTTATTTATGTTTTTTTGAGACAGGGTCCCACTCCATCACCCAGGCTGGAGTGCAGTGGGGTGATCTCAGCTCACTGCAACCTCTGCCTTCCAGGTTCAAGCGATTCTCATGCCTCAGTCTTCCAAATAGCTAAGGTTACGGATGTGCACCTCCGTCCCAGCTTTTATATATAAATATGTGTGTGTGTGTGTGTGTGTGTATCTATATACACATATATTTTTTAAGTAGAGATGGGTTTTGCAATGTTGCCCAGTCTGGTTTTGAACACCTGACCTCAAATTATCCACCTGCCTCAGCCTCCCTAAGTGTTGGGATTACAGGAGTGAGCCACTGCGCTAGGCCCCACTTTGTACATGAACCAGAAGAGCAGTCACTCTGAAAGAGACCTAAGTCATAGCTCCATCTGTAGGGAATTTTCAACACAAAATTCTCCATACAAGACACGTTGGAAAGCTAGCTTGGCAAGTGTATTGTCAAAAATTATTGAAACGCCACATGGAGATGGTTGGCAGCCTGTTACATAAGACTCAGTGTTCAATGTATGGCTTCATATTGGTCCAAAATTCTAACTACATCAGTCAATAGAAGGATGAAATCTCAAGTATGGAAGTGACACTTTGTACCTGCCATGGTAGAATGTTCAATTGGAATGACCCTACTTGATGTAGAACTAAAGGAAAAGCTACTGAGAATGATATTTGAGAGGCTAGCAAGTTCTCCTAAGCTATAACCATGATAACTCATCATTACAAGGAAAACCAGTGAATTCACAGAAAAGCAGCTGCCATTAGATTACAGGGAACTTTCAAACAAGACATGTCGTAGGAAGTTAGGTGAGAAACCGTCAACTGGGATGAAACTCGTAGTTGTCTCATACTGTTTTGTTTTGTTTAAAAAACCTAAAGCATCATGCATTTTGAAAGGAGAGTTTGCAGAGAGCCCCTGACAAGAGGCAGAACTTATCAAGAGCGAGTGATATTTCTAGAATCTGCCCCTCAAAGTAATAAGGCTGGAGGAGACATGAACACCAAGGCAAAGTGTATTCAGCCCCACTCCTGTGTGAATGTAGCCTCAGAGCAAGTCACCTTCAACTGGGAGCCGCTCGACCTGCGAACAAATGTCGTGCCCCTAGGGAACTTACGTGCAAATAGACATATCAGCTTTTCCCTAATGCAGGCAGTCTCTTGCGGATGGTTCTATGCCTTGTAAAAATAGATATAATTTGAAACCATAACCCTAAAAGTAAATTGTGAAGGTATTTTAGATTTGTAATAAGTTGCAAGAGAAGAGAGAAGACAAAAGTAACCTATTCCAAGTAGTCGTACGTTCCACGTAAGTCGTTGCATACCTCAGCGCATTGAAAGTAGCTGTAACAATTCATGCTTTAATTGATTATTCAATCATTTAATCTCTGGCTCTGGAAAGTGGAAAAAGTCCGTAAAACGTGGTCCTACGTAGATGGAGAGTTTGAGTTTTCGTTTTTCCTGCATTAGTCAAGATACAAGTAGAAGTCCTTACACCTGCCGAGATCCACAAAGGCGTCTGTGTTTTCACGCAGGCCCCTCTCATTACACATCAGCAGTTAAGAGGTTTCTCCCTGTTTTGGCCGAGTGCAAGATGCTAATGATCTTGGGAAACTCAGCCTTTTGTTGCCTGCTGCTACGGCGTTTGAACCATTCCAGTAAGCCAGCGACTTTGCAGGGACAAGGACAAAGGTACGACTTCTTTTGTTCGGTTGGTTTTGTGTTTGTTTTTCGTTTTGTTTTCAATGAGCGCCTTTGTGAAAAAAGTTAAAACTATCGATTAAATTAGGGGATTACCTGAACAAGTCTATTATCCAGTAGCGACCATTATGTATTTACATTTGTGTGTGTACCTTCCATTAAACATATGTGTGCATAGTTTACATTTACTGTTACGAGTTTGTTTTTGTAGGTGAGCAGAAGGTCTCAGTGGCTCAGAGGGTCATATATTGATGACCCATGATGGTTTATTTTCATCCAAAGCCCTAGTACATAGGGACATAGGCCTGTCATGACAGACAACAGATCGGTCCTCTGCCCATATCCCCTGGCACTGAGGGTGGCATACAGCCTCAGTGGCAGTTTTTGTAAAAGTTATCGAATATAAAAGAGAAAGAAAATTAGGAGCAAATTCAAAGAGATTTTAGGAGAAGTGTTCTCAGCAAAAATCATGCATTGAGCCAGGCACAGTGGCTTATGCTTATAATCCTGGCACTTTGGGAGGCCGAGGCGGGAGGGTCACTTGAGCTCAGAAGTTTGAGACTAACCTGGGCAACATTTGGAGACTTCATCTCTATGAAAAATGAATTAAAAAAACTTAGCCGGGCATGGTACTGTGATAGTGTCACTGTACTCCAGCCTCGGCAACAAATCGAGACCTTCCGAGTCTCAAAAATAAAACATTTTTAAAAAATCACGCACTAAGTCTAAACTATACAATCAAGTTTTCCGTCAGAAATTCTGAAAGAGCCAGAAGCCCCTAATCCAATGTTTTAATCTAATGTTTGACTGCACTGGTTAGAATGAATTCTCTGGGTATATCCATTCTATTATCTTCTCATTAATGTGTACTATTTAGTTCAATTTCATCTAAAACATGCAGAAGTGGACTCTGCTATCCTTTCCCTTCCTTCAGTCTTTCCCATCTCGAGACTGTCTCACACCAGGCATCAGTGGGCATCTTCCTGTATCAGTCTCGCAGTCTGTGCCCACTTGGCTCAGGGACAGTAATGTCCATCTTGCCCATGTTGTCAGAAGGTCTAAGTCCGTGGCCAGGCTCTGCACCATTGGCACAAAGATTCTCTAACCTCCCAGGTTTCATTTTCATAACTGGCCCTCTCTTCTCCGTTGTCTGGTTATCAGGTATTCACGCCTTAAATGGCCTTGTCAGTTCTCATTTTGCCTTCCCCTTGACTCTTTCAACCCACCTCCTCCCTCTCGCTCTCTTTTTTTTTTTGAGACAGGGTCTCATTTTGCTGCCCAGGCCGGAATGCAGTGGCACGATCATGGCTTACTGCAGCCTCCAGCTTCCAGGTTCAAACAATCCTCCCATCTCAGCCTACCAAATACCTGGACCCCGAGGTACTCACCACCTCACCAGGCTTTTTTTTTTTTTTTTTTGGAGACAGAGTCTCACTCTGTCACCAGGCTAGAGTGCAGTGGCACAATCTCGGCTCACTACAACCTCTGCCTCCCAGGTTTAAGCAATTCTCCTGCCTCAACCTCCCGAGTAGCTGTGACTACAGGTGCGCACTATCATGCCCACCTAATCTTTGTATTTTTAGTAGAGACAGGGTTTCACCATGTTGGCCAGGATGGTCTTGATCTCTTGACCTTGTGATCTGCCTGCCTGGGCCTCACAAAGTGCTGGGATTCCAGGCGTGAGCCACCGTGCTCAGCCGCCTTTTTTTTTTTTAATTTTGTAGAGATGAAGTCTCACTCACTACGTTACCCAGGCTGGTCTCAAGCTCCTGGCCTCAAGTGATCCTCCCCTCTCTACCTCTCAAAGTGCTACAGTTACAGCCGTCAGCTACCACACCTGGCTCTCACTCCTCCTGATCTTATCCCTCTTTCAAGACCCTGCTGCACAGCCACCTCCATCCCCTATCTCTCCACCCTGAGCCCCGAGCTCCCAACCACTGGACCTTTCTTCCCTGTGTTCCCAAACACATTGAGTGTCTCCTCCTCATTCTGCTCTGTCCTAAACTCTTGTCCTTTTTCCTGTTATTCAGAGAAATACCAAGTGTCTTCACGACTTGTCCCCCACCCCACCCTCACTCCCACACCCAGGCACTAAAGATATGCTTACTAGGGCTAAATACACGTTTGTTTATTTGAATGGCTGAATTGGGAACAAACAGCCAAACACACTGTCAATGTAGCACATCTAGATGTAGTGAACAAGCCTGGACTGAAAGTTAGACATTTCTATGACAACCTTCCCTAAAGGACTGGACACTCTTTCAACTCTACCAGAAAGGTTAGATTAAGAACCAGCTTAACGTCAACGCTTCACAAAACAAGTAAAGATAAGAACACAGAGATCGCTTGTACAAGAGTTGGAGTTTAAAATGTATTAGGGCCTTGGATGTCAGACCCCACAGGTGCTGGGAAGGGACGCTTGCAGACCCGCTGGTATTTGGAACTGGTTCTAATAGCTTAAATATGTGATTAGCGGTGTTTACCTATTGTATTTTCAAAATGTCTCACACCGTGTGTGTGGTGGAAGCAGAAATTGCACTGTGATCCCTGGAAGAGAATGTGAATTTCTCAGCAATTTCTGCCCAAGATGGTGTCCGCATGAACCACCTAAGTATGTAGCTCAGTGACTGTTCTCGGAGGTTCCCCACCTCATCTCTTTCAGGTTTGTGCACAAGCATTTTGTCTATACCCTAGACATATAAAATAGGGTTTTTTTAAAATAAAAATAAGAGACCTATAGTTATGTGGCTGAAAGAAGGGCCATGGAGAAGAAAGACAGAATTATGCCAGAAGTGCTATGTCAAGGGTGATAGCTCCTGTATAGAAAATGAAAATACTTTGAGTTTCCCAATAGCCAAGGCAAAAAGGGAAACACTACAAGTTACCCTTATCTTAGGATTTTTTTAAAATAAACATTCCAGTCTTTCATGAGACAGGAGATTTTTTAGCTGTCACAGAATTCTGAGACTAATTTATCAAGTGAGGGATATAAAATAATATCATGGTTATTAATTAAAGGCGGCTTTATAGAAAATAAAGAAATGTTTCTCAACGGCAAACTAAAGCAGTTCAAGTCTCACCCAGTTCACCATCTCCTAGAACACACTGAAATTCATTCAAAGAAAGCTGACATGCCGAATAAGAGGTAAATGCTACTCCCAGAAAATGCGCCATTAGCAGGAACAGAATGGATGGGATAGATTGAAGAGCAGAAACTGAAGTTTCCACCAGAAGGAGTGACAACTCGTTTTCAAATAAAAAGCAAAAGTGCAGTAAATGCTATCGCTGGAGCCGTGAAACTCAGCTAGAACGAATGCAAATACATTCCACTTTCCTGTTTCTTTTCAGTGAGTAATTTGAAAAGATCAGTCAAATGTGTGTGACTAGCTACAGGGAAAAAAATTAAACAATTTGGCAGATTTGTTCCCAAGTCATGCCTACAATATTTTGACCCATGAATTGCTACAGATATCAAAGCGTTACTACTTGTAGTATAAAAACACAACCTTGAGCAAATTGGAAGTTAACAAAATCACACTGAAACCTCCAATTTGGAAAATAGAAAATGATTATCTACACTATTTGATAATAATATTCATAACTGCTGGGAACTCCTCTAATAAAAAATTAATACTTGTATGCAGCCCCTTTGAATTTGCAAGCACTGATCTACTTAATGCAAATATAAAAGCCATTTTCCCCTTCACATGTAATTTGTAACTTAAAATTAGAATATTTATTTCAACCTCAGTAACTCCTGAATTTACCCTCTAGTAAGTCATTGCATAATTACTAAAAATCTCCAAAATATAGACAAGTTTATGCAAGATAAAGGCATCATGGTATTCTAGAGACAGCCAATGAGCTTTGTGAAGATTTTGGAGCATCAGTATAGTAAGAATTTTAATGATCTTCAGCTCCTCTTAGATGTACACACAAATATAGAAATACGTGTTGTGCAATGCAAATGAACTGAAAATGGGTTCAGTGGAAGAGAATGTCATCCCGTGATGGTTGCATTCATACCCAGGACCAAAAACTGCTCAAAAGGTAACACCCTTCCATCAGCAAAAGAGAACAGCAAAACCATAAACTACCTAATCCAAACAGGGGAAGTAAATGCTTTTACATAACACAAAAGAGAATGGAGCTGTGGAGAGAAAAATGCGGGAATCTGCCAGGAATGGTGGCTTCTCCTGTTATCCCAGCACTTTGGGAGGCCGAGGCAAGAGGATGGCATGAGTCCAGGAGTTCGAGACCAACCTGGACAATAGAGTGAAACTCTGTCTCTACAGAATTTTATTTTTTAATTAACCAGGCACAGTGGCATGTGACTGTAGTCCCAGCTACTTGGGAGGCTGAAGTGGAAGGTTTGCATGAGTCTGGGAGGTTAAGGCTGCTCTGAGCCACGATTGTGCCTGTGTGACAGAGCATCCTGTTTAAAAAAAAAAAAAAAAGCAAGAATAAATATGTGTAGTTTGCATTAGTAAAGGAGAATCTAAATGAGGGAGAAAATGATTTTGCTGTTGCTTTATTTGAGGGCTTTTCAGACAAGCTTTCTCAGAATAACTCACGCTTCAAAAATGGCAGCACATTTACGTTCGATGTTTGAATCCCATCATGGTCAAGGAAAGATTTTGAAGCACTGTGAACATATCAAAAAACGGGAACCTCTTTGAAACAATGGTTACGCTACTTTTCAGTGCAATTAACAAAAATGAGTAGGCAGGCCAGGTGCTGTGGCTCATGCCTCTAATCCCAGCAGTTCGGGAGATGGAGGCAGGTGGACCACCTGAGGCCAGGAGTTTGAGACCAGAATGGCCAACATGACAAAACCCTGTCTCTACTAAAAATACAAAACAGTAGCAGGGCATGGTGGCACATGCTGTCATCCCAGCACTTTGGGAGGCTGAGGCAGGCTGATCACTTGAGCACAGGAGTCCGAGATCAGTCTGGCCAACATGGTGAAATCCCATCTGTACTAAAAATACAAATTAGTTGGTTGTGGTTGTACAGGCCTGTAGTCCCAGCTACTTAGGAGGCTGAGGCAGGAGAATCGCTGGAAGCCAGGAGGCAGAGGTTGCAGTGAGCTGAGATTGCGCCACTGCACTCCAGCCTGGATGACAGCAGGAGACTGTGTGAAAAAAAGGAAGGAAGGAGGGAGGGAAGGAAGGAGGGAAGGAAGGAAGGAGGGAAGGAAGGAGGGAGGGAAGGAAGGAGGGAAGGAAGGAAAGAAGGAGGGAAGAAAGGAAGGAGAGAACAAAGGAAGGAGGGAGGGAAGGAGGGAGGGAAGAGGGAAGGAAGGAGGGAAGGAAGGAGGGAAGGAAGGAAAGAGGGAAGGAGGGAAGGAAGGAAGGAAGGAGGGAAGGAAGGATGGAGGGAAGGAAGGAGGGAAGGAAGGAGGGGAAGAGGGTAGGAGGGAAGGAAGGAAGGAAGGAGGGAAGGAGGGAAAGAGGGAGGGAGGGAGGGAAGGAGGGAAGGAGGGAAAGAGGGAAGGAGGGAAAGAGGGAAGGAGGGAGGGAGGGAAGGAAGGAAAGAAGAAGAGAGAAAAGGAAGAAAGAGGGAAAGAAAGAGAAAGAAAGAAAAGAAAGAGAGAAAGAAAGAAAATAAATAACCAGAAGAGAGGCATGAGAAGAAATGTAAAAGTCTTCCATGCTGTCATCTTGCCACTTTCTTAGACCAATTCAAAATCTACTGTCATCTTTAATGAGCGCCCTGGTGGCATGATAAACCACGGTCTCTTTACTCTTCAGAAACTTGATGGATGTGTGCTCCGAGTGGAGGGCCAGGAGCAGGCAACTCCAAATTAAAATCTCCGCTGTTTTGTCAGCCAGGAGATTCACTTTGGCCGTCATCCTGTTTATGTACGCCTCCCCTTGTTTCCTGATTATTAATTTTGGAATCATTTGTGATTGAATGTTTTAACCACTAATGCAACCATTTTAATTATTCACATGCGTGATATTTTTAAAATTAAAATAGGAGAGAGTTTAAACTGGCCTGTGGTAAACAGCCTGTTTTAAGGGGATTTGGAGTCGTTGGGAGGAATTTTGCTGTAATCCTGGAGTCCAAGATAGTGGGATGATTGAGGCATATCTTCATGGACTTAAATGAAATGTACACGACTGAAGTTGGAACAATCTTTTCGGATAACTATTCATGAAGGTAAAAAATGATAGGATTTTTCTCAGTAACATCAAATCTGGGGCTATGGGAGGATAGGATTAATACCATTCCTGATTCTGGCTTTAAGATCCTCTTCAAGTAAATGGGGTTCTTTGAAGAGAAGGCCTCAGGTTCCAGGGACGTTTGTTTGTTTTGTTTTGTTTTGTTTTTCATAATGATGAAGAGAAAAATCATAAAAATATTTCTAAAGGCTGACAAGGTAGGAAGAAGCACAGAACCCAGGGAGGCAGCTGCCTTTCAGTTCTCAAATTGTTCAGTTTTGGATAGAGCAAGTCTGTATTCAGGGGTTGGATATATTTGTAACAAAACAAATCTTCTTCCCTGTTATATGTCCCAGAGCGTCTATTCCAGCACCTGTGCACCAAGTAAGGCCACAGTAATTGCTTTTTTTTCCAGATGAGTAAAAAGAAACAGCAGTTTGTGTAAAGCTAAGATCAAAGCATTTGTGGTTCTTATGGTACAGTGAAGCGCTCTGCGTCAGCCACTAAGGGGACACCTTCATCCAGTGCTCTGGGTCCTTGTGGAGGTGACAGCCCCACTCACAGCGACTCCTTGTTCTCCAGGATCATTGGGAAGACACTGGCATGGACAACTGGTAGCCATGCTGTCCTCGAGGATCCAGGTGCCCCATTTTCCCCAGCCACATTTGACCAAGTGAGCCCTCGTCTGACATGGGCCAATCAGATTCTCTTTCCTGATTTTTGAGCCTCGGAACAAAAAAACGTGGGAACTTAGCCAGGTGCAGTGGCTCATGCCTGTAGTTCCAGCACTTTGGGAGGCTGAGGCAGGTGGATCATGTGAGGTCAGGAGTTGTAGACCCGCCTGGCCAGCTGGTGAAACCTCGTCTCTACCAAAAATACAAAAATTAGCCAAGCGTGGTGTCAGGCACCTGCAGTCCCAGCTACTGGGGAGGCTGAGGCAAGAAAATCACTTACGCCTAGGGATGGAGGTTGCCGTGAGCCGAGATCACACCGCTGCACTGCAGCCTGGGCGGCAGAGTAACTGAGACTGGCTCAAACCAAACCAAACAAATACACATGGAGGAAAGGCCACAAAAGCCTGCTGTCAAAGTCATCAGAGCTGCCCTTGGTTCTTCTAGCTGCTATTTTGATCTCTTAAGATTTCTCTTTTTTTGAGACGGAGGGAGTGCAATGGCGCGATCTCGGCTCACCGCAACCTCCGCATCGTGGGTTCAGGCAATTCTGCCCCAGCCTCCCGAGTAGCTGGGATTACAGGCACGCGCCACCATGCCCAGCTAATTTTTTGTATTTTTAGTAGAAACGGGGTTTCACCATGTTGACCAGGATGGTCTCGATCTCTTGACCTTGTGATCCACCCGCCTAGGCCTCACAAAGTGCTGGGATTACAGGCGTGAGCCACCGCGCCCGGCCCTCGTGGGATATTTATATCTCCCAATAACGGCCATCACTACCTTCCTACTCCACCTTAAAAAAAAAAAAATCTACCTTGAGCAGGTTTATGTCGCTTACAGCTGAAAGAATCTTAACAAATACAGCCAGGTTGGGGCGTTAAGGGAGGGGATTTAAGCTTTCTTCTGTAGCATGTCCAAGAGAAGCTTCTATGATAATGGAAATGTTCTAGATGTGCCATCCAATAAGTTAGCCACTAGTGAACACTTAAAATGTAGCTACTGCAATAGAGAATCTGGATTTTATATTGTATTTCATGTTAATTAGGTTGAATTTAAATAACCAGAAGTGGACCAGGCACAGTGGCTGACGCCTGCAGTCCCAGCACTTTGGGAAGCCAAGTTGGGCGGATCACCTGAGGTCAGGAGTTTGAGACCAGCCTGGCCAACATGGCAAAACCTGTCTCTACTAGAAATGCCAAAATTAGCCGGGCGTGGTGGCATGCACCTGTAATCCCAGCTACTTGGGAGGCTGAGGCAGGAGAATCACTTGAATCTGGGAGGTGAAGGTTGCAGTGGGCTGAGATCACGCCATTGCACCCCAGCCTGGGCAGCCAGAGTGAAGCTCCATCTAAAATAAATAAATAACCGTAAGTGGCCAGTGGTTACATATTAGATGATGCAGCATGGTGAGGATGTTGGGAATTCATTTTCTCTACTGAAGGACAGAAGAAGAAAACATGGATGTCAGAGGAAGCAATGAGGCTGTGTATTGGCCATGAGCCAAATAGCAAGAAAAGAAGATCAAGAAAGGTTCCTGGAAGCCCCCGTCATGTTCAGAAGTGGCCATTGAGTAGAACAGTGTATTCTTTTGCTCGGGCTGCCTTGACAAATCACAGACTGGGTGGCTTAACTCCAGAAATTAATTTTCTCACAGTTCTTGAGACCGTAAGCCTGAGACTAAGGTGTCAGCAGGTTGGTTTACTGTAAGACCCATCTCTGGGGCTTGTACATGTCTGTCTCCCCCCATGTCTTCCTTCACATGCTTTTCCATCTGTGCATGTCTGTGTCCCGATCTCTTCTTAGAAAGGTGCTCATATGACTTCATTTTACTTGAGTTACCTCTTTAAAGAGCCTATCCCCAAATACAGTCACATTTTCAGGTACTGGGGATTAGGCCTTCAAGGTACACATTTAGACACAATTTAGCCTGTAACAGGTGGTTTAGGTGTGAATATGCCTGACAGATAAAGGAATGATGAAAATTCCGATCACAGCATGGCCGGGAACTTGCAATCTCTTGAGACCAGAGACCTGTGCAGCATTTTCCAATCTGAGTTTGGCTGCACCTCTTGCATTTTAATTTGGTGTCAGATGAGCTGTAGATACGGCATAGCTCTTTTCTAGGTTACCATTTCCAGGGAGTTTAATGAGTGTGACTCAGTTCATGTAACTAAGAGAGTTCAATGCCGGTTTTGACTCAGTCTATTCTTCCTTAGAAATTATCTCCAGTTTTATATTTTTTGCACTTCAGCTGCTATCTGAAGCCTTTATGACCATGTACATGGGGTCTCAGAATAGCTTCCTGCATGGTCATCTGGCCTGTCAATGTATCCCAATTCTCATTCATTCTATGTACTGAGTTGAGATTCTTCTTCCCATGAGACCATGTTCGCGATTCCTCCCATTTCCCTGAAACTTCAGAAAACTCTCTCAACCCAGTTGCCTTAAGATAAATCCCAGATCTCTAATTTTTCACTAGTTGTACTTTGTCACCTAATGATGCCTTTATTTAGTCTTTGACTTATGACTGTAATTTCTATTGCTATGACTTTAGAATATGACCCTTCATAGGACATTAATTTCTATTGCTTCAGAAAAAAACAGAAACAAAACAAAACTCTTCTACGACCCCCAGATCTATTTCCTTACTTTCCACAGATATTTCTCACACATGTCAAGGCCCAGGTTCTTGTTTATGCTACTCATCTAGAATGCCTCCAAGAGCTCCGGGTCTCGAGGCACTTAGTCATCACAAGAAAATTTTCATTCATTCAATCAGTCAGTCATTTGTTTGTAGAGCCAGAGTCTTGCTAGGTTGCCCAGACTGGCCTTGAACTGCTAGTCTCAAGCAATCCCCCCACCTCAGCCTCTCAAAGTGTTGGGATTACAGGCATGAGCCACTACACTTGGCCAAAAAGAAAATTTTTATTCAAATGTTACTTTCTCAGAAATGTCTTCCCTGGTCATTCTGTGTAAAATAGTGCTCCATCAGCCAAAATCCTATAGCACTGCTTTCCTTTATCTTTATGATGTTATGGGCTGCATTGTACCTCCTCACCCCAAATTTGTATATTGAGCTCTAGTTGGCTCAGAACATGACTGTATGTGAAGAAAGGGTCTTAGACAGGTGATAAGGTCAAATATGGTCATATGATGCCCTCCTAAGAAGAGATCAGGACACAGACATGTGCAGAGAGTAAACCATAGGAAGACAGAAGGAGAGGGTGGCCGTCCGCAAGCCAGGGACAGGGACTTTACAAGACACCAATCTGCAGATGCCTCAATCTCAGACTCAGAAGGGAGGTGATTTGGCGATAGGGTCTTTTCTTATTCATTTTTTATTTTATTTATTATTATTTTTCTAGAGCCCCATCTTGGAAGGAAAGGAGAGAGGGTCTTTAGACTGTATTTGGCACACCATTCTGTGTGCCTGGTCCTGCCCATCCCTGCCTCATTCCAGGGTTTAGCAAAAGAAGCCCATCTGCCTGCAGCTAAAATCTACATCCTCCAACCTAGGCTTTGTTAATCACAGGGGCTTTAGAGAGGTGATCTTTACAATTAGGTCATTCGTGTGGGCCCTGGTCTGGTATGACCGGTGTCCATATAAGAAAGAGGCGATTACAACACACACATGCACAGAGGGAAGGCCGTGTAAAGACACAATGAGAAGACCATCTGCATGCCTGGAAGAGAGCCCCGGGAAAGATCCTTCCCTCGAGACTCTCAGAAGAACCCAACCCTGCCGACACCTTGATCCAGACACCTCCAGAACTGAGAGAAAATTTCCTTCTTTCTTCCTCCCTCCCTCCCTCCTTTCCTTCCTTCCTTCGTTCCTTTCTTCTTTCCTTTTTTTTTTTTCTTTGAGACAGAGTCACACCCAGGCTAGAGTGCAGTTGTGCAATCTTGGCTCACTGCAACCCCCATCTCCCAGGTTCAGGTAATTCTTGTGCCTCAGCCTCACCAAGTAGCTTGGATTACAGGTGCAAACCACCATGCCCAGCTAATTTTTATATTTTTAGTAGAGATGAGGTTTCACCATGTTGGCCACGCTGGTGTTGAACTCCTGGCCTCGAGGGATCCACCCATCTTGGCCTCCCAAAGTGCTGGGATTAGCGGCGTGAGCCACTGCACCCAGCTGAGAAAATTAATGTCTGTTGTTTAAGTTGCCCAGTCCATGCTACTTTGCTATGGCAGCCTGAGTATATCACTGTGTTACCTGAAGTAACACAGCTGTGTATATCACTATCTAACTTATTTTTTTAGGGGGGTTCTATATTCCCTCACTAGAAATAAAGTTCACAAGGGCAGAAACATAGTTTTGTTCACTGCGGTGTGTTTATATCTAGAGCAGTGCTTGGCAGTAGGAGGTGCTTAGTGAATGGAGTTTGGAAGATCATTCTGTGCACCCAGCTCTGCCCATCCTTATGTGCCCAGCTCTGCTTATCCCTGCCTCATTCTGGAGTTTAGAACAGGAAGCCCATCTGTCTGCTGCTATTAACTACATCCTCCAGCCTAAACTTTGTTGGTCCCAGAGGTAGTGCTTTGGTCTCTATTGGCTTTATCTCATTTCTCAATTGACTTAGAACTTGGGCAAGGAAGAGGGGTGCTAGTTCTTGGTTCTCTTGCTCCCTAACTCCCTGCAGTATCTTGCCAGTGGCAGACACTCGGTGAGTATTTTCCTAAATAAGGTCCTATTTACATGTTTATGTTTCCTGACTATTTCACGCATGCATGTTTTGATTCCCAGCTAGCATCCCAGCTTCTAAAGGGGAGGGTTGTCCCTAAGGCCTGAAATTCTGCCGTCTTGTAATAGTGGCTCAGTAGATCTTTAATGAATGAATGACACATATACCCATTCCGTGGGACCCTTGGGGAATATGAGTTGAGCTTCCAACAGCTGCCTTCTATGAGGATCATCTCACTTCCCTGTCTTTCCATTTCTCCTCCACAGTGTGCAAAGCACGGAGGGAAAGTAGGAGTGTTTTCACCATAAGTCCCTGCACAGCCCTCATCTTGGCCACCGTAGACTGGACCACAGATGGACACTGTACCATGCAGATTGCTTCTTCCAGGAACTTGAACTGAGACCAAGAGTCTCACATCATCCTCTTCTGGCTGCAAGACTTCTATTTTTATATGTAGGCAATAGAAGAGGGGCGGCAGATGTCTACCTTGTGAAACAGAGAAAGGAAGGCAGTTCACAGAGAAAGATGACTAGACAGTCGGGCAGAGGGAGCGGGCATGCGAGCTTCCTGGGACCAGAGTCTATCCCTGCCCTTCCTTTCCACTCGATGCTCTTGGGTCCCTGTTGTCAACCGCCGCTTCTTTGCTTAAACTGGTTTGAGTTTGTTTCTGCTGTTTGAAAAAAACAAAGAAAACAAATATAAAACAAAAACCAAAACAAAACCATTAGCTCACTCATCCCTGCAATCGTGCTTTGAGAAATAAGGGTGATTTCCTTTAGAAAACAAAGCATAAAAACGCTATCCTCCTCCTCTATGTCTCAAATCACCTATTAAAGCCCATTGACTCCACAGTAATGTAGGAGCTGTTCCCACACATCAGCTCATGTACAGTGTTGGACAGCATTTCTTTGCAATTCTTTCCAAATCAAAGATAGTACACCTGTGCTCCCAGATCTACCAGGAACACTCAGTGTTTTTAAATCCATTTCTTTCTAAATCACCTCATAAATTCTTGCTGTTCCCAGGATCACCTTTCTCAACTCTACCAGCTGAGATCAAGTCAGGTGGTTACCCTAACAGTTCCAAGATGTTCAATCAGAAATGCTAAACAAAGATCTTTCTGGGAAGAAGGGCGTTCAGAGAGAGAGAGAGAGTGTGTGTGTATGTGTGCATGTGTGTGTGTGTGTTTACAGCAAGATTGTTCAAGAGGAAAAGGAAAAAAATCTTTGTGCATTAAATTAAATTCAGATTGCAGTGAAAACACAAAATTGTTGGACTAATCTTCAAGGACTTCCCGTTTTCATTAATCTCTTATTGATAACCAGTGAGAAGGCAGTTGCTGTGGATCAAGTTAGATGGTGGCTTAAACCAAGAGGTCTTGGTGGAGACAGAGGGGGCCCAGTGAGAGCAAGAATCAGAGACAGAAAAGGAAGGAACAGGTAATAGACGAGGGAATCAAACCTAGCAATGATAAATTCTGTGAGGAAAATGAGAGCTGGGGTATTGCCTTCTCCAAAGACTGATAGGTAAACCAGGACCTGGAGAATCTGGGGAGAGAAAATGATTCCAAAAAGAGGGAACAACTTTGTGTAAGGCCCTTGGTTTTAAACAAGACTGTCAGGCTCTAGAAACAGAAGGAAGGTCAGTATGGCTGGCATGGAGTGACTTGAAAGGGAGGAGAGGTTACAGAGGGAAGGGAGCAACTCCCCAAGGTCCCTGGAGGCTGTCATTGTAGCCAAAGGGTACATTTTTTCCTGTTTACACAGAATTTTTCCTTTAAAAAAATGGGCTGGGTATGGTGGTTCATGCCTGTAATCCCTGCACTTTGGGAGACTACGGTGGGTGAATTGCCTGAGGTCAGGAGTTCGAGACCAGCCTGACCAACATGGTGAAACCCCATCTCTACTAAAAACACAAAAATTAGCTAGGCTTTCTGTTGTGCACCTGTAATCCCAGCAACTCAGGAGGCTGAGGCAGGAGAATCGCTTCAACCCAAGAAGCAGAGGTTGCAATGAGCCAAGATTGTGCCACTGCACTCCAGCCTGGGTGACACAGGGAGACCCCATCTCAAAAAAAACTTAATATTGTTAAGAGCAGTTAGAGATTTCCAGAAAAATAGAGAGTACAGAGTTCCCATGTATCTTCTCTCCTCATCCTCTGCCTCAGTTTCCCCTGTTATTAAACATGTTAACCTTTGCATTAGTGGGCACATTTATTACAACTGGGGAATCAGTGCCGACACATTATTATAAAATCTATAATTTACATTAGGATTCAAGCTTTCATTGAAGGGATCTTAGTGTAGGTGGGGGATGGGACTGACTTGGTCTGATGTACAATTTTGAAAGACCCAAGTCCACGAAAGTTGTTACGGGCTGAATTATATTACCCACCGACCCCCCAAAAAAATCCTATACTGAAGTCTTAACCTGCAGTATCTCAGAATATGTGAGCCTTTTTGGAAATAGGGTCACTGCAGATGCAGTTAAGATGAGATCACACTGGGGTAGGGTGGGCCATAATCTGACATGACTGGTGTCTTTATAAAAGGGAGAAATAGGAACATAGGCATATACAGGGAAGATACTGAATAAACCCGAAGAGGGATGTGCACAAGCCCAGCAGAGAGGCCCCAGTCAGGTCTTTCCCTCACTGCCCTTGGAAGAAACCAGCCTTTCCAATATCTCGAATTATGGGTTTCCAGTCTCCAGAACCAAGAAACAACACGTTTTTGTTGCCTAAACCCCCCAGTCTGTGGTACTTTGTTATGGCAGCCCTAGTAAACTCCTGACAGCTGTGAAGACCTGCTGTAGGAAACCTACCGAAGGCCTGGCGTACTGGCTAACACCTGTAATCCCAGCATTTTGAGGGGCCAAAGTGCGAGGATTGCTTGAGGACAGTTCAAGACAGGGCCTCACTCTGTCACCCAGGCTGGTGTGCAGCGGTACAGTCACAGCTTACTGCAGCCTTGGCCTCCTGGGCTCAAGTGATCCCCGTGCCTCAGCCTACTGAATGCTGGGATCACAGGTGTGTGCCGCCATGCCCAGTTAACTTTTTAAGAAGAATTTTTAGGCTGGGCGCAGTGGTTCACACCTATAATCTCAGCACTTTGGGAGGCCGAGGCAGGCGGATCACCTAAGGTTAAATGTTGAAGACCAGCCTAACCAACAAGGAGAAACCCCATCTCTATTAAAAGTACAAAAATTAGCCAGGCATGGTGGTGCATGACTGTAGTCCCAGCTACTTGGGAGGCTGAGGCAGGAGAATTGCTTGAACCCAGGAGGCGGAGGTTGCAGTGAGCCGAGATCACCCCATTGCCCTCTGGCCTGGGCAACAAGAGGGAAACACTGTCTCCAAAAAAAAAAAGAAAGAATTTTTAGTAGAGACAAGGTCTTGGTATGTTTACCAGGCTTGTCTTGAACCCATGGTCTCAAGAGATCCTCCCAGCCATCCTCCCAAAGTGATGAAATTATAGGCATTAGCCACTGCACCTGACTTCCAAATTTATTTTTGAAATCACCTAAATAAAAAGAACAGCTACAAGCAAACAGATATCATGTTTTTTTCTTCCATTCTCGCTAGCGAAGTCTCTAGGGACACCTGGTTCTCTAGTGGGTATGCAGCAGGTAACTATATCTAGAGCAGCGCTGAGACAGCAAAAAATCCCCTATTACCAGAACTTGAGTTTACAGAGTGCTGAGAAAATGAAAGGTGTCATCTCTATTCTGTACAGGTGATATGAGTTGGCTTTGTGTCCCCACCTAAATCTCATTCCAACTGTAATCCCCAGGTATTGAGGTGATTGGAGCCTGGGGGTGGTTTCACCCATGAGGTTCTCATTATAGTGAGGGAGTTCTCACGGGATCTGACAGGGTTTGATGGTTTTACAAATGGCAGTTTCCCTGGGCTGCTTTATTCCTCCTGCCACCTCGTGAAGAAGGTGCTTGCTTCCCCGTCCACCATGATTGTAAGTGTCCTGTGGCCTCCCCAGCCGTGTGGAACTGTGAGTCAATTAAACCTCTTTCCTTTATAAATTTCCCAGCCTCCGGTAGTGTGTGTATCGCAGTGTGAAAATGGACAAATACGACAGGTTTCAAAGCATGTTTATGAGATGTTCTCTGTTCCAGGGAGTAAATTGAACTCTCTACCGCAGCCCTCACCTGTGGTGCTAGGCTTACCTGGAAAGAAGAAACACAGCCTCCCTTGAGCAACTTAAGCAAAGTGCATAGAGCATAAAAGCACATGTGCACTAGAGTAAAAACCATTAGGAAGAGAGGCGTGTTCAGAGACAGACGTTCTGCTGGCTTTATCATCTGGTCGGTATGTTCTCTCTTAAGTATCGCTTCTTGTTTCCTGGTTTCTTCGTTCACCTGTAGGTCCTAACTGACCCTGCCTTTATGTATTCTTCGATTCTGGAGAGATTTCGTCTTCTTTTTTAGTCCGTTAGTAAGCGACTTTGGGAAGAGTCCTTTGTATAAGGTTTTGTCAGGTCATTGGACATGCTTATGGCCAGGCTGTCTAGGGCGCTTTGTGGGGCTCCATGGGTTGTGCGCAGTGGCACTGGGGCAGTCTGGGCCTCCGACAAGCTACTGGTCCGGTCGGTGGCTGCCGCTGCAGAAGGAACGGTCGAGTTGTCTGTGACCATGCTGGGCATCTGGGGTGCCTTGCTTCCATACTCTGTTTACTTGAATCTCTTATCACCTGAGCTCTTTAAAGCTCATCAGTCTATAATGGCGTAAAGGTGTGACGAGAACAAAAGCAGGGAGCCAGAGCGTTGCTGGAACCGCAGTGATGGTCTCTTTATTGCTTATTTTCGTATCTATTAACTTTATTTCGTCTACTTCACAAGTTACATTTCATTTGCACATTGGATATGCAAAACTTGTTTGAAAACTTCAAGTGTTCAGTAACTTAAAATTTGAAAGCTTCAGATATTGAACTTAAATGTAATATATTGGTAGTAATTCTTGTTCTTGTTGTTGGAGACAGAGTCTCACTCTGTCCCTCAGGCTGGAGTACAGTGGTGTGATCTCGGCTCACTGCAACCTCCACCACCTGCCTCAGCCTCCCAAATAGCTGGGATTACAGGTACCCGCTGCTACACCCAGCAAATTTTTTTTTTTGTATTTTTAGGAGAGAGGGGTTTTCACCATGTTGGCCAGGTTGGTCTCGACCTCCTGACCTCAAGCAATCTGCCTGCTTCTGCCTCCCAAGGTGCTGGGATTATAGGTGTGAGCCACTGCACTTTGTCCTGGTAGTAATTTTTAAATATCTGTCAACAGATGCTTGATAGCAAATGTAAAATGTAACAGTGGACATGCTGTTCAAACATTGTGAATAAAACCATCTTTTTAAGAAACTGACAATGAAACTGACATTTCTGGTTCCCTTACCGTGTAAATAAGAGCCCTTAGGACCGAAGTATCCTTTGGGGAAAAAAAAAAGGAAAGAAAAAGTCTAAAAAGTAAACAAGAGCCCTGCATTGGCTCACGATTGGAGGAAAATGGGAAGTTTTCAGGAACAATCGGCATAACTCTCTGCCCCACCCCTGTCCTTCCGCTGAAAAAGGACGCTATGTCATTTGGCCTCAGACAAACGCCCTTTCCCCAGTCCCTTGGCCTCATTGAAAGGTAGGCAAGGAGGGAACAGCCTGTCTCCTGACAAATGCAGAGGGTTCCAAATGTCATCTTGAAGAGCCTAATTTATTTTCCAGCAACTTCTCACAATTCCAAGGGCTACATGGCTCACAGTAAAAAAAAAAAAAAAAAAAAAAAAAAAAAAAAAAAAAAAAAAAAAAGATAGTGTACAAACCAAAAGCACTGGGATTTTAAGAATTATAAAAACATTTAGTCATTAAAAAGCATAGAGACAGTACTTGATAGATACATAAATATTTTATACATAAAATCTTCTTGGTTATTGGAAAGGAAAAAGGTGCCAAACTTGGAAAATGGCAGCTTTTACCAAATGTGTGAACTAAGAGAAAAGCTGGTTTGCTTCTCAGTGCCTTTGTGAATCTTGTTTTCATGGGGGAAAGCCTGCCCTGTTTCTCTTTTCAGTATACACTCAGCAGCCCTGCAGCCAGATTTCTTTGAGAGGAATGAGGGAGATTGGTGGGAAGCAAAGTATGAGTTTTGCAGCCATTTGGCTGGCACTGTGTTTTCTAAAATGGGCTATACCACTTCATGTTTCCCAAGAACCCCAGTTCATCCGTGTAAAAAGAAAGATGAAGACAGAAATCAAGGGTTTCATGGCTTTGTTGAAAAAAGAATAAAAATAGAAGGTAGATTTTTAACTTGATCTTTGATAGTTGGACTTTGATCTTAGATGTCCGTTATCTTGTTTGAAAACTCACCCGATAGAAACTAGGAGTCGTGATTTTGTCTCCTTTCCTTCCTGTTTAGCTTGGATCTCTTTGGCAAGAACTTTTCTATTTGCCTTGGTTCCTGCAACAGCATACGCCAGTTACAGTGTTTTCTCTAGATTTCCTGGTCGTCAGAAGCAACGTTGGTAGGCTGCATCTTCAAGCGTCAGTGTTGTGTTAAGGGAAAGGGTTGTTGACAGCAAAAAGGAAGCTCCCTCTGCCGGTTGAGGGCTCCCTCTGCAGAAACGAATATCTGAATATCCACTTAGAGACCGTGTTGTTTCTTCTTCCTACCCAGACACAGAGGCCTTTCCCATATTGGAGGTGAAGACTGTCTATAAACCTGAGACCTGGAAAAGCCCATCAGGACATGCTGGAGTGGATTTCTCTGAGGAGACTCCCTGAGGTTTTGCATGCAAACCTTGGGGCTCTGGACAGTGTTAAATGATAAGGCTTGTCCCTCTGAAAGGGACAGATGGCAGACCTTCCCTGAAATAGCTTTTCTGAAAGAGAAACACATGGTAAATTGCATTAATTGCAATGATTGCTTTTTATGCCTTGATAGAAACTGCCAAAGACCTTCAAAGATCTTCTAATCATGGCAAATTAGCATAGTTCCCCTTAGAGTGACAGAGGTACAGTGCTGCGGCTTGGGGTAATACCTAGAGAGGCTGAAGAATTAAGAGCATAGGAACCTGCAGGCTTAGGAAAGAGATGGGCAGGTGAGGCCCTGGGTATATCACAAGCTGGAGGAATATCTAGTCCTCTTTGGGGGCCAAGTTGTGGGTAAAATACCCACAACTTGGGTATTTTACATGTTTGGGTCATGGAGATGCATTTTTCATGAATGGCTTGATGGTAATGAGCAAGTTCTCACTCCATTCACGCAATAATTGGTGCTTGAAGAGCCTGATGTCTCGCTTGCTCCCATTCTTGCCATGTGACATGCCTGCTCCCCCTTCATCTATACTTGTACAACACGTGTATGGTTAACTCAATAGTCATGGTACATAAGGGTTTAGGGAGGCACCCCACTTGGCATGAACTGCAGCTGAGGGTCACGTTGGTGTCTTGTCTTCCTTCTTTCAAACTCAACAGAATAGCAGAGGCAGGTAGAGGGTCGACTTTCCTCCTACAATTCTACAATTTCCCTCTGACATTGAACTAGCCATGTAACTCCAGGAGAATTTCTATTCTTTAACAGAGCTTTCCAGTTTTTCTCCTTTGATACGCTTTGGTTATGTGTCCCCTACAAAGCTCATGTTGAAATGTGACTGCCGGTGTTGGAGGTGGGCTTAGTGGGAGGTGTTTGGGTCATGGGGGTGGATTTTTCATGAATGGCTTGATGCCCTCGTGGTAACGAGCGAGTTTTTACTCTGTTAGTTCATATAATAACTGGTGCTTTAAAAGAGCTTGTCTTAGCTCTTGCTCCCACTCTTGCCATGTGACATGCCTGCTCCCCCTTCATCTACCACTAAGCTTCCTGAAGCCTCACCAGAAGCCAAGCAGATGCTGGCACCATGCTTGCACAGCTTGAAGAACCGTGAGCCAAATAAACCTCTTTTTAAAATATATATATATACACACATTACCCCGCCCTAGGTATTTCTTTATAGCAATGCAAATGGGCTGATACATCCTTCTATGAAGATTTTTCTGTCTTGGCTTTATTGTACCTCCTTTAAGTATGTTGAGTCAGGCTTCTGCTTTGTGCATGGAATCAGTCTATGACTTTGGATATTTTCCATTTTAATCTTCCAGGAATATTTATATCTTTTTTCATTCACTCTGCCAACAAATGCAAGAAACTTGATGGAGAAGGCAGTAGATTTCAGGCACTCTACTAGTGTGGGCTACTTCCATGGTATGTGGGATAAAAGGATTACTTACACTAACATTTCTTTGCTGTTGTTCCAGACAGTATTGGAAGCACTTTGGGTATATCTCATTTAATCCTCACAGCAAACCTTTGCGGTTATTATTATCCCAATTTTGCAAATGAGAAAACCAGCAGCCCAGACAGATTACTTAGTTTTTTTCAAGGCTGCACAACTCATAAGTGGCAGAGCTAAAACTTGAAAACTTCAGACACCTTGTTCTTTATGGTCTGTCCATCGAAGGACTATGACTGTGTGGGAGGTGAACTTGTAAGTTAGCAGACAATTTCCATCCAGGATGACAAGAGTCCTATTGTACATATGCAATGTGTTAGGGCAGGTTGTAACACTTGGGTGTGTGTCCCTGGCCAGACCGCCTATTGAAACCTAGTCCCCAGTGTTGGAGGTGGGGCCTGGTGGGGGTTGATTGGATTTCCCATCAATGGTTTAGCACCATCCTGCTGCTGCTGTCCTTGTGATAATGAGCGAGTTCTCTTGAGATGTAGTCATTTAAACGTGTGGGGTTAAACCTCCCTTCTACCTCCATTGTTCCTACTCTGGCCACGTGACCTGTCTCCTCCCTCTTTGCCCTCCACCATGATTGTAAGTTTCCTGAGGCCTCCCCGGAAGCCGAGCAGATGCCAGCATCATGCTTCCTGTACAGCCTACAGAACCATGAGCCAATTAAACCTTTTATTATTTTATATTAAGTTCTGGGATACAAGTGCTGAACGTGCAGGTTTGTTACATAGGTATACATGTGCCAGCGTGGTTTACTGCATATATCAACCCGTCATCTAGGTTTTAAGCCCTGCATGCATTAGGTATTTGTGTTAATGCTCTCCCTACCCTTTTCCCCTCAATAGGACCCAGTGTGTGATGTTCCCCTCCCTGTGTCCATGTGTTCTCGTCATTCAACTCCCACTTAGAACATACAGTGTTTCGTTTTCTGTTCCTGTGTTAGCTTGCTGAGGATGATGGTTTCCAGCTTCATCCATGTCCCTGCTAAACCTCTTTTCTTTATAAATGATTCAGTCTAGGTATTTCTTTATAGCAATATGAGAATGGACTAATAGGTGTTAGCAATTTTCTTCTGTTAAGCTTTGTGGGCTAAACAGTCCCTGATGCAACCACTCTGCATACTAGCGAGAAAGCAGCCGCAAACAGTATATAAGTGAATGAGGTGGCTGTATTCCAATAAAACTTTATTTATAAAAACATATGGTGGGCTGGATTTGATCCACAGCACTGTAGTTTATAAACCTCTGTTTTTGGGAATTACAAGGAAGAGAAAACCAATTCTGCCTAAATATGAGAAAGAGACATTTGAATTAATTGCTGGATGTCAGGCCACAAAGAAGAAAGCCATTCCAAGCAGAGAGAAATGTGTTTATAATTGGGGAACTCTGATCGAAAATGGATATTTGGGAAAAGGTGAACCGTGAGTGACAAGCGCAAAGGGGCATGGCAGGATCCCGGTTTGGAAATGGGTATTTGTGCCTAGGTTCACAAATCACTTACTGTCCGATAACCACTTTGGAAGTGCAGTTTGTTTGTTTATATAGGCTTTTTGTTTTCTTCTGTGAACAACTTGTTTCTCCTCTCCTGATAAAACTTTGATATTTTCCTCTTAATTTGTAACATAGAAAATACCTTCATATGAAATTGTATCAGCAAGACAAGGGAAACTGTAAGGGTCTATCAGCGACATGTAGATAAATATAGTTGATGAAACATGGTATTTCAAAGATACTGGACTCAAACATTCTAGGAGATACTCTGATGGAAAATGAGGACAAATTTTTGTCTTTTGTAAAACCCTGTGGGTATAATTTTACCATGAGTCAAGACGGATGTTTCAGCATTAAGACATGAGAAATCTTTGCAACACCAAGGCATAACATGAATGCTAGAGGGAAGATGAAGTTGATTTTTTTTGAGCTGTAGGTCAACTAAAGCTGCTTATGATAGTTTGCTGATTTGTAATGCTCACAGACACTGTCCAAGTTACTACTAAGTTTATTAGAATTCCTGCATAGGTGGGAACGTTGTTGAGTGTGGTGTTGGCTCTAAAGTGTGGTGTGACTCTAAAGTCAAGTGATATCTCCAGGGCTGTATCTGGGACAGCTCCACAATGGGAGAAAAAAGTAGAGGCTGGAAGATCCATCAGTTTTTCTCAAGATTTGGGTATGTTCTTTTTATGCAGTCAGGAGATTCCCTTAGTTCTAAGATTTGCCATCTGGAGAAAATACATTTCAACTGATGCATTGAGATAAAATAGATGATATTCCTCAGTTGAGTGCCAAGCAAGCTGCAAGTTTTTAAAAGAGAAAACCAAAGAGGATTATAGGATTCGTGCCTTGTAATATTAGTGCTTTGGGAGGCCAAGGTGGGAGGATTGCTTGAGGCCAGGAGTTCAAGACCAGCCTGGGCAACATAGTGAGACCCCTGTCTGTCTGGGCCTGTTGGCACATGCCTGCAGCCCCAACTTCTTAGAAGGCTGAGGTGGGAGGATTACTTGGGCCAGGAGTCTGAGGCTGCAGTGAGCCATAAACATTCCACTGCACTCCAGCATGGGCAACAGAGGAAGACCCCGTCTCTCAAAACTAAATAAGAAGAAAAACGAACACAAAGAGGTTGGTTCTGAGAGGCTGCTTCTGAGGTTCCCATGTCTCGGGGCCTCTTTGAAGGAGACTGAGGGGAAGAGTACAGGAGGGGATGTCCCCCCAACCCTCTGCTGTGGATGGCTGCTGAGACGGTCATTGGGGTTTCCCGATGGTTCTGGCTTCTATCCGGTGACCAGTCAGGTCACAACTGTCTCTCCCAACCTTCTTCTCCCTTCTCAATATGTCAGGGTTTGAAGTACTGAAAGATAGCTTCAGGAAGAGAAGTGGGGAAGGAGGGATGGAGGAGAAGCTCATCACATCTTTTTTCTGACTCCTGTCTCCAGTAATCCCAGCTCCATCCCTCTGTCCCACTTGTTCACTGGTGTTGCCCATTTCCGGCTCACTTCACCATCCTCTGTCTACTTCCTCAGTAGTCTATACTTGGGTAACTCACTTTCTTCATTAAACCCCGTCTTTTTAAAAAACTCAAATGGTCTCTGATTCCTGGTTTGATCCCAGCCATAAGAACATCCTGTGAGTCATGCATCTCTCTCTATTTGCAGGCATGTAAATATATATGACACTTGTAATATATGTCTGCATGAATAAATCTATATATATATAGAACTCTATTTTAGTTAAACAGTGACCCAAAGCACAGTCAATGGACTGCCACCTCTTTGAAAACACTTTCAGATCATTTGTAAATTGCTAAAGGGAAACACTTGCTTGCGTTTAGTAAAACATGCTAAAGATTTGCTAGACCTAACATTGACCTAATTGAGAATCCCAAATCCAGCTTTGTCATCTAATCCATGATGCCAAAATCTTTATGTCCTTGGTCTTCTGGTCCAGGAGCTGATCCAGTTCCAGGGACTGTAAAGAACTCCACTTCCCCAGCACTTTGGGAGGCGAGGGTGGGCAGATGACCTGAGGTTAGAACACCCTGGCCAACATGGCAAAACCCAGTTTCAACTAAAAATAAAGTAGCTGGGCATGGTGGCAGGTGCCTCTAATCCCAGCTACTTGGGAGGCTAAGGCAGGAGACTTGCCTCAACCTGGGAGATGGAGGTTGCAGTGAGCCAAGATCGTGCCATTGCACTCCAGCCTGGGGAACAATCGCGAGGCTTTGACTCAAAAGAAAAAAAAAAAAAAAACCTCAACTCCCTCCTCCTCCTCCTCCTCCTCCACCGTTCTCTCATGCATTCAGTAGGTACTTGGCATCACTTGCCTAAATCTACAAGGCCCAGAATTAGCAAGCACTGAAAACAATTATATACCGAGTGTCCTCGTCATTCAAAACCATATTTCATACATAGTCAAGTTTCAGAGACCCATTCATTGGGTCACATTGGCAGATCTTCATATAAAGCAGAGATACTTCCTCAAAGGAGTAAACGATTAGACTGTTATAGAATATAAACTTGCCCTTTTTATGGTATGCCACTTAGAACTGGAGTTTGCAGGAAAATGTTAAAAGGACATGCTCAAAGGCAAAGGCTCAATAACCCACAAAAGTGAAGCTGTGATTCCAGCTCTTGATCTAATATTTGTGTATGAATGACCATTAAAGAGCCAGTTAGTAGCCTGGGCTGTGGATTAGTGCCCTAGGTGGGCTGTCATTTCTCACAGAGATAATGCTGTTTTTTTTTAATTGCATTTTAGGTTTTGGGGTACATGTGAAGAACATGCAAGATAGTTGCATAGGTACACACATGGCAGTGTAATTTGCTGCCTTCCTCCCCTTCACCTATATCTGGCATTTCTCCCCATGCTATCTCTCCCCAACTCCCCACCCCCGCTGTCCCTCCCCTATTCCCCCCAACAGACTGCAGTGTGTAGTGCTCCCCTCCCTGTGTTCTCATTGTTCAACACCTGCCTGTTTTATGAATGCTGACTTGATCCTTACACCTAGCTTGTTGTCTCACCCATGCCCAATTGTAGCCTCAGGCAGATAAGGAGAGAACAATTCAACACGATGGAACTCACAATCAGAGGCCAGGAAGAAACCTGCATGATGGAGGCTTCTTCATCAGGCACCTTCTCAGATGCAAGTTGAGAACAAATTTTCTTAGTTTAATTGGCACAATTAACATTTTCTCCATCAATCTCTTAAGCCTTGAAAAATCAGATAATCAAGTTCTGGATTGGGCACAATGGCTCATTCTTGTAATCCCTGCAGTTTGGAAGGCTGAGGCAGGCAGATCACGTGAGGTCAGGAGTTCAAGACCAGCCTGGCCAAGATGGTGAAACTCTGTCTCTACCAAAAATAGAAAAATTAGCCGGGCATGGTGGCACACGCCTGTAATCACAGCTATTCAGGAGGCTGAGACAGGAGAAATGCTTGAACCTGGGACATGGAGATCGCAGTGGTTGAGATAGCACTGCTGCACTCCAGCCTGGTGACAGTGAGACTCCATCTCAAAAAATAATAATAAAATTTAAAAAATTGAGCTCTGATTTGGAGGGTTTGCCCATTTCTGTGGTGTAAATGTTAGTGTGTAACCCTCTAGCATTAATCACTAAGCTGGAAGCTCGATGTAAGGAGGACAGACTTTGGTCTGCTCTGCACACAGCCACATCCCCCAAACTTCCTACAGTTTATCCTGGTCAGTCTACCCAGTGTTGCTAACACTTCTGCATATTTAGCCACCACCGTTACTCTGCTTTGGCCTTGGTAGATGTTTGGTTACAAACCAACAGGCAATGCAGAGCATTCGCTCTTCTGTCTTTCGATTTCAAGATCATGATGTTGCTGTGGACAGAAAAAGCAATAATAGACCTTAATGTGAGCCAACTGATTGTTCAGAATGCTGCCTTTAGATGAATAACTGTATCCATGGCCACGCTATGTGAATGAAGAAGGAGCATAGTCCTGACATGAATGTTGATGTGTTCCTTCACCTTCATGAGTGAAAAAGGAAAGTGAAACAACAAAGGAAAGTATATTGGGATTTCACTCATTTGTCAATGACATGAGTGGCTCCTTTGCTGATTTAAGTAATAGCTTTTTATTAATTTCAATGGTTTTTGGGGAATGGCTGCTGTTTGCTTACATGGATAAGTTATTGAGTGGTGATTCTGAGATTTTGGCGCACCCATTACCCAAGCAGTGTACACTCCCATCTGTAGTCTTTATCCCTGACTCCCTTCTCACTCTTTGTCCCGAGTCTGTAAAGTCCATTATATCATTCTAATGGTTTTGCGTCCTCACAGCTTAGTTCCCATGTGTGAGTGAGAGCATACCAAATTTGGGTTTCCATTCGTAAGTTACTTCATGTAGAATAATGGTTTCCAGTTCCATCCAGGTTGTTGTGAATGCTATTATTTTACTCCTTTTTATAGTTGAGTACTAGTCCATGGTGTGTGTGTGTGTGTGTGTGTGTGTGTGTGTGTGTGTGTGTATGCACACACAAATATATACATACAGACCACATTTTCTTCATCCACTCATTGACTGATGGGAACTTGGGCTAGTTCCATATTTTTGCAAGTGAATTGTGCTGCTATAAATATACATGTGCAAGTATGTTTTTTGTATATTGACTTCTTTTCCGCTGGGTAGATACCCTGGGGTGGGGTGGCTGGATCAAATAGTAGATTTACTTTTAGTTCTTTAAGGAAACTCCACTGTTTCTCACATAGGTTGTACTAGTTTACATTCCACCAACAGTGTAAAAGTGTTCACTTTTTACCACATCCACTCCAACATCTATTTTTTTTTATTTTTTGATTATGGCCATTGCAGGAGTGAAGTGATACCTCATTGTGGTTTTGATTTGCACTTCCTTGATCATTAGTGACGTTGCGCATTTTCATATGTCAGCCATTTGTGTATCTTCTTTTGAGAACTGTCTGTTCATATCCTTAGCCTACTTTTTGATGGAATTGTTTTGTTCTTGCTGATTGGAGTTCCTTGTAGTTCTGGGTATTAGTCCTTTGTTGGATGTATAGATTGTGAAGTTTTTCCTCCCACTCTGTGGGTTCTGTTTATTCTGCTGATTGTCTTTTGCTGTGCAGAAGCTTTGTAGTTTGGTTAAGTTCCATCATTTTTTCTTTGTTTTTGTTGCATTTGCTTTTGGGTTCTTGGTTGTGAAGTATTTGCCTAAGCCAATGTCTAGAAGGGTTTCTCCAACGTTATCTTCTAGAATTTTATGGTTTCAGTTTCAGATTTAAGTCTTTGATTTGTCTCAAGTTGATTCTTGTGAAGGGTGAGAGATGAGGATCCAGTTTCATTCTTTTCTTGTTTGAGACAGAGTTTCACTCTTGTTACCCAGGCTGGAGTGAAATGGTGCGATCTTGGCTCACCACAACCTCTGCCTCCTGGGTTCAGGCAATTCTCCTGCCTCAGCCTCCCGAGTAGCTGGGATTACAGGCACGCACCACCATACCCAGCTAATTTTTGTATTTTCAGTAGAGACGGGGTTTTACCTTGTTGACCAGGATGGTCTTGATCTCTTGACCTCGTGATCCACCCACCTCGGCCTCCCAACCAGTTTCATTCTACACATAGCTTGCCAGTTATCCCAGCACCATTTGTCGAATAGGGTCTCCTTTTCCCACTTTATGTTTGGTTTGCTTTGTCGAAGATGAGTTGACTGTAAGTATTTGGCTTTATATCTGCATGCTCTATTCTGTTCCATTGGTGTATATGCCTATTTTTATGCCAGTACCATGCTGTTTTGGTGACCATGGCCTTAGAGCATAGCTTTTGCTGGGTTTCAGTTTTTGTTTCTCTAGTTCTCTGAGGTGTCAACTTAGATTGTTTGTGTTCTTTCAGACTTTTTGATGTAGTCATTTAATGCTATGGACTTTGCTTTTAGCACTGCTTTTGCTATATCCCAGAAGTTTGCACAGGTTGTCATTACTATGCAGTTCAAAGAACTTTTTTGTTCCTGTATTGATTTCATTGTTGACCCGACAATCGTTCAGGAGCAGGTTATTTAATTTCCATGTATTTGCATGGTTTAAGGGTTTGTCTTGGAGTTGATTTCCAATTTTATTCCACTGTGGTCTGAGAGAGTACTTGATACAATTTCAATTTTTAAAAAATTGTTGAGACTTGTTTTGTGGCCTACCATATGGTCTGTCTTGGAGAATGTTTCATATGCTGATGAATAGAATGTATATTCTGCAGTTTATGGGTAGAATATCCTGTAAACACGTTTAGTCCATTTGTTGTAGGGTATAGTTTAAGTCTATTGTCTATTTATTGGCTTTCTGCCTTGATGACTGTCTAGTGCTGTCAGTGGAGTATTAAAGTCCCCCACTACGATTGTGTTGCCACCTATCTCATTACTATTAGGTTGAACAGTAATTGTTTTATAAATTTTGGACCTCCAGTGTTATGTGCATATGTCTTTAGGATTGTGATGTTTTCCTGTTAGACTAGTCCTTTTATCATTATATAATGTCCCTCTTTGTCATTTTAAACTGCTTTTCCTTTAAGGTTCATTTTGTCTGATACAGGAATAGCTACTCCTGGTGGCTTCTGGCGTCCATTTGCATGGAATAATCTTTTCCCATCCCCTTACTAAAAGTTTATGTGAGTCCCTATGTGTCAGGTGAGTCTCTTGAAGACAGAAGATACTTGGGTATTGAGTTCTTATCCATTCTGCCATTCTGCAGCCTTTAAGTGGAGCGTGGAGGTCATTTACACTCACTGTCAGTGTTGAAATGTGAGGTACTATTCTCTCACTGTCAGTGTTGAAATGTGAGGTACTATTCTATTCATTGTACTGGTTGTTGCCTGAATAGCATGTTTCTTTGTTGTTGTTGTTGTTTTATTTTTTATAGGTCCTGTGAGATTTATGCTTTAAGAAGATTCTATTTTGATGTATTTCAAGGATTTGTTTCAACATTTAGAGCTCCTTTTAGCAGTTCCTGTAGTGCTGGCTTGGTAGTGGCAAATTCTCTCAGCATTTCTCTGAAAGGACTATGTTTTCTTCATTTATGAAGGCTGGTTTCGCTGGATACAAAATTATTGGCTGATAATTGTTTGAAGGAGGCTAAAGATAGGACCCCAATCCTTTCTAGCTTGGAGGATTTGTCCTGGAAACCTGCTATTAATCTGATAGGTTTTCCTTTATAGGTTACCTAATGCTTTTGCCTCACAGTTTTTAAGATTCTTTCCTTTCTCTTGAGTTTAGATAACCTGATGAACATATCCTAGGTGATGGTCTTTCTGTAATGAACTTCCTAGGGATTCTTGGAGCTTTTTCTATTTGGATATCTAGATCTCTAGCAAGGCTGGGGAAGATTTCCTCGATCATTCTCTCAAACATGTTTTCCAAACTTTTAAATTTCTCTTCTTCCTAGGGAACACCAATTCTTCTTAGGATTGGTTGTTTAATGATATCTCCAACCTCTGGAGGCTTTGTTTATTGTTAAAATTCTTTTTTCTTTTTATTTGTTGGACTGGGTTAATTCAAAAGTCTTGTCTTGGAGTTCTGAAGTTCTTTCTTCTACTTGTTCCATTCTACTACTGAGAATTTCCAATGCATTTTGCATTTCTCTAAGTG
Organism: Leontopithecus rosalia; assembly: GCA_028533165.1. Classification (NCBI taxonomy): domain Eukaryota; kingdom Metazoa; phylum Chordata; class Mammalia; order Primates; family Cebidae; genus Leontopithecus; species Leontopithecus rosalia. The sequence continues at coordinate 14,565,957 of CM052669.1, forward strand.
TGTCCTTGCTTTACAGAAGTTATTCTTTTGTTTTTGTTTTTGTTTTTGTTTTTGTTTTTGTTTTTGTTTTGAGATGGAGTTTTGCTCTTGTTACCCAGGCTGGAGTGCAATGGTGCAATCTTGGCTCACCGCAACCTCCGCCTCCTGGGTTCAGGCAATTCTCCTGCCTCAGCTTCCTGAGTAGCTGGGATTACAGGCACGCGCCACCATGCCCAGCTAATTTTTTGTACTTTTAGTAGAGACGGGGTTTCACCATGTGGACCAGGATGGTCTCAATCTCTTGACCTCGTGATCCACCTACCTCAGCCTCCCAAAGTGCTGGGATTACAGGCTTGAACCACCGCGCCCGGCCCAGAAGTTATTTTTTTAATTGATGCTATCTATTTCACTGGAGATTTTCCCATTCATACTCTGTATCATTTCTTTTTTCTTTAAGTTGGACTTTGCTTTTCTCTGGTGCCTCCTTGATTGGCTAAATAATTGTCCTTCTGAATTCCTTTCCTGGCAGTTCAGAGATTTCATCTTTGTTTGGATTCACTGCTAGTGAGCTAATGTGATCTTTTGGGGGTGTTAAGGAAACTCTTTCTGTCATATTACCAGAATTATTTTTCTGGTTCCTTCTCATTTGGGTAGACTGTATCAGAGGGAGGATCTGGGACTCAAGGGCTACTGTTCAGATTGTTTTGTCCCACAGGGTGCCCTCTTGATATGGTGCTCTCCCCTTTCCCTTGTGGATGGGGCTTCCTGAGAGCCAAACTTCAGTGACTGTTAATTCTCTTTTGGATCTGACCACCCAGCAGAGCTACCAGGCTCTGAGCTGGTACTGGGGAGTGTCTGCAAAGAGTCCTGTAATGTGATCTGTCTTCAGGTCTCTAAGGCATGGATTCCAGTTCCTACTCTGGTAGAGGTAGCAAGGCAGTGAAATGGATTCCTTGAGGGTACTTGGTTGTATTTTTAAGTGTTCAGCTTTTGTGTTGGTTGACCTCCAGCCAGGAGTTGGTACTTTCAAGAGCACATCAATTGCAATAGTATAGGGAGGGTCAGATGGTAGGTGGGGCCCTAGAGCCCCCATAAGATTATGTCCTTTGTCTTTGGCTACCAGGACAAGTAGAGAAAGACCATCAGGTGGGGGCAGGGATAGGCCTGTCTGAGTTCAGACTCTGCTTGAGTGGGGCTAGCTGTGGCTGCTGTAGGGGATGGGGATGGGGATGTGGTTCTCAGGCCAATGGAGTTATCTTCCCAGGGGAATTATGGCTATCTCTGCTGCATCACACAGGTCACCGGGGAAGTGAGGGAAGAGTCAGACCTCACCCAGCTCTCACACAGCCTGCAGCCAAAAGATCAGGCTCCTCTCTTTACAACCATGCCCCCACAACCCCAACAGCACCAGGTTTATTTCCAGGTAGCCAGTGAGCAGGGCTGAGAACTTGCCCCAGGCTATAAGCCTCCCAGCTCAGAAAGGAAGCAGACTCACAGTTCTCAGTTGTCCCATGGAGCCTATAGCAGCAAGCCACCTCCTTGAAAGGGTCTGTGGATTCTCTTGGCTTACCTGGTATGTTCCTGTGGTAACCCTTGGATCAAAAGTTCATGATCTAGGTTCCCACATGCTGCTCTAAGTGGGAGCTGCAGATTAGACCTGCCTCCTAGGTGCCATTTTTTCCCCTTCGGTGTTATGTTTTATCTTCTCAGGTAATTATTCTTCAATACTTGAATACTGCCTCATTCAATGTAGCAGCTGTATACAATGTAGCAGCTACATGCACAACACATTTTTGAGTTTAATTGGCAGGATTAACATTTTCTTCATCACTTTAAGCCTGGAAAATCAACAAATGATAAATCAAGCTCTGATTTAGAGGGTTTGCCTATTTCTGTGGTGTAAATGTAGTGTGTAGCCCTCTAGCATTAATCACTAAGCTGGAAGCTTGATGTGGGGAGGACAGAACCTTACCTGCTTTGCACACAGCTGTATCCACTAGACATTTTACGGTTTATGGTACATGAAAGATGCTCACCAGGAATTTACGGAAAGAATAAATCCTCTCTATCCTCCCTGTTGTGAAATGAACAGAAAACAGAAGCTCCTAACCTTTTGGGAATTATTTTCTTAAAATTCCTTGCTTTAGAGAGGTGGTTACTTTTCATTCCTATTTTGTATCTGAGATCTAGCAATCCCACAGACAGCTGAGAGTGCTTTCCAACATCCATTCCTTTCTTGAACAGTAACAGGGATGCCTGAAGGAAAGAAGTGAATGAGAAAATCCAAATTATATTTCTGCTACTTAGCTCAGTACAAATTCCCAGTTGAAGGTGGACTCCTGAAATAAGAGATTAGATGTCCGTTCTAAGCTTGCTTTCTTCCTCCTCATGTTTAAATTAGTCATGCTTTGTCTTCATTCCTTATCATCTTTGTCCTGGTCCTGAGTGAATGCTGCCTGCCTTAGCTATTTTCTTAAATGTCATTTTGCAGGTAAAGGCTTTCCTTGGCCACCATATTTAAATAGTCTGCATCTCATCACATGGCCATTATCCCTACAGCTTTCTTTAGTTTTCTCTGAAACACTCTACACACTATATATATATAGAAATTACATTATTTTTTCTGAAAAAACACTGTACATATATTTGTTTATGGGTTTATTTTCTGCTGTGCCCTACCAGAATGTAAGCTCCATGAAGCTAGAGATTTTTTGCTGTCCTTTTGACTTAAAGTATCTCCACGTCCTCAGTCAATAGATATCAAAGACATAAGCCAATGCTTTTCACACCTACTTTGAACGTAAACTGTTCTGAGAGTGGTAAAAAGACAAAATTTCTGCCCTTAAAATTTACATTGTCTAGAAAGGCCATTAAACAAAAAAATTTACATAAATCATTGCTGAGTTACGGTCTTATGTAAGTTGAAAGTAAAGTACAGGCTGATTAGCCAAATCCTACACTCATGGAAGGCCTCTGATACGGTTTGGTTCCCGTGTTCCAACCCAAATCTCATGTGGAATTATAATCCCCAAGGTGGAAACTGGGGTCCGGTGGGAGGTGGTTGGATCATGGGGGAGGTTTCTCATGGTTTTACACTACCCCGCTTGGTGCTATCCTCACGATGCTGAGTTCTGATGAGACCTGGTTGTTTAGAAGTGTGTGGCACCTCCCGCTTCCTTCCCTCCTGCTCCTGCTCTGTCCATGTAAAGTGCCTGTTCCCCCTTTGTTCTCTGCCCTGACTGTAAGTTTCCTGAGGCCTCCCCAGAAGCCAAGCAGATGCCAGTATCATGCTTCCTATACAGCTTGCAGAACTGTGAGCCAATTAAACCTATTTTTTTTAAATACATTTCCAAGTCTCAGGCATTTCTTCTTTGTCTTTTTCTTTTCTTTTCTCTCTTCAAATTGAGACAAGGTCTCATTTTATCACCCAGCCTGGAATAGAGTAGCATAATCTTGGCTCACTTCAACCACTGCCTTTCGGGCTCAAGTGATCCTCTCACCTTAGCCTCCAGAGTAGCTAGGATCACAGGTATGCACCACCTGTGATCCATCTAGTTATTTTTTGGTATTTTTAGTACAGACCAGGTTTTGCCATGTTGCCCAGGCTGCTCTTGAACTCCTGAGCTCAAGTGATCCCCCTGCCTTAGCCTCCCAAAGGGCTGGGATTACAGGGGCTAGCCACCACACCCCGCCCTCAGGCATTTCTTGATAGCAGTTTGAAAATGGACTAATCCCACCTTACTTACCCTTTTCCCATTTAGGAAAAGTACAGCCTGCTGCCAGCACTCATTTAATTTTACATCATGCCCTTTGAGGCCGAGGCAAATCTGATTGATTTTCAATGTGAAAATGAAATAGAAAAACAACAGGGTCAGGCATGGTGGCTGACACCTGTAATCCCAGCACTTTGGGAGGCGAAGCTGCTCCAAGGTGGATCATTTGAGGTCAGGAATTTGAGACCAGCCTGGGCAATATGGTGAAACCTCTCCTCCACTAAAAATACAAAAACTGGTCAGGTGGGGTGGCAGGTGCCTGTAGTCCCAGCTACTTGGGAGGCTGGGGCAGGAGAATCACTTGAACCCAGGCGGTGGAGGTGTCAGTGAGCTGAGATTGTGTCACTCCATTTCAGCCTGGACGACCGAGAGAGACTGTTTCAAATGGAAAAAACAAAACAAAAACTGTTCTTGGAGTTACTTGTAAACAGAACTAACATCAGAATCATCTGAATCATCACAATTGTCTGTTTTGGAAAAATCAGATTCATGAAATGAATTTTCGGCCAACAACTGAGAAGGATACTAACATCGTGCAGAGAAATGCTATGTTTTCTAGAATTTGATACTTTCAGCAATTGAGAATTACTATATTTTGTAAATGGAAACATCACTACTCCAATCAGAATGCTCTAAATAGAATAATGTGTTTTGTTTCCAAAGTCAATACGTAGGGTGATGCAATAATAATAGTAGAAGTGAGCTACTTTGTGGCAAAGTTATCCTGGGGTAAATGCTGCTGTGGCAAGCACTGCCAGTGAGTATTCTCAGGGCAAGCAGGAAAAGGATTAAAAATCACTACTTTTTAATCTGAGGTTTGACAGAAGGTATGTGGAAACAACCACGCATCAGACGTGAGAGCAACGGAAAGCTCCATTAAGCATTCAAGAACTTCAGGAACAGTGCTGTGAGCCCTCTGGACAAAGCTGCTTGTTGATAAGATCCAGCAGGTCATGAAATAATACAAATTTGAAGTTTTCGTTGAATTACTGAATTTAGTCTACATTTGGTAATTAGGCCGGGTGCGGTGGCTGATGCCTGTAGTTGCAGCACTTGGGGAGGATGAGGTGGGAGGACCTCTTGAGCCCAGGAGTTCAAGACTGGCCTGGGCAACGTAGTGAGACCCTGTCTCTAAATAAATACATAAATAAAATAGGGGATTTAGTAATTAAGATGCTATGGTAGAAGAAGTAGCTGTGAGCACTGAATCTATTTAGATAAAGGTCTAAGGGTCAACACAGTGGCAATTGTGGTAAGGGCTATAATGAAAATGTTACAAACTTTGACAACATAGAAATAGCAATAAAACTGCAAAAGTCCACTGAGGAAGGAAACATTGTAGGAGAAGGCACGAATGCAATTCTCTAAACTTTTCTATCAAGGAGTCAACAGAGTCTGTTGAAATATTTAAAAAGTATGATGGTCGTTTACTTACTGAGTTTTCAGACATCTTTATGTGTCTTGGATACGCATCGTCAGATACAATTTCTGAAAATATTTTATCCTGGTCTGTGGCTTGTCTTTTCATTATTTCAACAATGTATTTTGAAGAGCAGACACTACATTTTTGAGGGAGTCCAATCTATCATTGCAATAGCCCCTAGTTGGAAAGCACTCAAATATCCATCAAGTGGTGATAAACAAATTGTGGTATATAGGCAATGAAATATGTGGTAATTAAAAGGGATAAATTACGGATGCATGGAACAGCACAGATGACTCTCAAAATAATTATGTGAGTGAAATAAGCCAGAGAAAGTGAATGCATATTATATGATTCTATTTATAGAAAACGCAAAAAAAAAAAATTCAGAGTAATTGAGAGTTTATAGATACAGGAAGCAGATCTGTTTGGGGAAAGATGGCCCGATGGGTAAAAGAAAGGAATCTGCGTAAGTGCAAGTGGAAACTTTGGATAGTGAAGGATTTGTTCACTCTCCCGAGTATGGAGATGGTTTCATGGCACGTACAAACACAGAAGTTACCACGTTCGGTGCTTGGAGTTTGCGCAGTTTATTGTTCAAGTACAGGTCCATAAAGCTGTTATAAAACAGAAGTCTACTTGTCCATGTTTTTATTAACTTTAGGGGGATTTTCCTTTATTTATTTATTTATTTATTTATTTATTTATTTATTTTTTTATTTTTTTGAGATGGAATTTTGCTCTTGTTGCCCAGGCTGGAGTGTGGTGGTGTGATCTCAGTTCAAGGCAACCTCTGCCTCCTGGGTTTGAGTCATTCTTCTGCCTTGGCTTCCTGAGTAGCTGGGATTACAGGCATGCTCCAACCACACCCGGCTAATTTTTTTTTTTTTTTGCAAAGATGAGATTTCACCATGTTGGCCAGGCCGGTCTCAAACTCCTGACCTCAGGTGATCCACCCACCTCAGCCTCCCAAAGTGCTGGGATTAGACACATGAGGCCCCACCCCTAGCTGCTTGTTTCTTACATATGAGGGAAGATGCACTAGATGTTGACGAAATGCTTGGAGAGGCGAGGGGTGGCAGCCAGGCGGAAGAGGAACACGTGGGGGAAGCATTAAGAACAGGGCTTATTTGCCACATGGCCCTCATTCTTGCTCCTGCCCTTTAGCTGTTTATGAAAATGCAAGCACCTCCTCAGAGAATATGCACAGCTCCTGGCTTCCTCTTCTGAGGGTTTGTTGTTTCTTAATTCCAAAGTGTGACATGGATTGGGATTTTTGTTTTTAACCTCCCTTGTTAAAAGAAAACAACCACTGGTAATTTCAGATGGTTCCATTCTGAGAAATTTATCAGTAGACAATACAGTTGAACTTTTTTTTGAGACGCGGTTTTGCCATGTTGGCCGCGTTGGTCTTGAATTCCTCACGTCAGGTGATCCACCTGCCTCAGCCTCCCAAAGTGCTGGGATTACAGGCGTGAGCCACCGCACCTGGTCTTTTTTTTTTTTTTTTGAGACAAGGTCTCACTCTGTCGCTGAGGTGGAAGTGCAATGGTGCAGGGACTACAGGGGTGCACCATCCTGCCAGGCTCATTAAAACAAAATGTTGTTTTGATAGAGACAAAGTCTAAGTTGCTCAGTCTGATCTCAAACTCCTGGGCTGAAGCAATCTACCTGCGGCAGCCTCCCAAAGTGTTGGAATTTATAGGTATGAGCTATTGCGCCCAGCATGAAGTATTTTTTACATGTATGTATATGTGTGTGTGTGTCTGTGTATGTGTTAAGCAATATATATCACATAAGCATATATAAAATATACATATTTTATGTATTAGACATTTAAATGTATATACATATAAATGTATATTAAATGTAATTTATGTGTTTATGTTTGTATATATTTAATATGTACTATGTATGTTAAACGTGTGTATACATATATTTGTGTGTATATAAACCAGGTTTGACATATGTTAAATGTGAATGATAGAAGTTAGTGGTGGGCTGATTTTTTTAAGATTCTATTTTAAGACTCTATTACTTGAGTTTGTTGATTTGAAGCATACTACATTTTTAGTAAACAAACATAGTTATTTGTCACTATGAGGGTGATGAGGGACAGGAATTCAATTGAACAGGAGGAACAGCATTTTCAGAACTGGGAGTTCTCATGGGAATAGTCTGAAGTGGGAGGGGCTTGGCACGAAACAAGCAAATGTCACACAAAACAATGCGGCAGTGGAACATGAGGGAGTGTTCAGGACGGGACAGGAGGAGAGGACAGAGAGAGATCATAAGTAGACAGGACCTTGTAGGCTGCTTTGAGGACTTAGGACTTCAAGTTTGAAGCAGGGAAATGTGACAAGGTCCTGTCATGAGAAGGTCACTATGTTTAAAGTCTAGAGAAGTGACTGCTGGGGTTTTTTTTTTTTTTTTTTTTTTGTGTGTGTGTGTGTGTGTGTGTGTGTGTGTGTGTAGTCTTAGGAAGATAATCCTTTCTGGGAAACTTGAGAGAACAGCAATCCAGAACTTAATAGGGTCTCTGCTGAAATGAGTTGTGTTCTTCAGTCCCAATGGATGCTGCTCAGCAGTCAACATTTTCACCCAGGCTGGTATCTGTGCCTCTAAAAGGGACTCTGACCTTTGCTTTGGGTCCTGACAGCCTTAGATGATGTAGATGTAATCACACATATATCTTACCATATAATGGAGATGGAGCTTTGATCAGTTATGAAAGGAGAGTTCCTCATTCAAGGTAGGCAGAGAGAGAGAGAAAGAAAGAAATGGAGAGAGGCGGGGTGGGAGGCAGAGAGAGGGAAGTGGGGCATGGGGTGGGGAGGCAGAGAGGGAAGTGAGTAGTACACAGAAAGAGGAAGAGAGAGAGGGAAAAAATGAGGGAGGAGACAGAGAGAGAGAGGTGGAGTAGGGGGAAGAGAGACACACAGAGGGAAAGAGAAGAGGGAGGGAGAGGAGAGAAGGAAGAAAGAGAGGGAGAGACAAGAGCAGAAGCAAGCCCAGCTGAGTGGAGTTCATTTGGAGCCAGAGGCAGACAAAGAATGAAGAAGGAAAGAAGAGAGGGAAGGAAGGTGGAAAAAGAGAAACAAAATAAAGTGAGAAGAGTCAACAGCAGCAGACCTGGGCGAATCCCTCCAGGCCCCAGCCTTGCTGTAATTATTTAGCTCAGTGGGTTTAGGCACCAGCGCCAGCCCCCAGCAGGCTCAGCTGCGACCCTTCACTGTGTCTGATTAGTTGCACTGCATCCCCTGATCTGCCTCAGTCACTTTTCATCACCTCGGGTCATGGGCTTCAGGTTTTCACACCTCAGGTTATTTTTCTATGAAATGGGAGCAGTGATATTTTTTGACCTCATGGGACTGCTTTTAAAAAAAATGTGCATAATTTACTTGAAACGAGAATGCCGATATTTAAAATAGAATTCTCAATTCTGGGTGAATGTTTTTGCCTTTGTGAATTTGTCAATAAAGATTCACTAAGGCTCTACTTTTGTGTTCAAAAAAGCTCAGTTCCAAGTTCAAGGCGGTGGAGGAGACAAAGAAGTAGATAGGGAGAAGCATCCCTTTTCATCAAAATTCACAACTTCTTGTCTTCAAATGACAATGTTAAGAAAATGAAAGGGCAAGCTACAGATTGGAGAATCATTTTATATATATATATATATATATATATAATGATTCATTTTATATATATACATATATATAAATATATATGTATATACATATATACATATATAAAATGTGTGTGTGTGTATATATACACACACACATACATATGTATATGTATATATATGTGTGTGTGTGTGTGTGTGTATATATATATATATATAAATTTTTTGAGACAGAGTCTCATTCTGTTGCCCATTCTGGAGTGCAGTAGCGCAATCTTGGCTTATTGCAACCTCTGCCTCCCAGGTTCAAGCAATTCTCCTGCCTCAGCCTCTTCAATAACTGGGACTACAGGTGTGCACCATCAATCCCAGCTCATTTTTTTGGTGTGTGTATTTTTTAGTAGAGACAGGGTTTCACCATGTTGGCCAGGTTGGTCTTGAACTCCTGACCTCAAGTGATCTACCAGCCTCCGCCTCCCAAAGTGCTGGGATTACAGGTGTGAGCCATCACACCCAGCCTGCAATACATATATCTGACAAAGGACTACATCTAGAAAAGAAAAAGAACTCTTGCAATTCAATAATAAGACAATCCGATTTTTTTAAATGAGCAATGATAAGAATCAATATCCACGTGCCTGAGCACATGCAAAGAAGCTTATCATCACTGGTCGTGACCCACGACTACATCCTCCTTCAGACCCACTAGAATGGCCAAAAGTTGGCAACTACACCAAGTGTTGGCAAGTGCGTGGAACAACTTGAAGTCTTGTACACTGCTGGTGAGGATATACAGTTGTTCAGCCCCTCTTGAAAACATTTAATCCTTTCTTATAAAATCGTAACATTGCCGAGAGCTATACAACAGGGCCCCCCAGCTCTCAGGCTGTGGACTGGTACTGGTACCTGGCCTATGAGGAACCAGGCTGCACAGCCGGAGTTGAGTTGGGAGCCCGTATTATTGCCTGAGCGTCACCCTCTGACAGATTAGTGGGGGCATTAGGTTCTTATAGGAGGGGGAACCTATTGTGAACTGCGCATGCCCAGGATCTAGGCTGTGCTGCTTGTGAGAATCTAATGCCTGGTGGTCTGAGGTCGAACAGTTTCATCCCAGAACTATCCCCTGACGACCCACAGACTGTAGAAAAAGTGCCTTCCACAAAATCAGTCCCTGGTTTGGAAAAGGCTGGGGACTGCTGCCCTACGATACTCTATTCCTAGATGTTTACCCAAGAGAAGTAAAGATGGCCACAACCAAGATTTATTTATGAATAAAGCAGCTTCACTGCTAATGGCCCCAAACTGGAAACAAACCACATGGCCATCATCAATTGAATGTCTACTCACGTTATGCCGTATTCTAACAAGCCAAAAAAGTAAAAGAACGAACGGCTGATACAGGAAACGTGGGTGAATCTCAGAAGCATTATGCTGAGTAAAGGAAGCAGACACAAAATTCTACACTCTGTAAGATTGATTGCTACAAAACTTCAGAAAACAGAAATCCAATCCAATTCATAGTGACATAAAATAGGTTAGCAGTTACCTAGGGCTGGGGGATAGGGGATGATGCCTGGGAAAGGCCTAAAAAGAACTTTTGGGGTGATGAAATATACCTTGATTGTGGTCATGCTTACGTGGGCGTGCACATTTGTCAAAACCTGTTGAAATGTATCCTTAAATTGGGTGTATTTTATTGTATATAAAGTGTACCTCAATAATACTGATTTAATTTTCTAGAAAAAAAAGATTACATCAAGGAGCTAGCAAGACTAAGAATCATTGCATCCTTAGGGCATTTTAATCCAAATTATATCAATTTGAGGAGGGGGAGAACTTTCTAGTAGGGATCTTAAAGCCTGTTCTAATATTAACATACTTTCTATATTAATGTTACCATCAATCATATCTCAATCTATAAAGTGACAAAGATGCTGAGTAAATCAAGCTGCATACCAAGTCCCTCTAGTGACATCTTGACTATCCTTTATAATGTCATCTGCCTTCAAACAAATCAGATTTTTGTCCTAAGAGGTACTATTCATAATACTGGTGTCATCGGTTTTACGTTTATCTTGCTCGCTGGTAACAGCAAGGTTTTTTAAGCATAAGAGACTCCAGTGACATTTGAAAAATATCTGAGATGAAAAATAAAGTAAATGAATAATTTCTTTAATCAGTATAATCAAGAAATTGATTATCACAGTTTATAACTGGTTCATAGGAGTATTTTTAAGGCCTTGGACTACTGTCAAATTAAATGTTACCAGTGATCATTTATATTATGAAAAGAGAATTGATAATCAAAAGCTACTTTTTCGTAACTCTTCTTCTCAAATGCCTTCCGATTACTGTCCCTCATTCTTTTGTGGAATTCCTTGCCATTACCTTTTCTTGACACACCTGAGCTCTGGTGTACCAGTAAGAGGAAGAATTGTTGCACAAATGCACAAAGCTCTGGTTACAGCAGAATAACATAGACTTCACCTAGCTGAGAGTGGCAGCAAATCTTTGCAAAATGATCCTCGTCTGTTTCATCCTAGAGGTGCGAGGCTAACTAACACCTGGTGGATAGGTCTCCTTTAGTCCCAAGATAGATCTAGTTGAAGGGGAATCTAGGAATCTCACTTTCTACTTGGTTTTTATTGGTTATTAGGGAAGCTGAATGATAAGGGTGATTTAAAAGTCTTCTGGAGTTACCCAATGGCTATTGCCTGCCTGATGTGGAAAGTGGGATTGTTTTGGTCTAACATCTATCTTGTGGCATCTTACTTTGGATCATATTCAGTAATAGGTTTCATTGTTGTTTGAGCCACACACATTGCACCCTTGGAAGGAAACCATCCAACAAGTGTCTACGGTGTACCAGGCACCGTAGAACGAGTTTTGATTTTCCAAACCTCCCTTCAAGGTAGCAATGAGTGTTGTCATTTCCATTTTTACAGAAAAGAAAACTGAAACTCAGAGCTCATGTCATTTCCCCAAGGGCACACAGCTAATGATTAAAAGAGGTAGGAGTCAAATGTAATCTGTCTGACTTCAGAGTCACCAAGGTATATTACTTTTTTTATTGGAGGCCTTGGGTACCTACTTATTAAGACATCAAAGACAGTTCAACTCTGTTTAATGGGAGAAAGACTTTGCACAGACAATAGGGAAAGACTCAACCCCAAACTAAAAATCTGGTAGAGAGTGAAAAAGCAGTTACCAGTGGCTGGGAAGGGTAGCGGGGAGTAAGGAGAAGTGGAGATAGTTAACAGCTACAGAAAACACCCAGAAAGAATTAGTAACACCTAGTATTTGATAGCGCAACAGGGAGACTGTGGTCAAAATAACTTAATTGTACTTTCCAAAATAACTAGAAGCGTATAATTGGATTATTTATAATGCAAAGGATAAATGCTAGTGGGGGTGGGAACTCCATTTTCTGTGATGTGAGTATTAAACATTGCATGCCTGGATCAAAATATCTCATGTACGCCATCAATATACACACTATGTACCCACAGTTTTTTAAAAGTCAATATGGGGTATAATTTTGACCTTATACTGCAAGCAAATCAAAATAAGAATGATAGTTACGTAAGTGAATCCTTTACTAAAAGTCTAATTTCCAACGAGTTTGATCCAAATCAATTCATTTTTAAGAGTTAATCAGAAAATATTTGGAGGGCAGATCGTATCTTACAAAATGTAGATGGTACATTTTTTTGACCCAATATTTTTACTTCTCAAATCTGTCTGACAGTAAAACTTGCTCAAATATTAAAATAGGTGTGTTCCCACATGTTCTCACTCATAAGTGGATGCTGAACAATGAGAACACATGGACACAGGGAGGGGAACATCACACACTAGGGCCTGTCAGAGGGGTGAGGGGACTAGGGGCGGAATGGCAGAGGGTGCAGGGCCTGGGGAAGGATAGTAGGAGAAATACCGGATGTAGATGATGGAAGGATGGATGCAGCAAAGCACCACGGCACATAGGTAACAAACCTGCACGTTCTGCACATGTACCCCAGAACTTAAAGTACAACAGAAAGAAAAGAAAGAGAAAGAAATATGTGTTCAGAAACATTCTTTGTGAAAGCGATTGTAGGAGAAAAAACAGAATCCAACAAGCCATCCTTGGAGATCGGTTAAGAATCTTTTGCTACATTTATTCAGTGACATTACAGTGTAAATTTAAAAGAGACAGAGTTATCCCTTGTAGGAAGTTATCCAAAATATACTATGTAAAACATATGATGCATAACAATATGTTTGCTATTTTTATAAAAATGAAGATATATTTGCATATGCATAGAAAAACCAGGAAAGATACATGCTAATTGTTAACAGAGGTTATCTCAGTAGGAAAATATTAATTTGTCATCCTACATACTCTTAGATGTCTGCAATAAAAATGTGCGTGTTTAATAAAAGCAAAGTAGGCCAGGCACAGTGGCTCATGCCCACAATACCAGCACTTTGGAAGACCAAGGCAGGTGGATCATTTTGAGCTCATGAGTTCAAGGCCAGAATGGGTAATATGGCAAAACCCTATGTCTACTAAAAGAACAAAAAAAAGAAAAGCAGGTGTAGTGGTACACACCTGTGGTCCCAGCTACTCAGGAGACTGAAGTGGGAGGATGGCTTGAGCCCAGAGGCAGAGGCTACAGTGAGCTGTGATCATGCCACTGCACTCCAGCCTAGGTGACAGAACAAGACCCTGTCTCAAAAAAGTAATAATAATAAATAAAAGCAAAGTAGGCCAGGTGAGGTGGCTAACGCCTGCCATCTCAGCACTTTGGGAAGCCGAGGTGGGCAGATCACGTCCCGTCAGCATTTTGAGATCAGCTTAGCCAAGGTGGTGAAACCCCATCTGTACTAAAAATACAAAAATTAGCCAGTCATGGTGGCATTTGCCTGTAATCCAGCTATTTGGGAGGCTGAGGCAGGAGAATAGCTTGAACCTGGGAGGTGGAGGTTGCAGTGATCACGCCACTGCACTTCAGCCTGGGCCACAGAGGGAGACTCCATCTCCAAGTCAATAAATAAGTAAACAAATCGATACAAAGTATTTGAATTCACAGTGGTCTTTACTTTTTATAGTATATTCAGGTATGTGTCCTCATTGTTTAATTTTCATTTTAATTTTTTTATTTCAAAACTTTAAGGGTATAAGTGATTTTCGGTTCCATGGATGAGTTCTAGCGTGGTGAAGGCTGAGATTTTAGTGTACCTGAAACTCAAGTCATACGCATTGTACCGAACAGCTCTCCAACTCCTTCCACCCTCCCGGTGTACTCATATTTAAAAAGTGAATGAATAGCCGGGCGTGGTGGCTCAAGCCTGTAATCCCAGCACTTTGGGAGGCCGAGGCGGGTGGATCACGAGGTCAAGAGATCGAGACGATTCTGGTCAACATGGTGAAACCCCGTCTCTACTAAAAATACAAAAAATTAGCTGGGCACGGTGGTGTGTGCCTGTAGTCCCAGCTACTAAGGAGGCTGAGGCAGGAGGATTGCCTGAACCCAGGAGGTGGAGGTTGCGGTGAGCCGGAATCACGCCATTGCACTCCAGCCTGGGTGAAAAGAGCAAAACTCCGTGTCAAAAAAAAAACAAAAAATAAAAAATAAAAATAAATAAATAAAAAGTGAATGAATAAATCAAAATATTAACAGTGGTTATCCCTGGAGGCTGAGACTAAGGTTTATTTTTAGTTTTGTGCTGTATATATTTTTATGCTTAAAAGTTTTCCCGCAGTGAATGTGGATTGATTTTAGAGTCAGAATAAACTATATGAGTCCCTGGGGAAACAGTCTCCTGTCTGGGATTTGGCTCTATCAACTATTCCAATAGACAGAGTAGGATGACCTTTACCTTGTTGGGCAAAGCAGCATATTTACAACTTAAAGTACTTGGTTCTACCAAACAAAATGGAGTGTTCTGGTTTTCTTAACACACATAGGCATGTTCTTGTGTCTCAAATGGTTTGGGAATATATCAGTTCCCAAGGCCTGTCTCAGCTGCCCTGTAACAGCTGGTATGGTCTTGATTGCAAGTAACAGAAGTTCTAACAAAACATGGCTTAAATAATAATAAACTCTCTCATATTAGAAAAACACCTCAAGACACTGGGTTCTAGAGTTGGTTAATGCAGTGACTCCGTGTCGTCATGACAGAACCTGAATTTTTCTTTCAACCCTGATTTGCTTAGGAATATGCTAAAACCAATCCATCAACAAGGACTATACAGGAGTGAATAGAAGAAAATGTGGTTACATAGGAGAATTAGGATAGGACTGGAAATGCACATGTATTTAGATAACAATAAATAGCAGGTCACTGTGAAGCTGGAATAGGGAAATGTCTTG
>CM052669.1:14581612-14665569 GCA_028533165.1 Leontopithecus rosalia
CCATCAACAAGGACTATACAGGAGTGAATAGAAGAAAATGTGGTTACATAGGAGAATTAGGATAGGACTGGAAATGCACATGTATTTAGATAACAATAAATAGCAGGTCACTGTGAAGCTGGAATAGGGAAATGTCTTGGTGAGTATGTGTCAGGGAGTTGGCTTGCCTGCCCTGTAAGGGCTGATTTCATCAGGGTCATACTCTTACTTATGGGTAAAATATTCACAGGCAGAAAAAAAAAATTCTAAACAATGCCCAAGTAGGAAGTATGTACATCATATACAGGTTGAAAGTATTAGCGAGGAGAATGAGAGAGTATTACAGAATTAAAGAGAACATTCCTAGTCATAGCGGTACAAGAGGCAGTGCAGTGTGAAAATGAGGTGGTCAGGGGACCCCCACGCTATCACTGAATCACTGAATTACTGCATGGTCTACAGCATATCAGTTCAATTCATAGTTTTCATCTCACCATCTGTCAAATGCCACTGACATCTGTTTGAGGAGAAATTTACCTGTTTGCTGATTCAACAAACACTGATTGAATTTGACCTCCCTATGATGGTCCCTGTGGTTGGATCTAGAAATGTAAAAATGAGCCAAACCCTTACCTTTGGAGAAAGTTAGTAAAAAACATTTACTAGGAGTTGGTATGCTCTTGACTGCAAGTAACAGAAGTTCCAACAAAATATGGCTTAAATAATACAGATATTAGCTTGCATTAAAACATCTCAAGATAGAGGGTTCTAGAGTTGGTTTATTCAGGGCCCAGTGTCATCATGAGAGACAGATTTTTCTTTTTCAATGCTGATAGGCTCAGCATGTTGACTTCAGTCCTCAGGTTAGTGGATAAAAATGGCTGCCACAGCTCCAGCCCTCGAATCCTGATGCAACTGAAGATTGAAACTGTGAGGATTGACAGAAGTAATGCATATAAAATGCACAGGTCTTGGCACATGGAAATTGCTCAATGGATTTTAGCTTTCATTCACTTTTGATAATATGTGATACTATCTTGCTCTGAAGAAATTTCTTACATTGGATTGCTAGAGCTTCCATAACAAAGTGATATGGTTTGGCTGTGTCCCCACCCAAATCTCATCCTGAATTGTAGTTCCAGTAATCCCCACATATTGTGGGAGGGGCCAGTTGGAGATAATTTAATCATGAAGGTGGCTACTCTTGCTGTTCCCATGATAGTGAGTTCTTACGAGATCTGATGGTTTTATAAAAGGCTTTTCCCCCTTTGGCTCAGCATTTCTTCTTGCTGCCACCATGTGAAAAAGGATGTGTATGCTTCCTTTTTGCCATGATTGTAAGTTTCCTGAGGCCTCTGCAGCCCTGCAGAAGTATGAGTCAATTAAACTTCTTTGTAAATTACTCAGTCTCAGGTGTGTCATTAGCAGCAGAATGAGAATAGACTAATATAAAAGTCTCAAAGACTGAGTTGCTTAAGCAATATAAATTTATTGACTCATAGTTACAGAGGCTACTTTCATCTCAGAAAGTGATGGCAGGGTTGGTTGCTTCGGAGGGCTGAGAAGGAAGGATCCGTCATCTTAACCTCTCCCTTTGGCTTATAGATCCATCTTGTCCATGTGTCTCTTCCCATTATCTTCTCTCTGTGTGTGTCTCTTTCTTTAATAACATTGAAAAAGGAACATCAGTCATATTGTATCTGTTGCTCACTATTCTAGTATGAGTTTATTTTAACTAAATAGATATGCCATGACTCTACTTCCAAATGAAGTCACATTATGAGTTCTAGTGCTGAGGGCTTCAATATGTGAATTTTTGGGGAAGTACAATCACCCCGAGAGCTTTACTCATTATGTGCTTTAGTACACGTGTCTGTTTACTAATGATTTTAAAAGAATCCTTCCAGAGAGAGAAAATAAGTGAGGAAATAAGAAATTGGCCAAGTGGGGCTGGGCGTGGTGGCTCACACCTGTCATCCCAGCACTTTGGGAGGCCAAGGCGGGTGGATCACAAGGTCGAGATCGAAACCATCCTGGACAACATGGTGAAACCCTGTCTCTACTAAAAATTACAAAAATTAGCTGGGTGTGGTAGTCCCAGCTACTCAGGAGGCTGAGGCAGGAGAATTGCTTGAACCTGGGAGGTGGAGGTTGCAGTAAGCTGAGATTATGCCACTGCACTTCAGCCTGGTGCCTGGTGACAGAGTGAGACTCTGTCTCAAAAAAAAGAAAAAGAAATTGGCCAAGTGTTTGGTGTACCGGGTCTCCCTTCTACGTAGCACATTCCCTTTCTCTGACTATGGGTGGATTTCTGATCCACTTGGAGGTGAAAGCTGTTGTGGAAATTTTGGGTATACTAAGCTCTTTCTATAATTATGTTATCTTCCTTGGATTTGTTTCTGTCACTCTTTTCCCTTCCAACTTCATTTATTTCCTTGCTCTTTTTAAGAAAAAGGGGGAAAATCCTATTGTGTTCATTTGCATTTCCTCTTACCATGGGGGACAGTACCAATGGCCAGGAGCTTGTGAGTGCATTTTTGTCTTATTGCCATCCTTTTCTTCTTAGAGACTGTGGCTGGACATTGCCATGGTTTGAGTCCACCAAGCAAAACAAAGCATAACATCTTTTACCAACTTACAAGCTCTCCTGGATGCAGGAAGGGTTTGTAAGCTACAAAAAGTTGAGTGAGTGCCCTCAGCTGCTTGGGAGAAACACAAAGACATCTGGATGGTCATTTTAGGACCTCAGTCACTCTGCCCTTGGCCAGGAGGGAAGCTGGATGGGAGAGAGGCCTGGGTTTTATTTCTCAAAAGAGATGGAAACTGAGAGGAGACCTAACAAAGACTCCCTCCTGCTCATCAGGTGGATTGCAGCCTTCTTCATTAGGCCAAGCTGACAAGCTGTCTGGCCTCACCTTCTTCATTTACCCCAGCTCCTGACTACCCCTTTCTTCCTTTGCCTTTCTCATCCACCAGACATCTTACTGTTTGTGAACTGAAGCTTTTTAATTTAGTAAATCAGAGCCCTCCAACCCAGAGCCGTTTCCACCAGTGCACACTGGCACTTTACGCCCACTCGGTGGGATGGAGAACTTGACACCTACCTTGCTGTTTGATAAAAATGATCAGGTTGGTTCATGGTGATTACTCACAGATGCTTGATTCACGGTGACATGACCAATTTTTAATTTCAAACTAAGCTGTGTGAAAAACAAATTAAAGACTTTTTGTTTCTTTTTTAATGCTTACCATTAATATTATTTTTTAAGGAGAAAATGAAAAAAAAATGTTTTAACATCTCCAACAGTGTGTTCCATGAGTTTCCTGGTGGGAGGTGATAAAGGCATTTTTTTAACTGACTAAAAATGGTTAGCCACAACACCATGAAAATATCTCAGAATGTTTTAAAATGAAAAAAAAATTCTGTGACATGGAAATAGCAATTTAGAAGGGGGCCCAGGGGTTGATGGCAGCTTTGAATGGCTGATTTGATTCTTCGCTTAACCTCATGATTTCCACACCAATTTCCATCTACTTCAAAAAAGCAAGCCTCCTGAGATACAGAACGGGAGGGGTGGGGGAAATGGTGGACCATTTGTTATTTTGGACACAGATGATTCCAACTGAGGGAGGACATTAAAATGTTTCAAGAAACACAGCCTTTGAAATACAGCAAGAGGTTCACATCTATAACAGACTCTTCCGTAATATCGGCCCCCTCCACCCAGTGCAGAACCCTTTTGTGACTCTGCAAGCTTCAGAGCTCACTCCCTGGGCACCTTTGAAGTAGCAGAATTTAGCTAGAGCTTGTACTGATGCTTAGCAACTCTTGCGCCACACACAGATCTAAGCATAAAATTATGGTAGACAACATCATTCTCAAAACTTCTGCCATGTTAAACTTCTCTGTTGAAAGAGGGCGGAAGTCCACTGCTTGGCTGTGTATATCCAGAGGGAGGAGAATGAACACCCTTAAGAGGAGGGTTTCAGTTGATCTGGCTGGAAAACAAACAAACAAAACTTTAACCAAATTTACATGTCCAAAATAGAGGCTGTGATGAAGGCAAACAGCCTTTGTATTTGCCTTGACTTCAAACAATACTGAATGAAAATGTGACTCCTATCATTCTGGTTGTTAATGACTTTGCCTGCCTCCTCCATGTTATTTTGGAAGTTCTAGGCTTTTGATGCCCATGAACAAGGCTAATTAAGAGCTATCCCTTGTACATCTTTCTGGGAAATTACTTAATCTGGGGATTTTCTTTAATTTTTATGGATTCAAGCTCACTCTTACTCAGGGAAAGCTGCTTGTGGCTCATATCGTTGTTTTGGAGGAGATTGAGGGTTTATAGGGCTGGGAGAGAGAAAAGCCAGGGGAAGAGAAGGTGTAACAGGATGCCACTGTGCGTTTCAGCCAGGTTTAATGTTTGTCCCATCCCAGGGGAGTGAAAAAGGCCAATGGGCGGAGATATGTAATCATACCACTTAGCGCTGCCATATTATGCTGGGGTTATTTAAGTTGAGCTGAAACAATGCAGAAAGCATCAGCAATGTATCAGACCAGGTAAAACCAAAGAAAATTCTCTTCCTTTCTCTTCTGGCTCTTTGTTAGCCTGGGAGAGAAATCTAGTTCCAAATGAACAGACTGGTCCACAAGAGATCTACTGGAAATACATATTTCTGCTGGGGAAATTGAGATAGATTTATTTTTGTAAGACAGAGTCTTGCTCTGTTGCCCAGGCTGGAGTGCAGTGGTGTGATCTTGGCTCACTGCAAACTCCGCCTCCTAAGTTTCAGTGATTCCCTCCAGCCTCAGCTTCCCGGATAGCTGAGACTACAGGCATGTACCACCATACCCAGCTATTTCTTTTTCTGTATTTTTTAGTAGAGATGGGGTTTCACCATGTTGGCCAGGCTGGGTTTGAACTCCTGACCTCGTGATCTGCCCACCTCAGCCTCCCAAAGTGCTGGGATTACACGCAAGAGCCAATGTGACTGGCTCAGATGGATTTTTAAGTCAAATGTAGTTCTCTGCCTTAGGCCGTCTTCAAAAGGTGTAGGAAACCACCAGCTCTGACTAGCCCTTTAGTTTATTTCATCTTTCTCAATGGTTTTGAACAAAATATGTTTATCTTCGCATGAGCTCTTACTGTACCTTTTTGAGATAATTTATCAGAGGGGGTTGTTTCTGGTCTTTTGGGTTGTATTTTCACCCCAACCTCAATCGGTCTCTGACATCCAAATAAACATATTGTTACATCGTATTCCAGACCACGGGGCTGTTGCCTGGTAGGCTTTGAGTCAGCTTGACTTGACCCTGGAGGTTTGCTTGCCTTCAAATCCAATCGTGGGCTGAATGTTCTTCACTCTGGCAAAATAACCGTTATGCCACATTCTTAGGCTACTGACACTTTGCTGTTGGTGACTCCATGCAATCCCCAAATAGCAAATCTCCTAAATCATTCAACTCCTCATAAAAGAGACAAAAGCTACAGATACTGTCCTTCCCGCTTTTCAGATGAGGAGAGTGAGGTGCATACGCATGCATGTGTATGTGTGTGTGTGTGTGTGTGTGTATATATATATATATATATATAAAATATACACATATATAGATCACACACACACACACACACACACACGTTCATGTATGCCTGTGGTTCCAACTACTTGGGAGGCTGAGGTGGTAGAATCGCTTGAACCTGGAAGGTCAAGGCTGCTGTGAGCCACGATCATGCCACTGCACTCCAGGCTGGGTGATAGAGTGAGACCGTGTCTCAAAAAGAAAAAAAAAAGATTTATGCAATTTTGAGGATAGACCACATTAGCATACATTTTATTGGTTTCTATTCTTCAGCATTTTATTGAGATAATTCATTTTTTTGTTTATTTTTTTGAGACGGAGTTTCACGCTGTCACCCAGGCTGGAGTGCAGTGTCACAATCTTAACTCTCCTGCCTCAGCCTCCTGAGTAGCTGGGATTACAGGCGCACACCACCATGCCCAGCTAATTTTTGTATTTTTAGTAGAGACAGGGTTTCACCATGTTGATCAGGCTGGTCTCGATCTGATCTCCTGACTTCGTGATCCACCACCTCCACCTCCCAAAGTGCTGGGATTACAGGTGTGAGCTACTGTGCCTGGCCGAGAGATGATGCTTTAATGATGTCTGGATGTCCGGATTCTTGTCCTGATTTTGTCACTAATCTGCTGTGAGACTCTCGAATTTCTGGGATCACTCAACTTGTCTCTGTGCTTCTATTTTCTCATCAGCCAAATAAAGGGATGGAACACGATGTTCTCTGGAAGTCTTCGTGCCTGAGCACATCCTTCAAGGTTCCCTGACATCCGGTTTTCAGACTATGATCTTTGTGTAAGAGGACGAGGGGGATGTGGATAAGATGATGACAGTATTTTTTATCCCCGAAACTTTGATTAAACGAAATTGGCTGAGTAGGGAACTTGTATCTATCTACTCTTGTCTCCATATATAATGGCATAAGTTGCTAACTATATGCAAGGAAGCATTTCTTGGGAAAATGTGAAAAATGTAAATGTGGTAAGAACTCTTTTATAATGTGTACATATGATCTGTATAAAGTTGGTGATCTCTGTTCTCTTACAGTTAGAAATCATAAGAAAAATCAATGAGTGGGTAGGAGGGCTATATTAGAACCCTTGAAGAGTAACATGGCAAAAGAAAAGTTGTCTTATAACAGGAATGTCATTATCGGATTCAGTATCACGATTTGGCGCCTGGTCTCATATTAGTGTCATTGTAGGGCTCTGATTTTATGACAGTTTGTTAAACGTTGGTGCAATGGTGAACTCAGTTTGTGCTAATTGCTCTTCGTGGTGAAATGAAGTTTATTACCTTTTACAAAAGTTAGCCGTTAAAACAGATAACCAGATGAAATGCCATCTTCCCACCTATTGGTTTCCTACAAGAATGGAAATGGGTGTGGATATACCATTGCTGTGGCATAGAATGGCTGCCATTTTGCTATTTAAGGCCAGTAAAATAAATGCTGGTCTTGTTCACCTTGGTCTCTGTGCAGTAAATGGCCTGATGAAGCTCATCACTGAGCTACTGTGCAAGACAATCTGAAACATCTGTTCTCCAACCTCTCCCAAGTGGTCTTTTAAATAACTACATGGGATCATGTGAATTCTCTGCTTCAGATCCTTGAGTGGGTTCCCCTTGGGTGTGCAAGCATGTCCCTCCTCCGTGAGATGGCTGGAATAGCCCTGTGTCTGTTCACTGCTCTTGTCACGGGTGCTGGAAACAGCGTGAGCTGTGCCCAGTCGGTGGAGTAGGTGATTTGCTTGTTGAATGAGCAGAAATCCTGCAAGATCTTGTCCCTGGTCTGTCTTTCCTACCTCTTCCCTCTGTTCCAGCCACACTGACCTTCTTCTATTTAGAGAAACAAACCACACTCCTGTCTGTCCGAGGGCTTTATCTTGCCACTCATTTCCTCCTCGTTGTCCAGTTTATTTCTGCTTGCTTTGAGATGATTCAGAATTCCTTCAACAATTTTCCATGATGCTCTAATCTCAAACGGTCCCTTTTATTATTCTTTTTTTAACAGTACCAAATTCTTCTCTTTCAGATAATTATCCAATTTGAATTACACAATACTGTGAATATTCGTTTATAGTTTCTTCCATTAGACTAGACTATTAAGTTCTACAAGGGCAGAGATTGTGTCTACTTCATTTAAAACTAGATGCTCAAGACATGGGATCAACCTAAATGCTCATCAGTGGAAGACGGGATAAAGAAAACGTGGTACATATGTACCATGGAATATTATGCAGCCATGAAAAAGAATGAGATCATGTCCTTTGCAAAAACATGGAGGGAGCTGGAGGCCATTACCCTTAGCAAACTAATGCAGGGACAGAATACCAAATACAGCATGTTCTCACTTACAAGTGGGAGCTAAATGATGAGAACACATGGACATGTAGAGGGGAACCACAGACACTGGGGCCTACTTGATGGTGGAGGGCGGGAGGAGGGAGAGGATCAGAAGAAATAACTAGTGGATGCTAGGCTTAGTACCTGGGTGATGAAATAATCTGTTCAACAGACCCCTGTGACTTGAGTTCACCTATGTAACAAACCTGCACATGTACCCTGAACCTAAAAGTTAAAAAACCCTGTATGTATATTTCATAATTAGTACAGTATAGGTTTGTAATAAGCACCCAATACGTATTTATTTTAAAAATATTTTAGAGGGCTAGGCGCAGTGGCTCATGCCTGTAATCCCCACACTTTGGGAGGCCAAGGTGGGTGGATCACAAGGTCTGGAGTTCAAGACCAGCCTGGCCGACAAGGTGAAACCCCATCTCTCCTAAAAATACAAAAAATTAGCTGGGCATGGGGGCACGCCCGTGTAATCCCAGCTACTGGGGAAGCTGAGGCAGGAGAATCGCTTGAACTTGGGAGGCGGAGATTGCAGTGAGCTGAGATCACGCGATTGCACTCCAGCCTGGGTGACAGAGCAAGACTGTCTCAAAAAAAAATACATACACACACACACACACACATATATACACACACACACACACACACACACATACATATATATACATATATATTTTTTAGAAAAACCATTGCCGTATTAAAGACTTATTTTAAATACTCTAAATACTTCATATGCGTACACGTATAATGCACATCACGGTGATGATTGCCACACTGGTTTTTTAAAGGATATACAGTAGAAATAAGTCTGAATTTTCTATCCCCAGAGGCCATCTCTGTTACATTGATTAGATCTCATTCTTGGGATAATCTGTGAATGTAAAGCATATATTTCACATATGTTCAACAAATAGTCTTTTGATGAATGAATTCATGAATCACTCCGATTATTGCAAACGCATTGTGAACGTTTTTCACGGGGGCAATGAGATGAGAGCTTCCCATTCTGTTTAAAACTGTTGAGTAAGCCTTACCTAGGCAACAACAACAAAAAGACATAATTTAGCCAGCTCAGAAAAAAAAACAAACCTTTTCAAATTGATTCTTTTTGTCTTTGTTTGTTACTCTGGATCAGAAAATCATGAATACAGAATGTCGGGCAATGCCCACAAAGAAAGAGTTCTTTAATGAGGTAACCCAAAAGGTTTCCTTTCATCAGAAGAGATAGTTTTGTTCTTAGACTCTATTTTAGCGACAGAAGCTACCTGATGAAATAGGAATCTTGGCTGGGCGTGGTGGCTGAAGCCTAAAATCCCAGCACTTTGGGAGGCCGAGGCGGGTGAATCACGAGGTCAAGAGATCGAGACCATCCTGGTCAGCATGGTGAAACCCCGTCTCTACTCAAAATACAAAAAATTAGCTGGGCATGGTGGTGCGTGCCTGTAATCCCAGCTACTCGGGAGGCTGAGGCAGGAGAATTGACAGAACCCAGGAGGCAGAGGTTGCGGTGAGCCGAGATCGCGCCATTGCACTCCAGCCTGGTAACAAGAGCGAAACTCCATCTCAAAAAAAAAAAAAAGAAAAAGAAATAGGAATCTTTTGGTTTTGTTGTTTGTTGTTCCCCGAGACAGAGTCTCCCTCTGTCACCAGGCTGGAATGCAGTGACACAATCTCGGCTTACTGCAACCTTCACCTCTGGGGCTCGAGAGATTCTCCTGCCTCAGCCTCCAAAGTATTTGAGATTACAAACGTCCACCACCATGCCTAGCTAATATTTGTATTTTGAGTAAAGATGGGGTTTTGCTATGTTGGCCAGGCCAATCACCAACTTCTGACCTCAGATGATCCGCCCACCTTAGCCTTGCAAGTGCTGGGATTACAGACTTGAGACACCTCACCCCAGCCCATTCGCGTTCTTAACTGGGATCCATATATACAAGGCCATAAGGGGGAAAGGCAGGTCTCTAAGGCACTCGGGAGATTCGCTGCCCAAGCTGATTGTCGCATCCCAGGCAGTTGGTCACACACAGTTCTGTGCCTGCCAACAATGAATGCAGAGCCAGACAACGCCCATTTGCTCTGCCTTCTCTGTTCTGAGTACAGCGGCAACCACTGCAGGCAATGATTCATGTCAGCGTCTGATCGGAGCTCCTTCTGGGTACCTGTGTTTGTTTCCCACGTGCGCTTTATCCAAGTACCATCCATGTCATGGCGGCTTAACTGGCAGAAATGTGTTTACTTATATTTCTGGAGGTGAGAAGTCCAAAATCAAGGTGTCAGTAAGACCACGATGCCTCTGAAGGCTTGAGGGAAGGACCCTTCCGTGCCTCTTCCAGCTTTCCCTTTTTCTGGTAGTCTCAGGCTCTCTTGGCTTATAACTGTATCCCTCCCATTTCTGCCTCTTGCATCATGTGGTCTCTTCCCTGCGAGTCCCTGTGTTGGCACACAGGCTTCTCATAAGGACCCTGCCATTGGATTTAGAGTTCACTCGAATCCACAGTAACCTCATCTGAACATTGCTAACTATGTCTGCAAAGATTATTTCTAAATGAGGTCCCATTCTGATAGTTCTGGTGGATCTGAGTCTTTGGGGGACATTCTTCAAAGCAGAGTAGTGGCCAAGGCTGGCAAGTGTGACCAACCCTCTGCCGGGTCTCAGCCTGCTGGGACACCAGTGTCTTTTACACACCTGAGGTTTAAACAACTTCTTTCTCGTATCATTTGTTGGTGGTGGTGGTGGTTTTTTGAGATAGGGTCTTGCTCTGTTACCCAGGCTGGAGGGCAGTGGCATAATCATAGCTCGCTGCAGCTTGGAATCCTGGGGTTGAGAAATCCTCCAGCCCCAGCCTATCCAGTTAGTGATGTAATTAATACCACTAATGACATCTGCAAAGACTATTTCTAAATATTTCATGTTAGTGTCACTGTAGAGCTCTGATTCTGAGTTTGTTAAACATTGGTGCAATGGTGAACTCACCTTGTGCTAACTGCTCCTCATGGTGAAGAGCAATGTAAGAGAATCCAACCTACCACATTAGTGGTACTTGAATATAGAGCACCTAGGAAACAAGTAACTAAGACCACAGGTGCATGCCATCATGCCTGGCTAATTTTTAGGATTTCTTTCTGTAAGCTGGGCATGGTGGCTCATGCCTGTAATTCCAGCACCTTAGAAGGCCGAGGCATGTAGATCACCTGAGGTCAAGAGTTCCAGACCAGCCTGGCCAACATGGCGAAACCCTATCTCTACTAAAAATACAAAAAAATTAGCTGGGTGTGGTGCTGCATGCCTGTAATCTCAGCTACTTGGGAGGCGGAGGCAGGAGAATCACTTGAACCTGGGAGGCAGAGGTTGCAGTGAGCCGAGACAGAGCAAGATTGTGTCTCAAAAACAAAGAAAACAATTTTTTTTGTAGAGACAAGGTCTCCCTATGTTGTCCAGGCTGGTCTCAAAACTCCTGGTCTCAAGAGATTCTCCCATCTTGGCCTCCCAAAGTGCTGGGATTGCAGGGATGAGGCATCGTGCCTGGCCTTGTGTCATCTTTATGGCATTTCATTCACTTCCTTCCAGTTACTGGTCCTAACCGACGACACCAGCAAAGCTCCTCCTCACACTGGAGCTGCTGAACAGTGAGATGATGTGGATCTCACACCCAGCCCTCCTTAATGAACACACTGGCTTTGCAGCTGCATTGTGCAGTTAAAAAGTGGCTCTTTGTTAAAATCCTCATTGCACAGTAACAAATACAGCAGCCCACACAAACAGCGAGATTGCCACCTCGTGTGGCCGGGCTATTGTGGGTGGTGCTCTAGGGGAGTTATGAATGGATTGTGCTGCTTTCTCTGCTTTCAGCTATTTGTCAGTGGAAGCGCTTTTCTTTTTCCTGGGGCAGGAAGGAGTCGTTTTGCTGACATCTGTACACTGGAAATGCCAGTCTGAGTGTGCTAGGCAGCAGAGGTATCCAGAAGACTGTGTCTCCAGAGACAGATAAAGTTGGACACTCGGGGGCTTCCTGGGGTAGACGTTGGGGGACAGCACAATTCTTGACCCTAGGGAGCTATGTGTATGTCCGCTACGTAACTGAAGGCTTGTCGATTCTAAGAAGGGTCTGACACATGCGCTAAGTAAGTGGAGATGAGCAATTCTAATTAAAGGTCTTTTCTGATAATGCTTTATTCTTATCCAACCCTGATTGCTTCATTCACTCCCAATTCCTGGTTCGGAAAACTTAATAGAGGTATTGCCTGACCCTCATATCTCATTATAGGACATGGTCTCCCCACTTATAGAGGGAGCATAAATGCTTAGGGAAAAACATCAATAGGGCATTAGAAATATGCAGTGGAAACAGAACATGCTTGCAACAATATTGGAATGTCCGGTGTTTCAGGTTCTACACTAGCTGTGAGACCAGGATGGATGAGATGGAGTCTCAGTCTGATTCTTCTTTTTCCTTTTTGTTGAGATAGAATCTCACTGTGTCACCCAGGCTAGAGTGCAGTGGCAACATCATGGCTCACTGCAGTTTTGATCTCCAGGCTCAGGTGATTGTCCCACGTCAGATTCCCAAGTAGCTGGGACCAAAGGCATGCATCACCACATCTGGCTAATTTAAAAAACTAAAAAAAAAAATTTATTTTGTAAAGACAGGGTCTCACTATGTTGCCTAGGCTGGCCTCAAACTCCTGAACTCAAGTCATCCTCCCACCATTGCTCCCAAAGCACTAGGATTACAGATGTGAGCCACCTCGCCCAGCCTGAAGACTCTGGATGACTAAGAACAAAGTCTCCAGGGGGCTCTGATCATGCCAGGCCCCATCTGCTTCAAAATGAAACCCAAAGCCACTTTCTGCCTCTTTCAGGAAACACTGCTCTTTGAGTGGGTCATATGAGGGAATCTCCCTTGGAGAACAAAAATTTCATTGATGGGACAGTGTTTGGAAGTGAATTTGTAGAAGAGATGGGGAAAGGGCAAAGTTATTCTCAGAAGTGAGGCTTCTTTCGCTTTGGTCAGTCCATCAGTGGGCCATCAGAGAGACGCTGTTGTCTGAGCAAACATGGGAACAGACAGCAGAAACCAAAGGTCTGTCACAGAAATGGCGTAAAGTTTCCCTAACCTGGCTGTCGTCATGCACTGACTCAAACGTGTTAATAAAATGAACACTTCAGGAGCTCAAAAGCAGAAACTCCAGTTAAAGAGGTGATGGGAAGGAAAATTGCTGCCTTTTGGATAGTCCAGGGGAGTACTGATTGACAGCAGAATGTGATGTGGGATTGCGGAAAGGACATTAGCTCTGGAGTGACACGTGTGTTCTCCTCCATCCTTCCTCTGCCACTTGCCAGCTGTGGGCCCTTGAGGGAAGTTCCTTCTCTGAGGTCAAATTCCCCACAAAAGAGGGTGTCCATTGAGGGACAATGAAAGGAAATGTACGTGCCTGATAGACGAACAGGCTTCAGTCAATGAGCTCTATTATCGATAAAAGAAAATAGATTAAGGGGGAAATTTAACAATGGCAAATCACCAAATTCTACTGTGTATAAAAGAAGCATGTGGTAAGAGGTAATACGTAAAATGTTCATGCTGTCTTATTGGAAACATGACATTAGAACCTAGGAATCTCCTAAAGCTGTTATTGATGAGAAAATCAATTATAAAAATAGTCACACACCATATGTGGTAGGATCACGTTACTATAAATGGAGAGAGATGCACATGAATAATTAATGGCTAATTTTAGGTCACAAAACGTCCAGTGCAGAACAGACTTTTCACTTTATTTGCCAGTCTGCTGCCTCTAAACATTTGAAATTGGCTCAAATTGACAGGGGCAGCTTGGAATTTGCCTTTGACATGAACCCCTTCCTCTGGGTTTATACAGGTAAATTGGGGTGCCAGCCCGTTCTGGTTCTGTCACTGAAGAAATTGATGGTTGCTTGAGGAAGGCTAAATGGTCAAGTATGTAACAATTGGGTAATTATAAGAACCACCAAAAAATCAGGTAAAGGTTTGAACTTTTACAGGGTGTATAAACTCTGACCTGTAATAATACTCACAGCTTGTTTTTTTCCCGTAGGGGAATTTGGCTTTGATAAAGTAGGCTTGAATGACGAAGTAGAAAACACTAAAGGAATGTCTAGGAATTTTTCACTTCCCTCTTCCTTAATATTAGCTTTATATCATCTAAATAACAAGTATCCAATTTGTAGTCTATTCAATTAAATAATTATTGAGCCCCTACTGTATACAAGGCACCATTCTGGGTGCTGGTGATATAACAGCTGACAGAATCATCAGCAGAAGTTTCTCTGGAAAGGGCCAGGTAGTAAAAAGTTTTTGCTTTGTGAGCCATAGGGTCTCTGTGTCAGCCAGTCAGCTCTGCTGTGGTCACATAAAAGCAGCCATAGACTGGCAGGGCACGGTAGCTCATGCCTGTAATCCCAGCACTTTGGGAGGCCGAGGTGGGTGGAATGGATCACTGACATCAGGAGTTTGAAACCAAACTGGCCAACATGGTGAAACCTCATCTCTACTAAAATTACAAAAATTAACCGGGCGTGGTGTCAGGCGCCTGTAATTCCAGCTACTCAGGAGGCTGAGATAGGAGGACAGCTTGAACTCTGGAGGCGGAGGTTGCAATGGGCAGAGATTGTGCTATTGCACTCCAGCCTGGGTGACAGGGTGAGACTCTGTCTCAAAAAAAAAAGGGGGGTGGTGGGGTGAGGGATAGTCAAACTTTGGATATTTTGTTGATCCAGATATCAAGCAACTAAAAACTGTAGGAAGAGATGTGAAACCTGTTTTGGTAACAGAAACTGAAAATCCACCCCCCACAACATTTTATATTATGCCTTGAGCTTAAATATATGTATTTCCTGGATTGCATAACATACCATGATATACCAATTTCATTTTGAAAAATACATGTATTTAATATTTTCTGATTACAAAAGTATGCGTTATAAAAAATTTAAGTACAGAATAAGTATAAAATTCTAAAAAGTCTCAGTTCACCATACACAGAGATAATTTATCTGCCTTAAAATTGTGTTCCATCTCTATTTAATTTTTTATGCATACATATTAAAAACACAGCTTCCTTTTGACACAGCTGGGACCATCCTTACATAGTTAATTTAAAAAATCTTGCTTTTTCTACTTAATCATGTTATGATTCTCTCTCTGCCCTTACTGTTGAACATTTATTTTTTCTTGGAAACAGTCTTGCTCTATCGCCCAGGCTGGAGCGCAGTGGCATGATCTCAGCTCACTGCAACCTCTGTCTCCCGGGTTCAAGCAATTCTCCTGCCTCAGTCTCCCAAGTGGCTGGGATTACAGGTGCATGCTGCCACGCCCAGCTAATTTTTTGTATTTTAGTAGACACAGGGTTTCACCGTGTTGCCCAAGCCAGTCTCAATCTCCTGAGCTCAGGCAATCCTCCCACCTCAGCCTCCCAAACTGCTAGGATAACAGGTGTAAGCCACTGCACCCGGCTATTGCTCAAGTTTTTAATGTCATTGTAAAAACGTCACACAGATACACCATAATTCACTGAACTCTTCCTCCACTGACAGGCATCAGGCTTTTCTCTGTTTTTCTGCGTATACAGTGGTATAATGGCAATTCCCAAACATTGCAGTTTGTGTGTATCTCTGATAATTTCCTTAGGATACATTTCTAGAAATTAAAATTCTAGGTCCAAGTACAGTTTTAAGGTTTTGCTACCTATTGTCAAACTGCTACGACCTTTCTGGAGAGAAATGCACATTCCCAATAGCAGTGTGTGAGAATGTTTATTTCATGTTAATCCTCTTGCGCTTCATACTGCCGTAATATTTGCACGTTTCTCATTGTTACACATGGCTTATTTTTGCTCTGATTTGTGTACTTCAAAAATATATTACCAGTGAGTCTTTGATGACTGCTTCATGTTTCTTGGAGGTATTTCATTCCTGTGTGTATCTGGAGTTTTCATCTTTTGAAAAAAACGACTCCTAAGAACCCTGCATATTGTCATATTTTTACTAATGCTTTCTTGCTGGTTTAATTTTGGGTTAAGTTTTTCCGATCCACAGCAGCAGAGACATTGTTCTCCTTCCTGCAATTTCACAAGTTAAAAAAATCAACTAAAAAAATTCAGGCAGTCCTGGCATGGTGATTCATGCGTATAACCCTAGCACTATGGGAGGCCAAGGCGGGTGGATCACAAGGTCAGGAGTTCAAGACCAGCCCGGCCAATACAGTGAAGCCACATCTTGACTAAAAATACAAAAATTAGCTGGGTGTGGTGGCGGGCGCCTGTAATTCCAGCTACTTGGGAGACTGAGGCAGGAAAACCTAGGAAGCAGAGGTTGCACTGGGCCAAGATTGTGCCACTGCGCTCCAGCCTGGGTAACAGAGCTAGACTCTGTCTCAAAAAAAAAAAAAAAAATGAGGGAGAGGCAAACACGGCACCTAGAAAAACAATATCAACTCTCTATCCCAAAACAGGTGATGGCACCCGGGGAAGCCTCTTCCCACAGTTAAAAGTTCTATCAGGAAGTTTTCCAGAGCCACAAGTTCAGACGTTGCTCTTCGGCCTCTCTGATTGAAATGCAAAGTCTGGGCCGGGCGCGGTGTCTCAAGCCTGTAATCCCAGCACTTTGGGAGGCCGAGGCGGCGGGTGGATCACAAGGTTAAGAGATCAAGACCATCCTGGTGAACATGGTGAAACCTCGTCTCTACTAAAAATACAAAAAATTAGCTGGGCACGGTGGCGCGTGCCTGTAATTCCAGCTACTCAGGAGGCTGAGGCAGGAGAATTGCCTGAACCCAGGAGGCGGAGGTTCCCCTGAGCCGAGATCGCGCCATTGCACTCCAGCCTGGGTAACAAGAGCGAAACTCTTTCTCAAAAAAAAAAAGAAAAGAATGAAATGCAAAGTCTGTTTCCTAATTAACTCAGAACTTTTTGATTTTGATTTTGGCTTTTTAAACACCCCAGTGGAGCACAAGTGAGAAGCTGAAAGTACACAGCAGAGAAGGGTGGGCCCCTTCTCCCAGTCCCTTTGAAAAGACATTGCATCTTCACACACCTTTCTTCTGTGCAGGTCCTCTGGGGTGGGCAACGCTTTGAGCGGCCACCAAACCTCAGCCTGCATTTCTTTTCATTTTCAGACACAGCACTGTTGAGGTGAAGGAAAGCTGTCTGTCTATCACAGATGTTAAACAACTGGTGGTGAAATGACTCCGCAACTGCGGTTTCCACCCTGGGTGTGGTGTGCTGTGGTGTGTGCACATTTACACAACTTCTTTGGCAGCCAAGTCGCTTAGAAGGATGCTCTGATGTGAGCAGATTTTCTGCCGAGACAAAAAAACATAGTTGAGGGTTTTTTCTCTCTCCCTTTCACAGTGCTTGTCTACCAGCCCCTGGCAGAAATCACCATTTCTTCGGCGAAGGAATGCTACTTTCCAAAACCCTTTGGCAGAATCTCCTAGAGAGTTGTTTTTCTGCTTCCTAATTTAGAAAAAGTCTTCAAAGAAAAAAATAAAAAAAACTTGACAAATTAATGTGAGAAGAAACGAACTGTGATATAATTTTGCATTTCTTTCATGAAAAGTTTGAGTTTATCATCTATAACCAATAAAATTGTACAAGATAATCTTGGGGAGAAAAGTAAATGAAAACATGTTGTACCCCATGATCGGACTGTTCTTTATTTTGGGTCAATAAGTAACATGTGATACAAACTCAAGATGATTTTATTAAAATATCATTTGTAAGTGACATTAACATATCTCGGTGGTGAAGGAAGACTTCTAATAAAGCAAAATAATGAGTTATATGAATCAACAGGAAGAGTGAAAAGTATTAACAGTGACATTTAAATGGTTACATGACTTTAATTATTCTTTGGATAATAAGCAACCTTGTGATGTCTATTCAAGAAAAGCCTGTGCCCACTATAGAATTTGCAGTTGAATAAGAGCTTTGTTCTATGCTTTTGGTAATTTAAAAGAAACAAATGGAAACGGTTTAAAGACCTTATAACAATCTCCCACCTACCAGAAGAATCTAAAAGGTAAGGTGGGAAGCATCAGAAAGAGTGAAAAGAAATATAAAAAAAGGCCATACATGCATTGTGTTTATTTGAGAGACAGAGCAAGAGAGAATGAAGTGTTGGAGAGAGAAGGTGCTGGAAGGCCACCTGATGCCAACCCCCTCCTTATCTGTTCTTGGCCGCCAGGGGTTTCCGGCTGATCTTTTTCGATTTGTCATTATTCTTCTTTGGTGGCTCTGGGTTGGCCTGCATGTGTCTGCCGTAGAGGCTGCAAGGACAGAGACAAGAAACCATCAGATCTATTTTGGCAACACAAGATACGCTTTCAGGAATAGAACAATCTCCAGAAATATTCAGTAAGCCAAAGAAAACCAAAAGATCACTGGCGTGTTCTCTGGGTCATACGCTGTGTTGAATATAAAATTCTCTTACACACGTACGCCATGCTGTCCAACCACGGACCAGTCTCGGGATTTCACACTCACTGGGAGAACCGGGCAGGCCCAGCTCAGCTGTTCTGGATTGAAGTTAAAAAGCTTGTGAGTGTTTAAATCGAGAGTGGTAAAAATTGGGTTGAATGGAAGAGACGGAGTGTCCATTTAGTGAAAAGTGAGCATCAGGCTTGGCCCAAAAGCCCAGGCGCTGCGTGATGTGACAGAGAGCAATGGTGTCCAATCTGCACTGGCTGCTCACCCATGATGGATAGCATGGGGCTGGCTACCACACATCAATGCCACGTTAATAAGTACCGCTGATGAAATGCTGACAAAGTGCCCTGTAATTACAGTGGATGGCATTCACTGCACAGTGAAACTGGCTCCATCACTGAGAGGATTTAACTGAACAGCAGAAGGTAATTAATCGATAATTTATGAGTGATTCTGATTAAACCAAATTAAAAGCCACCCTAAAATAAACACAGCTCAACCTTAGCTCCTTTTATGGATATAACTGTATCTCCACGAGAGCCTGGCGGGTGTCTCAGGTCCTCTACAGCAAGGACATTACCGGGCTCCACAGCCTGTGGTTGACTTGAACCAAGTGAAGGAGGGTTGGCACAGAGACTGGCATCTCTGCCAGGTGGCCTCAGCTCCAACATCCACGCAAGGAATATATGTATTCTCTGGATGCTGGAATCTTGGGCAGTTTAGTATTTACTGGCATCTGGCGGTTTTTTTTTTTGTTTTTTTTTTTTTCTCTGAGATAGTGTCTCACTCTGTTGCCCAGGCTGGAGTGCAGTGATGTGATTTTGGCTCACTGCAGTGTCCCCTTCCCTGGTTCAAGTGATTCTCCTGCCGCAGCCTCTGGAGTTACTGCACTTAGAGGCGTGTGCCACCATGCCCGGCTAATTTCGTATTTTTAGTAGAGACAGGATTTTGCCATTTTGGCCAGGCTGGTCCTGAACTCTTGACCTCCAGTGATCTACCCGCCTTGGCCTCCTAAAATGCTGGGATTACAGGTGTGAGCCACCGTGCACAGCTGAAATATTTTTCATAGACATGGGGTCTTACTTTGTTGCCCAGGCTGGTCTTAAACTCTTGGCCCCAAGCACTCCTCCTGCCTTGGCCTCCCAAAGTATTGGGATTACAGGGATGAGCCACCCTGCCTGGCCTGCAGTAGTGGTATTCTGGATGAGATCTGCAGTGTGGCTGAGGGGGCAGGGCTGGTGCATGGAACTGCCCAATTGATTCTGTCACCCAGGAAAGCTGGACACTGGTTCTGAGGGGCATGCTGTGTTCTACCTTCTCCAGTCTTCCCAGTGTCTTAATGGTGGTATAAGTAGGTTGCATGTACAGTCCCTCTCCCAGAGTGTGGAATGCAGGGTTCAGAGCTGGCCAGAGACAGACCCATAAGCCAGGGCGGGCACATGCAGCCAGGTGCCGGGACTGCTTTAGGAAAAGGGGATCCCATTCTTTTTTTTTTTGTTTGTTTGTTTTTGAGACGGAGTTTTGCTCTTGTTACCCAGGCTGGAGTGCAATGGCGCGATCTCGGCTCACCACAACCTCCGTCCCCTGGGTTCAGGCAATTCTCCTGCCTCAGCCTCCTGGGTAGCTGGGACTACAGGCACGCACCACCATGCCCAGCTAATTTTTTGTATTTTTAGTAGAGACAGGGTTTCACCATGTTGACCAGGATGGTCTCAATCTCTTGACCTCATGATCCACCCGCCTCGGCCTCCCAAAGTGCTGGGATTACAGGCGTGAGCCACCGCGCCCGGCCGGGGAGCCCATTCTTTTGCATCAAGAAGGTTCTGTATGTCCTAGACAGAAAACATGAGAGCCTGCAAATTGGCTTTCCACTTCTCTAGAAATTAGTTTAGAGGTCTTTTTGCTGGTGTAAGGGAGACAGCAGCCCTGTTCTGCCCAGCCTGGCTGTGTCCTCTCTGAAGCCACAGGAGAAATATGTCAAGATAATCTGCTCCATAAAAGCACATTTTTCAACCTATAGGGACGCCCCCAACCTACACTTTTAAATGGGTCAAGTTCCGCTGAAGATGAGGCCATGGGCACCTGGGGGTCCTGGGTCCCAGGTAAGAGACCACTGGTTTAGACAGGGAGGAACCTTCAGTGGGCCCAACCTTCCCTCTGTTGCTGCCCCCAATTTCCAGAGATATCTGAGTCCTTGAAACCTGGGAGGATGTTACCGTACATGACAAAAGGGGCTCTGGACGTTTCGAAGTTAGGATCACCCCGTGCTGGACGGAAAGCTCACCCTGCATTAGCCAGGTAGACCCAACTTTTGTTCCTCCCCCTCAGCATCTCTCTCAGACACAACAAATAGAGGAAAGTAGATGCCTCCATTCTGTTCATCCCCCATGCTCCGAAACATACATACTTCTGTAATAGCATCTGCCCTTGTCCTGGGATGTCAATTTGCCCAGAGCCACTGGCGAAATGCTCAGGGGCTTAACACTGCAGAGAATACACCCTGGAGGGCTGAGGTCTCCCAGCTCCTCTCACCTG
This sequence comes from Leontopithecus rosalia, assembly GCA_028533165.1. Lineage (NCBI taxonomy): Eukaryota > Metazoa > Chordata > Mammalia > Primates > Cebidae > Leontopithecus > Leontopithecus rosalia. The sequence goes on from CM052669.1 coordinate 14,602,524, forward strand.
GCAGGAAGCAAGGGTCTGACTCTGTTCTGTGCCTTCACACCTGTGGCCTCGGCAGCTTCAGCTACACTCACAGCTTCCTTACAGCCTCACAGAGCTTTCCTCTATTTTCTGACCTGTTTTTCACACAGAGCGAAAACATATATATGCACATTCTTATTCAGACAGTTTCCAACTTTAAGAATTCTTTTCTTTTTTTTCAGATGGAGTCTCACCATGTCACCCAGGTTGGAGTATGGTGGCACTATCTCAGTTCACTGCAGCCTCTGCCTCCCGAATAGCGGAAAGTACAAGCGTGCACCACCAGGCCTGGCTAATTTTTGTATTTTTGGTAGAGATGGGGTTCCGCCATGTTGGCCAGGCTGGTCTCAAACTCATGACCTCAAGTAATTTGCCCACCTTGGCCGCCCAATGTGCTGGGATTCCAGGCATGAGCCACGCACCCAGCCTCCAAACTTTAAGGATTCTAAAAGTCAACAGAAAGATGACTCCCCAGTTCATGCACATGGAAACCTAGCAATGCTTGAGTGCAAAGAAAGGGTCTCAGCAATGATACGAGGTCAGCAGAGGGAGAGGAGCAGTCGGAACTGAGAGGAATTGACAAGACGCTGCTTTGTGTCATGTCTTAAATGAGGGAAGGGCCGAGGTGGGGGTTGGGGGTTCCCAGAAGGGGTGGATGTTCACTTGGGCCCTGAGGATGGGAATCCAGGCAAGCGATTTCAGAAGGGGTTGCAAAAGCTGTAGGGCTCTTCTCCTTTTTCAGGGAGAACTGGAATGTTTCTGTCTCTGCCTTTTTAAATTCAGATCCCACTGAGTGTGTCTGAACATCCTGGGGCTGCGGAGCAAGTCACTACAAAGGACCAGGTGGGAGCCAGTGGCCCTGAACTTGCTGTTCAAATCCTGCTTTTGACGTTTATTAGCTGTTGACTCTGGGCAAGTCATCAGCAATGTTCACCTCCCTCTCCGTGCCTCAGTTTCTTTATCTGTAAGCTAGAGATGGGGTTTGTCTTCCTTGCAGGGTGGTTTGGTAAGCCCGCCAGCAAGGTACCCTACTGGAAGCAGTGAGCGAAGGCTTGTTGAAAAATAGGGCAGACGGGGCGGGGGGGCGGTTTACTGTCCAGAGTGATTAAATCCATATAATTATATGATTACCTTCCTTCTTTAGGGCCGTTTCCCCTGCAAAATAACACGGTACTTTCTATCAACACTAAGTCCCCAAACACCTCTGGAACAAAGGGTTTAATCCTCTTTGAAGAAGGCACCTGAGGCAGAGCTAAATGCGTCGCCCCACTTCCTCGGTGAGTCATCGCAGGGCTGCGTGACGCTGCTGTCCGCCGCAGGATCCTTTAACTTCTCCAGCTGTGTGGGCAGATGAGAGGTGGTGTTTTACTAAGCGGCCATAAGTGGCCATTTTCACGGGGACGTGGCTGTGGCAGTGCAGTCACAACAAGATGTAAAGTCTGGTGTTCCATTACTGGCTCTGCCAGTTGATGAGCCACAGGGCCTCAAGTAAGGGTGGTGGACAGAATAATGCCCCCCCCCAAAGAAATAGCCACATCCAATGCCTGAAACCTGTGACTGTTAATTTACATGGCAGAGGGGACTCTGCAGCCGTGACTTAGTTAAGAATCTAGATGATCCTATAGGCTCAGTGTCATCAAAAGGGTTCTTAAAAGAAAGAGGCAGGAGGGGTCAGGTGCAGGGTACACATCTGTAATCCCAGCACTTCAGGAGGCCAAGGCGGGAGGACTGCTTGAGGCTGGGAGTTCGTAACCAGCCTGGGCAACATAGGGATATCTTATTTCTACAGAAAGCAAAAAAAGGGTAGGCAGGTGTGGTGGAGCACACCTGTAGTCCCAGCGACTCACTCGGGAGGTTGTGCTGGGAGGATCAGTTGAGTCCGGGAGTTTGAGGCTGCAGTGAGCCATAATCACGCCACTGCACTCTAGCCTGGCAACAGGGCAAGACCCTGACCCTAACAATCAAAAAGAGAACCAGGAAAGAGGGTCAGAGTGAAAGATTTGAAGACGTTACCCTGCACCCTCTGAAAATGGAGGAAGAAGCTATGAACCGAGGAACACGGTGGTGTCTCTAAACCAGAAAGGCAGAGAAGCACATTCTTCCCTAGAATCTCCTGAAGGACGCGACCTACTGATTTCAGACTTCTGACATTCAGAACTGTCAGGTAATCCATGCGTTTGTTTTCAGCTACCAAGTTTTTGATAATCTGTTAGAGCATCAATAGAGAACTAAGTAGGTGAACGTCGCTGGGCCTCGTAGGGTGATCTGTGAGGATTCTGCTTACTTTCAAGAGGAAAAGTGAAGAGTTTCTGGGGTAACTGCTTACTAAAAAGATGGAAAAATGAAAGAAGCAGGATTCTGATAGGCAAGGTGTGCCCCAAAGGAAAAATGGGTGCTATTTCTCCCAGAGGAAGTGAAAGCAGGTTTGCAAACTGTCTTCTTGCTACTATGAACTGGCTGGTCCGTGTTCCCCTGTCCTCTGAAGCTCTCTCTGGTGGCTTGTGGTTTGCATGTACCTGGGTTTAATTTTTTTAAATTATACTTTCAGTTCTGGGGTACATGTGCAGAACGTGCAGGTTTGTTACATAGGTACACACGTGCCATAGTGGTTTGCTGCATCCATCACCCTGTCGCCTACATTAGGTATTTCTCCTAATACTCTCCCTCCCCTCGCCCCCCACCGCCCTACAGGCCTGGTGTGTGATGTTCCCCTCCCTGTGTCTGTGTGTTCTCCTTGTTCAGCTCCCACTTCTGAGTGAGAACATGAGATGTTTGGTTTTCTGTTCCTGTGTTAGTTTGCTGAGAATGATGGTTTCCAGCTTCATCCATGTCCCTGCAAAGGACATGAACTCATCCTTTTTTATGGCTGCATAGTATTCCATGGTATACATGTGTCACATTTTCTTTATTTGGACTAAATTTATAGCAGTGACTGCGGGATGACAGAGAACAGTCAGTGACATCGAAAGACATCTTACTCTTTGCAGTTCCTACAAGGAGAAAGGGTGCCATACCATGCAAGGCACACAAAAATTTGTCCTCCTGACCTCTCATGACTGACTTGTCTTTTTCCCCCCAGGGCCTTGCTACACACAGCTTCTCCACCTCCTGCACCTGGGACACCCCAGCCGTCCCTCAGACTCTGGCACCACTGTCCCGTCACAGACAGCATGTGCCCTCAGAGCCATCACAGCTTGCTGCTCATGCGGCATCTGTCTGGCTCCTGGCACTGGGGCTTCATGGACAACAGTCCCTGGGATTGACAATCAATCACCTCTGCCTTCTGCACCATGCTTGGCCCTGAATGACATGTGCCCTTGGAAACCTCATTCCCTTGCCACAGTCTGATGTCTCCATCTGCAAAATGAAGATGAAGATTCCCAGCTACCATGCTGAAGATTCAATTAGGGGAATGCTCTTGTCCACTGGGGTCCATGGGGCACACGGTGGACATTTCAGAATGACAGCTGCCGCCTCTGACCCCTCAGGAAGCTCCTCTGACGCAGGCTACCAGGCCAGCTCCTTCCGCCTCTTGCAGGCTGCTACCATGCCCTCATGCAGCCTGGAATCTGCACTGCCAGACTGTGCCTTTGGTGCCAATCTTTTAGGAACAGCTTTGGTGGGCACTGCCACCTACCTATGCCAGCTGGAGAGTGTATAAAGGGATTCTGCCGCAAGGTCACCCACTGGGCAAAATGCTCAGCCCAGGAAGTGGTGGAAACCCTTGGTCACGGAGTCCTAGAAATCTTCTCTCCCCTGAGCCCTGGGCTTGGGAGAGGAGAACTGGGAGATTTTTTTTTTTTTTTTTGAGACAGAGTTTCGCTGTTGTTACCCAGACTGGAGTGCAATGGAACAATCTCGGCTTACTGCAACCTCTGCCTCCTGGGTTCAAGCGATTCTCCTGCCTCAGCCTCCTGAGTAGCTGGGATTACGGGCATGCGCCACCATGCTCAGCTAATTTTTGTATTTTTAGTAGAGACAAGGTTTCACCTTGTTGACCAGGATGGTCTCGATCTCTTGACCTCATGATCCACCCACCTCGGCATCCCAAAGTCCTGGGATTATAGGCGTGAGCCACCGCGCCCGGCCAAGAACTGGGAGATAATTAATTAAGAAGTGAGAAAAAACTAAGAGCACTCTGAAGTGACACAAGAGGATCAATTGCTCTTCAGAGTCTGACGAACACACTTCTGTTGCCAAAGATGGTTTCAAAGCTGTGATGCCTGCGATGTGCTCAGCGGTGAGTTGTCACTAGGCTCTCCATCTCACTGTGAAGCCCAGAGGCCTACGTGGGAGTGGGCCCTGCTCTGAGCAGCCACCCCAGGAACCCCTGCTGACGCCCAGCTCCAGAAGGATCATTAGGAAACGATCCTGGAGACTGCGTGGGTCCGCAGGCCGGTGACTTTGGCCACATGCTGTTAAAACAGGCACCAGACAGGCTGCTTCAAGCTCCATGCAACTGACCACTACTGCCTATGGACAGCTGAGATCACACAGCAAAAAATTCCAGTCCACTGTTCTCGGAATAAATTTTGCAATTTTTTTTTATCAAGCAGTATGTATTATGCATGATTTTCTACTACTGACGTGGAATTTTTTTTTCTTTGAGGCAGGTCCTGCTCTCTCACCCAGGCTGGAATGCACTGGCATGATCACAGCTGACTGTAGCACTGACCTTTGGGCTCAAGCGATCCTCCGGCCTCAGCCTCGCAAGTAGCTGGGACTACAGTTGCAGATCACCAGGTCCAGCTTATGTCAAAATCTTAAAGATTTTAACAAGGGTCTCACTATATTGCTAGGCCGGTGTTTCGAACTCTGGGGCTCAAACAATCCTCTCATCTCAGCCTCCCAACGTGCTGGGATCACAGGCGTGAACCACCGTGCCTGGCTGATACGTGGATTCTATTTAATATGGGCATCTTCATTTTTGGAAAAATGACTGAGTCTTATGCTAGATCCAGCTAGATCCAAGGTCTCACATCCCTTTGCTGCAGCAGCAAGGAAGATCCCCGAGGCGTTTGTTCCTAAAATGTCCTCGGTTGGCGCTGGGATGTCATCCTGGTTCTTCTTTTCTTTTTGGTCCTCGAATCTCTTGGTGTTCTCCTCCCTAGAAAGACCATCTGATTTTATAACTTTAATGATTGTCTCTGAGCAGTTTCCCTCCAAGCCCCCATCCTCTTCAGCCCACTGGGACACTTTGGCTATCAAACTCCCAAAGGCAGGGAAGACTCCCTCACCCTACCTTCCACCAGTCTGTCCCTCCACATCTCCAGAACTTCAGGAGAGAATGCTGAAGTCATTTTGACATTCTCTTGGTTTTTTTCTTTTTTTTGTCACCATATTAATCATCTCTGATAGAAGTTTCATTTGCTCTACAGTGGAAGTTCTTAGCCCAGGACCCTAGAAGGGTCTGAAACTCTAAGGTTGTATATGTATATTTCAGCAGAAAGGGACTACAGCTTCCATCAGCAACTTAAAAGGCCCACAACTCAGTAACTAGCTGTTTTATGGTACCTCGTTTATTTCCATCATCCATTTCTTTTTTCTCCTACTTTAATCAGGCCAAGTCACATGGCCATTCAGTTATTACAATGGTTCCCTTCTTGGTCTTCCTGATGCAGGTGACTTCCCTTCCTATTGGGTCCTAAAGATGATGGCAGAACAACTCTCCCTGGTAGATGCATGGAAAACAGCAACCACTGGCCCCTGGATCGGGTACCTAGCCTGGCACACAGCAGCCACAGCGCATGCGGCTGGGGGACCTGACTCGCCCAACGTCGCCTCTCTCTGGGTGCACTAACAGGTGTGTGCAAGGTAAGGCTGGGCTTGAGGCAGGCAGGGCAGATGGAGTGAGTGTGAGTTCTGCCACCTATTAGCTGAATAGCCTCGGAGCCCTCTATCTTTCTAGAACGTCTGCCATCTGAACTGGAAAAGGGGAGTATTTGCCCATTATCTATCTGGCAGGTGCACTGGTAATCAGTTTTGGGTTCACTCAAGTATTCTGGAAAATGAAAAAGGGGCTAAATGAATCCAAGGCCTGAGATGAGCCTCTCCTGACAGCCAGCATTCCTTTTGGCCTGTTTTGGTTGCTTGTCTGTTATTATGGCCAGAAATGCCTGCTTAGGTCCCCTCTGCAACTGAGAGCTCATTCATCCATATTTTGAGGTCTTAAGGACTTGCACAGCTTCCTCCTCCCCTTCTCTTTTCTGCCATCACAAAGCCCTATGGGATGTATCAGGATCTCATCACTAAGTCCTTGATGATACATAAAAAGTGACCCCTGACCTTGGCGTGTTATCTCAAAACATCAGCAGAGCGCAGGGATCATAGCACATTTCAAATGCAGCTAACGCGCATTCATCATTCACTGTCGCCAACAACCCAACGAGGAAGCTCCTATTAGGATGGTTACCGGTCAGATGAGGAAACTGAGGCTTAGCAGCTGGAGGCTCAGTTAAGGCCAGGCAATGACTACAAAGTTCAGGCTCTAAAGCACTAAGTTACCTCATCATCTCACATGTGGGTTTTGTTTTCCTAAGAAGTCTATCATTTTCTGCAGAGCCGGGAGTGCAGGCTTAACTTCTTTTGTAGTCTATACACTCCAGGCACTGCTAGAAACACATTGTGTGCTGTGTAAATATTGTCTTTCAGAATGCCAGGTATATGAGAGGTGCAATATGCTGCTCTGAAGTCGTGTGCTCGTGTCATATGTATCCCTACTGTTGTTTTGAGTGTTTCCATGGAAAGTCCTCATACAGACCAAGAAAAGAACCAATTTGAAAATCTCAGGATATGGCCACTGAAAATAATGGAGAGAAATAATTTTGCTTCTAATCTGTAGGATGCTAAATTTAAAATCTCTGTAAATAGATCTGTGGACAAAGTGTGAAGCTGAGATTATTAATAAGCCCTTGCAATAGCTTTATTTATCCTATCTGGCAGCTATCACGGGTTGGGGACAGAACCTGAGCACATAAATTGCTGAGCCCTAAAGAAAAAAAAAATTAACAGTTACCCTAATTCCTGTGAGAAGTCTCATTAATTCAAAAGGAAACTATTTTTTTTGAGATCAAGCCTTGGAGAGATGGTTCCGTGCAATTTACGAATGGCAGCATGCGTCTGTCACATTCCTCTCCATTATAACCTGCTTTCTGTTCCCAACACAGTGGAGAAAGTAAAAACATGCATGTGCAAATGGTATCTATATAAACAGCCAAAAGGAATCTGTAGTTGGCTTAACACAGATAACAAGCTATATGAAAAATAGGCTATAAGATATCGGGCAGATTTCAAAACACCCAGACATTCTAGACTCACGATCTGCCCCACTGGAGGGGAGAAATGAGGACTCTGGCAGAGCAAAACTAACAATATCATGCACAAAAGATGCTCATTAAACTTCATCATCCTGTCTACTCTAATGATGCTTTTACTTAATAAAAATTCCCGGAGCAGTTGCAAGGATATTAGGCAAGGTCTTTGGTTATGTATCAGAGGTCCAAGCTGTCACCAGCAAGCATGCAGTTCAGGAGGTATGCTCCCTGGGGAAGGAGCTTTCACGGAATACATGCAGAGAAAAATCAATAACTGAAACTTGCTTCCTTGCTTAAGCATTTAAGAAAATAGGTAATCCTTTTAAATTAAACTGCAAAGTGCTAAATGTTGCAATTTCCAGAATAAACTTAGAGGCTAAAGGAAATCAGTTCAAGGGCACTGGTAAGTTTTCCAAACAAGCTCCTTCCCTGATAGACTGCATACCTGGAGTGGGTTTCTTTCATTTATAAAAAGAATTATTTCGTGCTTGGCATCTGCAGAGATTAAAAAGAGACATCCCACTGTGTATGTCTGTATGTGCCTGTCATATGACACACATACCCATTCATAAATATAAGGAAGTTAGGAATTATTTTTATATGGGCATTTACCCATTTAACAAATTGCTTGTCAAAAACACTATTGTGGAAATCCACTAACTTGAATCTAGCTCTCCGAGCCTAAACAGTAATTACCTAATGGACCTCTTTAAACGGCTAGCTGGATGATGACATGATACAGTTGCCAATTACCACTTTGGTCCATATTAACATACCCCGCTTCAGATTTCATGCCCTGCCAATACAGACTTGGCTGGGGATGACTCTGGTTGCATCAAGATGAGGCACCACCCCGAAACTTCAATGTATGGGGAAATGAGATTTCCCCTGTGTGTTCAGTGATAAAAATCAACACAGATTAGATCAAAGCAGAAACGGGCAAAGTCACCCAAAATAACACCAGAGTAATTCCCAGACCAGCAGTAGCAACAGAGCTGGAGACAGAACCTGCCCATCAGAGTCGGTACTGAAAACAGGGGAAATGCAGGCAGTGCGGACCAGCAACTGTGAGTTCTGTGGATGGCGGGCGGGACTGTGTGTCTCGAAGGAAGCGCAGAAAACAAACATGACACAGCCCGCCCTGCGCACGCCAACCCACACCTGCCTGGTCCAGCTTCTGGCCAGCTCCCTTCCCTGTCTTCTGCCACAACCCTGCACAACCCTGATCCCAGCCCCTTAGGGCCTTCTGTTTGCCATTGCTATTCACGCTGGCTGTAATGCTCATCTTGGGGGTCTCCCTGAGACAGGTGCTACCACCATTCCCATTTGACAAGTGGGGAAACAGAGGCACAGAGTTTAAATACGGTGATGTGAAGGCAGGAGTTCAGACTCCAGGGTCTGGCTGTGCTTCCTGGTGTTACTGTCAACATGACTCAGTCTTAGGCCCATCAGGGCGTCCCGTCACCCTGGGCATTGTAACTGGTTCACACAGAAGCATGGAGCCAAGGAGAGCCAATGAGAAAAACAGACCTTGCATGGAGCTCCAACCGTGGGGGAAGGAAAGTCCTTCTTTTCTGTTTTACCTGAAGTAGCAATGACAAGCCCAGATCTGCAGGGACCCTGTCCTAGCACTCTGGCCAGACAGCCTGCCTGGGAGAGAAACCAGTAGATAAAGCAGAAGTGAAGGACAGAGAGAGCCTGGGCCCGAGGACGTTGTGTGGGTCCCCGTGCCTGAGGTCAGCTGTACTGCTGGATGATTTTTAGTATAAAATCAAATCATCCCCCTCCCTCTTAGGCCTTGTGTTCCTTGCAATCAAAGCAATGTCGAGTCCCAACTAACACAACATCGCCCAGGTCTACGGCAGCCGTGAGTCCCCTAGCCAGGTCATGCTCGTCCGTGCTTTCCATCCTTCACTAAGTTCATTTCCATCACACCACTCATCACAGTGGAGTTACTCATTTGATGTCTGCTTCCTGTCTCCTCTGGTTCACCCCTAGAGCACAGAACCTTAGCTGTCTTGTTCAGTAGAAACGTTTGTTGATTGACACAATGAAAGTGTGTATGGCTGCACTTACTAGGAATTATTATAAGTATCCAAATCTGTGGATCCCAAATGGATCCCTGAGACAGGGATTAGGCCTAAATCATTTTTGTTTCTCCAGCTCCTGGTGCCTCGTACACAATTGTCACCCCAAAAAAGATGAACTGACTGAATTTCTGAGCCAATGATCATTTCCCGATGTCCTCAATTCCATGCTCGTCAGGTGACTACCATCAGCTTCCCGCTTGGAGCTGTGTGCTGAGGGGCTGTGTGCGGTGCAGACCAAGGCAAGTGGTCCCGTCTCTGGGGGCAGTTACCCTCTGTTGTGAAATTCCGGTTCCTCCAACAGTTTGTTAGGTGTTTTCTTCAGTTTGAGGCAGGGTTTCATTTTTCCTTTTCTTTTTAGGACAGGGTCTCACTCTGTTGGCCAGGCTGGAGTGCAGTGGTGCGATCACGGCTCACCGCAGCCTCCAACACTTGGGCTCAAGTGATCCTCCCATCTCAGCCTCCTGAGTAGCTGGGACTATGAGCATGTGTCACCACGCCTGGCTAATTTTTTTTTAATAGTAGAGAGGAGGGTCTTACTATGTTGCCCAGGCTGGTCTCAAACACCTGGCTTCAAGCAGTCCTCCTGCCTCAGCCTCCCGAAGAGTTGGGCTTACAGGCATGCCAGGCCAGCTTGCAGGGCTTCTAACGCTGAAGGCTAAACCAGGTACTCAGTAAAGGTCCTGCAGCGCTGCTCTGTGAGGCCAGGCCATTGTCTTCCGGTGGCTACAGTACTGTGACCGGGGGGTTCTAGTAAATTCCTTTAAAGTACAAAGGACTTTTATAAAATGTTAGTTATTTATAAAAGAGAATTCAGTTAAAATGAACATTACATATATTTTATTTTTTAACTTTATTTTTATAGATGGGATCTTGCTGTGTTGCCTAGGTTAGTTTCAGACTTCCGGCCTCAAGAGATCTCAGCCTCCTGAGTAGCTGGGATGACAGGTCCAAGTCACCAGGCCCAGCTAACATTAACATAAAACTAGTGCTTTCTTCCCTTGCTGTTGGAAAAAATCAGAATGCATTTTTATCATCATGGAAGGGTTAGAGTCTGAATGGCCACACAAGGGTCGCTCATGACCTCTGAAGTCATTAGGCTGGTCACAGCCAGGGCAGGACTTCTGCAGTGTGCGCACAGGAAGCTTCTCTGGCACTTTGTATATGTTAAGTCTCTAAAGTCTTAAGCAGTATCAGGCGAAGGAAGCCACGTGGGGCACACATTGTCCTGTGGCTGTAGATGCAGGTGGCATTACAAACACAGATCTGGTGTCCCATTACAAGGGATGCCAGTATCTAGAGAGAAGCCTTTGCTTTGTCTCGTTTTTGTGATAAGGACAAAGGGTAAAAGCATCCGTAGTATTATCACCACTGATATTCCTCCTCCTCTCCCTATTTGTGGCTATTTTGGCTGTCTGCTTTTGGCACTGACCCTCTCTCTGTTTCTCTCCACCCTGGTGACTTGATGATTTCACCACAGCAGGTGACATGAGTCCATGTGATATCGTTTGCATCTGTGTTCCCACTAAATCCCATGTGGAACTGTAGTCCTCAGTGTTGGAGGTGGCTGGAGTGGGGGGTGATCCAGCCCTGATCCATTCTCATGAATGGTTCAGCACTATCGCCATGGTGCTGTTCTCATGAGATTTGGTTGTTGAAAAGCACATAGCACTGACTCCCTTGCGCTGTTTGATTTTCGCTCTGCCATGTGGTATGCCTGCCCCCTTCGCCTTCCACCATGATTCTAAGTTTCGTGAGGCCACCCCAGAAGCAGAAGCCGCCATGCTTCCTATACCTCCTGCAGAACCATGAGCCACTTAAACCTCTTTCGTATAGAAATTACCCAGTCACAGGTATTTCTTTATAGCCGTGTGAAAATGGAGTAATACACCATGTCAGTGGAAAGCAGGACATCACATTCAGTCGACATTCAGGCCCATAGGTTGCAGAGTGCAGGGCAAAGAACGGTAAATTGGAATTCAGAAGCCTTTGGAATTAATCCACTACCAGGGTGATCTGTGTTTCCCCCAACAGAAAATGAGGTGTCCGGATTTAAACGGATAGTGGTAACTATCCAGCATGAGCACTGCTACCCCTCATCTCCCATTCACAGGTATATTGCACACTGAGCAGGCACTCTGTTGGAATGAGCCAGAACTCACTACGATAAAGCGCTTTGGGCAAAGGATTCAAATTGCTCAGGGATGGGCATCCGAATGGCTTTGCCCAGGAACCCGGTAGACCACATCACTTCAACATTCACATATTTAACCCTTAACCAAATCATGTTACGTGAAACTCTACAGGGCTTGTACCTCTAAGATTCCTTCTGTGTTCTGGTTAGATTATGGCATGATAGTCTACGATTATCATGCAGTTTTTTTTGGTTTTGTTTTGTTTTTTTGAGACAGAGTCTCGCTCTGACCCAGGCTGCAGTGCAGTGGTGTGATATCAGCTCACTGCATCCTCTGCTCCCAGCTCAAATTTTTGCATTTCTTGTAGAGAGGGGGTTTTGCCTTGTTGCTCAGGCTGGTCTTGAATTCTTGGACACAAGCCATCCAGCTGCCTTTGCTTCTCAAAGTGCTGGAATTACAGACATAAGCCACCACGCCCGGCCAGTACCGTGAGATTTTAGACAGCATTATAACATCTTCCCTCCTCCATCACCCATGGATTTTTTTGGAAGGTGAATCACGTTCCACTTATGGAGGAGGCCAGGTGCGATGGCTCATACCTCCTGTAATCCCAGCACTTTGGGAGGCTGAGGCGGGAGGACTGTTTGAGCCCAGGAGGTCAAGATCAGCCTGGGAAACATAGCAATACCCCATGTCTACTTAAAAACAAAACAAATAGAGTAATATTTTAAAAATCCTTAGGAATCAAAGTCAGAAAACCCAGCTACCTACTACCTCCATGTGCTTTATCCACGAGGCTCTCACCAGGTGGGCTTTAGGCAGAAGCTCAGAGAAAGTGCACCTGGCCCCCTTCTCCACTTTCCTGGCAAAGACAAACTTCCTCATGTAAGCCGTGTTCTCTTTGAAGTGACAAATCCTATCCAAAAACAGCATCTCAAGTGGGTCTGTGTTTCTCTTCCATCCGGATGCCTATCTTTGAACTACTGGCCAGTGATAGGGAGGAGCCCAGCTTTGTGGGCAAGGGACTGTGCCTGTGTGTAGAAAGAAACAAGTGGTATTTGGGAGCAACAGCTATCAAAGGGATAATGGAGAAGGCATCTCTAAGAGCTCAACAGGAGATGAGGCTTTGAATCCATCCTTCTCATTTCTGAGTTTTTTGGAAAAAAAAATTCCTGAAAAAGAATGAAAACTTCTGCAGCCCTGGGTACATTCAGCAGACTTAATAATTGTCACCCATCTCCTCCTAGTTTAGGGGCAGGGTCTTGAGTGTGGCCCTGGCTGGGGTGGGATCATAGCTCACGGCAGCCTCAAACTCCTGGGCTCATGTGATCCTCCTGTCTTGGCTTCCCAAGTGCTGGGACTACAGGTGCTCATCATCACGCCTGGCTAATTTTTAAATGTTTTGTAGAGGTGAGGTCTCATTATGTTGCTGAGGCCAATCTGGAACTCCTGGCCTCAAGCGATCCTCCCACCTTGGCCTTAGACATCCTCCTCCTTAGACCTTCTGGGATTACAGGTACGAGTAACCCCAGAAAGTCTAAGCCCAGCCCAAAATTAGGTTTTTAAGACTCTCAGCAAAATTTATGGTCTGCAAGTACAAAAAGTTTACAAATGAAGATGTCTGGTTTAAGGTTGATGTTAAAAATGATCTATGAGAAGATTCCCTGCATCAGCAAGGAACTGGGTGGGACCCTGGCGATGCCTCGCCAAGGAGCTGCCTCTGGCTGGGTCAGAGCCTCAGCCGCTTAGTGCCCCCAACAGGCCTTGTAGGCTGCAAGCAAAACTGTGGCTGTGGGTGGGGAGGGAAAAGCCGAAGCTTGTCATAACAGCCCCTTGCATCCAAGAAGCCCAAGTGTTTCATCGAAGAATCTCACCCACAAAACACCCCTGGAAGGTGCTAGAGATTGCTAAATACAGCTGGTGAGAGCGAGGTGGAAGTAAAAGTGTGGGGCGGAGATGCCAGCGGAGCAGGTGTCTGCAAAGCAGAGCACCTCCCAGGCCCCGTACGACGACACCGGCTGGAACATTCCAAAGGAACGTGTGCACTACCGTTATGTTCAAACATCAACACACCGTGTTCCGTAACAATGGACTCCTACTACCGCAACAGCGTCCTCATGGAAAAGTATTCTTCCCTGAACAACTGTCATCCGAGAAGATTTCTGTCCAATGTGTCTCCCCCAAAAGGCAAAACAAGCCCTCCTTTATTTAGTAGCATTTGCTGCACTGAATACCTCGAGTTAACTTCTCTGCTCATAAGCTGTTTCTAAAATCTTCTTAAACACACATTAGTACGTCCAATTTGCAGAGACACATTCCATATTCCACATAGCTCTACAGAATAGCTCTGTCCAAAATATAATTTGAGCCACGAATGTAGCTTTAAATTTTCTCATAGCCACGTTATAAAAGGATTGGATGGAATTCATTTTAATGCCATATTTTATTTAACCCCATATAGCCAAAATATCATTTCAACATGTCATCAATTTAAACATGATTCACGATCTATGTTAGCTGTAATTGGATAATGAATAATTAATTCACTAAATTAATTACATAAATTTAACAATTTTTTTAAGTACTATGTCTTTGAACTCTGGTAACTTTTCTGACTGAGCGCGTCCTCAATCAAGAGATCAAGAGGCCGGGCACAGTGGCTCAAGCCTCTAATCCCAGCACTTTGGGAGGTGGGGAGATCACCTGAAGTCAAGAGTTCAAGATCAGCCTGTCCAACATGGAGAAACCCTGTCTTTACTAACAATACAAAATTAGGCGTTGTGGTATATGCCTGTAATCCCAGCTACTGGGGAGGCTAGGGCAAAAGAACTGCTTGAACCTGGAGGTGGAGGTGGAGGTTGCGTGAGCCGAGATTGCACCACTGCACTCCAGCCTGGGCAACAGGAGTGAAACTGTCTCCAAAAAGCCACTGCGCTACTCCACAGCAGATACAGAAAATCTGTATACGAATATGGTGGAGTTAAGCCAGCTTCTTGTACTTCGATGAAAAACATTTTACAGGCTGATGGACCCGCTCCTGTCATCCTGGCACTTGGTTATTTTAGTACTTTAGAACAGGGGTGGCCAACCCTTGGGCTGTGGACTGGTACCTGTCTGCAGCCTGTTAGGAACTGGGCCACACAGTAGGAGGTGAGTGGTGGGCGAGCAAACGAAGCTTCATCTTTATTTATAGCTGCTCCCTCCTGCTCATGCTACCACCTGAGCTCTACCTCCTCTTCGATCAGTGGTGACAGATTCCCATAGGAGCAGGAAACCTATTGTAGGCTGCACATGCGAGGGATCTAGGTTGTGCGCTCCTTATGAGAATCTAATGCCTGATGATCTGTCACTGTCTCCTAACACCCCCCAGTGGGGTTGTCTAGTTGCAAAAAAAAAATAAATAAGCTCAGGGTTCCCAGTGATTCTGCATTATGGTGTACCACATAATCATTCCATTATATATTACAATGTAATAATAATAGAAATTAAGTGCGCTATAAATGTAATGTGCTTGAAGCATCCTGAAACCATCTGCCCCCAAACCTGCCAATCCATGGAAAAACTGTCTTAAAACCAGGCCCTGGTGCCAAAAAGGCTAGGGAACTGCTGGTTTAGAATAAGGAAGGATACACACACAGATGGACACCTATTAATTAGAGTCCCACTTACATGGAGATGTTCCCAATATCCTTAATTATTTGTAATAGTTATAATATTGGAAAGGTTTTTAGGCCAAAATGAGTAACTGTAAAGCCCATGAATCCTACTTGGTTGGAGAAAATACACTGAGTGCCTCTTTCCCCAAAGCACAAACACATAAAAGCAGTTTTAGGAGCCAAAGGTCCCCAGTGCCCAGCTGGCTAGGGTGCATTATCCATGAGGCCCTCCCTGGGGGCTGAGGCCAGGTGCATTCATGAGTTTGCTATTTCCGGAGTGGGCTAGACTTCCTCACGCAGCCGTGCTCCTCCTAGAGTGGACATACCATGTCTAGCCTCTGGCATATCAGGCTCCTCTCTCCTCTGTCAGCTCTGACCTCTGGGTACATTGCCAGGGAAGAGGGGCTGCAGGGAGGTCTCCAGAACAGGCTAGAGTGGCCAGGAAGAGGGATGTCCCAATCAGGCTTTTATAAACAAGATAAGCACTCAGAAGTGATAGGAAACAAACGTGAAATCCCCTGGTTATAAATGCACTAATTGTATTTTCAACTTTCCCACTCTTAGTTGAGGTACTTTTTCCCCATAAAATTTAGAAATATACAACTGAAAACTAAAGAAAAGTTTAGGTCTGAAGATGCTACTAGTGCGTTCCCATAGAGGTCTTCATTATTCTTTTGACGTTTGTTTCCAAATACCACTTTGCTTCTCTCCCTGCAAGAAGACAGCCCCTCACCCACTGGCCTCTTTGTGTTCCCTGGCTCTGCTTGTAACTCCCATAGACTGAGGGCTGCCATGGGCACCTCCAGCTAATAGCCACAGTAAACCCTTTCTCATGAGATACCTGTGTAGAGTTAACTTCTACAGCACACAGCAAGCGAGGCTGGTATGACTCATGGATACTGGTTGAAAGCAAGGGTTCTGGACAGACTTACTACCCAGGCTGCTTTTCCAGAGACAGAGAGAATGAATATGAATGAATCTCTCTTTATGTTCAGCACCCGTGTGGAATTAGAATGTACAGCAGACTGGTAGAAATGACTTTGAAATTCCTTAGTGGTTCTTGGCAGCTGGGTACCCTTGGATAAGTTACCTAACCTCTGTGAAAGTGCCTTCTCCTCTGTAAAATAAGACTGGTAATAATAGCACATAGCTCATAGGGTTGTTGGGAGGACAACATAACACAAATACAGAGTGCTCAGCGGGTATCAAACAGGTGCTCAATAAACCAAGGTAATGCCACACTGTGCTCAGACCGGGGCTGTCCATTCTAATGTGGTTGAAGCCACAGAGTTGCAACATGCCATATGGTTGTGTGCCCAAAGTTTTAGACAAAACAGAGTTTCTTTCCAAAAGAGAGAGATTTTTTTAAATGTTGCAATATGTATGCTTGAGGAAAATAGCAAATGGCAGAGAACATAAGGAGGAGGCCTTGGCTATGAAACTACCAACAAGTTTAGTCACTTTCGGAGCCTGGTCTCCACTGAAGATAACACATGACCATGCCAGTCAACGCCAAAGACAAGTCACCAAGATTCTTTCTGCCTGGAAGAAGGCGCAGTCTTTTTGCTCTGTCCCTGGTCCTGAACAGGCAGCTCACTAAGACTAACTGCAAACATGAATAAGGGCACTGAGTACATCTTCAGTCCTCCTATGGCTGCAGCTCTCCCATTCACAGGCTAAGCTCTTCTCCAATCTATTCAGATGGGAACCATATTATGTAAGAGTCAATAATCTTATGGTAACTCTGCAGTGAAAATGTCATTTGTTGTAATGAACACTGATCATAAGTTAAGCCCCTAGCTACTCTCTCTGTTATTTTTCATTATACTGTTCCTTGCTCTGTTATATTTCAGGAGTACTTAGGGAATTCATCCAACTGTGTTCGCTAGTCAGCTCTTCGTTACCCAGATTAGATTTTGCTAAGATGCAACGGAGCGATTTGCAAACACACCGATTCTTGAGGAAATGCATCAGACACTGCTTACATGTTCTCCACTCCTGTGCTAGCAGGCAACCTTCCCCCATCCCCTTCCCTCTGGTTATTTGTCCCCTTAATTTGCTATTTTCCTGTCCATTCATATTCCACTCTGTTCACAGTACGGTTCTCCAGGCCCAAATCCGAGAGAGCATTAACAATACGTTTCTGGGTATTTTTTCCTTCAGTAGTAACTCTGTGTTCAACACCCAGAATAATGTTTCCAAAATCACCATGCCTCAACCCCAGCTCTCTCTTGCAAACACCACTCTGCTTACATTACAGTTATTCCCCCTCTGGCTGCTTTAAAGGACACTAACTCCAAAAGGCACACCAGTGAGGTAAAGCTGGAATTCTTCCATTTTTTTTTTTTTTAAAGTCAATATGAAAAATTCATTTTGCAAGTTGTATATTAAGTGTGAGAGTGGAATTTCCGTATGTCTCTGTGCTTCCTGCTCGTGGAATTGCTGGTAAGCAGGCTCTGCGTCTCCACAGAGACCACCTTTCTACCATGCCTTAGTGGTCAAAACCAGCACAAGAGTTCAGAGACTGTGAGTTCACGTCAAGAGTCAGCACCTTGGTCGGAAACACCGGTTGGCTTCATCCCAGCCCCATCCAAGCCCGGGCATCTTTCGTTTTGATTAGACCACTAGCTTCGATCCTGATTGCCACTCTTCTGGAGAATGAAAGATTGAGAAAATGACACCTGCAGGCACCTAGGATCTGGGCTTGCCACTGTGGTTGTGATTTTAGGGCAGACTTGGCTGGGAATGTTCCCTTTTCAGGGAAATCTAGCTCAATGAGCTGAAATGTATTCAGACAGGCATGATGCAGTAATGCTATATTCTCTGTTACTATACTTTCCTCCTGATACACATCAGAGAAAAGCTGAGAAGAAACCTTTATTAAAATGTCTACAGCTCTTAAAAAAATGCACAAAATCTTTCCCCACACACGACATTGTGCTTCTGGTGAGTGCAGAACACCAGTGATGGATGTGAGGATCACATGTATTGAAAAAATAGACAAGACAATCTCATACCAAGCCGTATTCCTTGGGAATTTGAGGTTACAAGGAAAAACTACTGGGTTGGATTCAGGGGGACTCACAGGGCTGGTGGACACAGAATTTAGACCAGAAAAAAAGTTCAAAATATGGATAAGGACTAATGTTAGGGTTATCCGGCTTGTCTCAGCACTAACATTTAGGAACAAGAAGTACAAAGTAGGTAAGCGAAGCTCCCCCGTACTTAATGGAACGAAACATGCTTAGCAGTTAATTCGCCAACATCTCAATTTCAAATTAGGTATAACATACAAAAACTGTAAACAAGCAAAATAATCTGAAAATGTTATAGATGTTAAATCAAGAACCAGTGAGTACATGTTCTCACTTACTTGTGGGATCCAAAAGTCAAAGCAATTGAACTCATGGAGACAGGGAGTAGAAGGACAGTTACGGGAGGCTGGGAGGGAAGGTAGCAATGGATTAAAAAAAAAAATCAATAGAATGAGCAAGACCTAGTATTTGGTGAATAATTAAATTATTGACGATAGTCCCCCTACCACAAGGGAACTATAGTCAATAATAATTTAATCGTGCACTTAAAAATAAAAGAATATCATTAGATTGTTTGTAACAAGGATAAATGCTTGATAGGATGGATACCCAATATGCCATGATGTGATCATTATGCATTGCAAGCCTGTGCCACAGTATCTCATATTCCCCATAAATATATACACCTACTGTGTACCCACAAAAATTAAAAATAAGCTTTTAAAAGAAGGAACAGCCACTTTTCAATATGCACCAGAAGCCAAAAAGAAAGCTCCTTAGATGAAAGACAATAAATAGACTTACCCCAAATTCAAGAGCAATCACTAAAGAATAAATCACCATGCAGAGCCACAGACGCAGGAATCCTGAACTGGTCTGAGCCTTATTTTACTCATACCCAAATCGGGCATTCCCTGCCTTACAAGCGCTCCTGAAGGAAGCACTAAATACGGAAAGGAAAAACCAGTACCAGCCACTGCAAAAACACACCACAATATATATAGACAAAGGACACTATGAAGAAACTGCATCAACTGATGTGCAAAATCACCAGCTAGCATCATGATGATAGGATCAGATTCACATATAACAATATTAGCCTTAAATGTAAGAAGGCTAAATGCCCCAACTAAAACACATAGACTGGGAAATTGGATATAGAGTCAAGACCCATTCATGTGCTGTATTCAAGAGAGCCGTCTCACATGCAAAGACACACATAGGCTCAAAATAAAGGGATGGAGGAATATTTACCAAGCAAATGGAAAGCAAAAACAAAGCAGGAGTTGCAATCCTAGTCTCTGATGAAACACACTTTAACAAAGATAGAGAAAGACAAAGAAGGGCATTACATAATGTAGAGGGATCGATGCAACAAGAAGAGCTAACTGTCCTAAATTTGTATGCACTGAATACAGGAGCACCCAGAGTCATAAGACACGTTCTGAGAGACCTACAAACAGACTTAGACTCCCACACAATAATAGCAGGAGACTTTAACACCCTACTGACAATATTAGATCAACAAAACAGAAAATTAACAAGGATATTCAGCACTTGAACTCAGCTCTGTATTAAGTGCACCTAATAGCTACAGAATTCTTCATCCCAAATCAATAGAATATACATTTTTCTCAGAGCCACATGGCACTTATTCTAAAATTGACCACATAATTGGACATAAAACACTTCTCAGCAAAGGAATGGAAATCTTAACAGTCTCTCTGAGCACAATGCAGTCAACAAATCAGAACTCAGGATTACGAAACTCACTAAAAACTGCACAACTACATGGAAACAAAACCACCTGCTCCTGAATGACTCCTGGGTAAATAATGAAATTAAGGCAGAAATAAGTAAGTTATTAGAAACCAATGAGAACAAAGAGACAATGTACCAGAATCTCTGGGAAACAGCTAAAGGAGCATTAAGAGGGAAATTGATAGCACTAAAAGTCCAAATCAGAAAGCTGGAAGGATCTGAAACTGACGACCTAACATCATAATTAAAAGAACTAGAGAAGCAAGAGCAAACAAATCCAACAGAGACACAAAAAAAATCCCTGCAAAAAAAAAAAATCAATGAATCCAGGGGTTAGTTTTTTGAAAAGATCAACAAAATAGACCACTAGCTAGGCTAATAAAGAAGAAAAAAGAAAAAGACAGATAAAGGGGCGATCCCCTTTATCTGACTGATCCCACAGAAATACAAACTACCACCAGAATACTATAAACACTTCTACTCAAACTATAACATCTAAAAGAAATAGATACATTCCTGGACACATACACCCTCCCAAGACTAAACCAGGAAGAAGTCAAATCCCTGAACAGACCAATAACAAATTCTGAAATTGAGGCAGGAATTAGTAGCATATCAACCAACGCCCCCCCCCCCCGCCACAAAAAAAGCCAAATTCTACCAGAGGTACAAAGAAGAGCTGGTATCATTCCTTCTGAAACTATTCCAAACAACAACAAAAAAAGAAAGACTCCTCCCTAACTCATTTTACAAGACCAGCATCATCCTGATTCCCAAACCTGGCAGAGACACAAGAACAACAAAAGGACTCCAGGCTAACATCCCTGATGAACATCCATGCAAAAATTCTCAATAAAATACTGACAAACTGAATCCACCAGCAAACCACAAAGTTTATCCACCATGATCAATTTGGCTTCATCTCTGGGATGCAAGGCTGATTCAACATACAACAATCAATAAGTGTAATCTACCACCTAAACAGAACCAATGACAAAACCACATGATTTTCTCAATAGATGCAGAAAAGGCCTTTGACAAAATTCAGCATCCCTTTGTGCTAAAAACTCTCAATAAACTAGGTGCTGATGGAACATATCTCAAAATAAGAGCTATTTATGATAAACCCATAGCCAATATCATATTGAATGGGCAAAATCTGGAAGCATTCCCCTTAAAAACTGTCATAAGATAAAGATGCCCTCTCTGACCACTCCTATTCAACACAGTATTGGAAGTTCTGGACAGGGCAATAAGGCAAGAGAAAGACAAAGTATTCAAATAGGAAAAGAGGAAGTAATATTGTCTTTGCTTGCAGATGACATGATTGTGTATTTAGAAAACCCTATCATTTCAGCCCAAAAACTCATTAAGTTGATAAGCAACTTCGGCAAAGTCTCAGGATACACAATCAATGTGCAAAAATGACAAGCATTCCTATACACCAATAGACAAGCAGAGAGCCAAATCATGAGTGAACTCCCATTCATAATTGCTATAAAGATAGTAAAATATCTAGGAATACAACTTACAAGAGACATGAAGGACCTCTTCAAGGAGAACTACTAACTACTGCTCAAGGAAATAAGAGAGGATACAAACAAATGGAAAAACATTCCATGCTCATGGATAGGAAGAATCAGTATCGTGAAAATGGTCATACTGCCCAAAGTAATTTATAGTTCAATGCTATTCCCATCAGGCTACCACTGACTTTCTTCACAGAGTTACAAAAAACTACTTTGAATTTCATATGGAACCAAAATAAGACCCCATGTAGCCAAGACAATGCTAAGCAAAAAGTACAAAGCATCATGCTACCTAACTTCAAACTATACAAGGCTCCAGTAACCCAAACTGCATGCTACCGATACCAAAACAGATACACAGACAAATGGAACGGAACAGAGGCCTCAGAAATAATGACACATCTACAACCATCTGATCTTTGACAGACCTGACAAAAATAAGCAATGGGGAAAGGAGTCCCTATGTAATAAATGGTGTTGGGAAAACTGGCTAGTCATAGGCAGAAACTTGAAACTGGACCCCTTCCTGACACCGTATACAAACATTACTCAAGATAGAGTAAAGAAAATGTAAAACCCAAAACCATAAAAACCCTAGAAGAAAACCTAGGCAATACCACTCAGGAAATAGGCATGGGTAAACACTACATGACTAAAACACCAAAGGCAATGGCAACAAAAGGCATCAACAAATGGGATGTAAGTAAACTACAGAGCTGCTGCACAGAAAAAGAAACTAGCATTAGAGTGAACAGGCAACCTACAGAATACAAGAAAATTTTTGCAATCTATTCATCTGACATAGGTCCATTATCCAGAATCTACCAGGAACTTAGGCAAATTTGAGAAAAAACCAACCCTATCAAAAAGTGGGCAAAGAATATGAACAGAAACTTCTCAAAAGAAGATAGCTATGTGGCCAACAAACATATGAAGAAAATCTCCTCATCACTTGTCATTAGAGAATGCAAATCAAAACCACAGAGGGATACCATGTCAGGCCAGTTCCAATGGCAATTGTTAAAAAAATCTGGAGACAACAGATGCCGGCGAGGCTGTAAAGAAATAGGAACACTTTTACACTGTTGGTGGGAGTGTAAATTAGTTGAACCATTCTGGAAGACAGTGTGGCGATTCCTCAACGATCTAGAACCAGAAATACCATTTGACCCAGCAATCCCATTACTTGGTATATACCCAAATGATTGTAGATCATTCTCTAAAGACACACACACATGTATATTTATTGCAGCACTATTTACTATAGCAAAGACTTGGAACCAACCCAAATGCTCGTCAATGATAGACTGGATAAAGAAAATGTGCCACATATACACTGTGGAATACTATGCAGCCATTAAAAAGAATGAGTTCATGTCCTTTGGAGGGACATGGATGAAGCTGGAAGACATCATTCTCAGCAAACTAACACAAGAACAGAAAACCAAACACCACATGTTCTCACTCTTAAGTGGGAGTTGAACAATGAAAACACATGGACATGGGGAGGGAACATCACACACCGGGGCCCGAGGTTGGAGTGGCAAGGGGAAGGAGAGCATTAGGACAAACACCTAATGCATGTGGGGCTTAAAACCTAGATGATGGGTTGCTAGGTGCAGTAACAACCGCAGCACATGTGTACTTACATGACAAACCTGCACATTCTGCACATGGATGCCAGAACTTTAACAAAAATTGTCAATAAAATGGGCATTCCACCTGCTACCTAATAGACTGCTTATGAGGACTGAACAGCAGCTACTTGGCACCTTATTGAAAATGATTCCCCTTGAGGACGATGTTTACAATTATTACCAAAGTACTCTAATTCAAAACACGTCTATTATGAAGTGCTAAGAAATTAAAAATGAATGGAAAGACCCAGATGGAAGCCTGCTTAAGAATAATAAAACTTGACAGAAGACTCATGTAGTTTACAAAATAGTCTATGCCTTCTGCCAGCAGCAAGCATCTACCTGGCAGGACGTGACAGAGGATACCAAGTTTTCACCTCACCGACTTCTCCATGTGGTTCCAGATACGAGTCTTCACTAGGGAGAGGTGATGGTGACATGATCTACCAGCAGTTTCCCCTCTGTGATGGCAACTGGAACAACTGCTGTGATTCAGAGTAAGCCAGTCTAGGCACACATCAGCTGCCCTGCTCTTTCTATTGGGAAATACAGCTTAATCTCACCCCAGTGTAGAATTAAAACAGAAACAGAGTCCGTCAGTGCCTACTTCTCATCAGTAGTTATCTTCACTGGGTTCCCTAAGGAGTCTTGTGTGTTTCCCTGAACAAGAGTTGGCAGAACCCTCTGCTCAATGGTACAAATCAAATCTACTCTGAAAGACTCCTGAGCCTAGACATACGGACACATGCACCTCTGGACGTGGACAGAATATGTCATTTCCTCACTAGAGTTCCAGAGACCAAGCAACTTTCGCAGTTATGTTAGCTCCATCTCCCTTCACTTTTAACTTACAAATTTTATTTTCCAAAGAAGTAAAAATATATAGCAACCCATTTAGAAATTCGCAAGGGAGTTTAAAAGGAAACTGCAGCAGTATCACACTTAAACATAACTTCTGCTTGTATTTTGGTATATTTCTTGCAAATTTTCTTCTGAGATACTTAAAAAAACCAGTAACAATCACAGGGTGCCAAAAGGTTTATACATTTAAATAAAAATCATGGCATCAGTATAACCACATACTCATAACCGTAATTATTGACAGGCTACCTATGGATTCATGCTATGTTTCACAATTAATGTGAACATTTCTCTGTTTTTGGAGAAACTGCTTCAACTCTTCTGTTTTATCAGAATAGCAATGTCCGTGGTGTGGCTTTGGGCAGGTTCTTTAACCTATCTAAGCGTCAGTTTTTCTCGTAAAAAATTAGGGATCAATAATATTAACCAGCAACATTAAAGTGCTGTGAAAGTTAAAAGCAAAAATGTACTAATGTAAGTAGTATCTTGCAAAAATGTGGGCTGCTGCTGGTGTCAATACTGGAAGATACTGAAGTCATTTCTCACTGGCTTTTCTTGAATCATGTCTATATATAAGCAAAAAACACCTGAGAAGGGGAGGGAAGATCTGGTCTTTCATTTCCCCATGGGACTTCTTTGGGAACTGTCAGTTAGTGGAGAGACCGACCTCCCCTCTACAGTGAGGGAACCAGGTGTAGCCTCAACAGGTCTCATGAGAGGCCAGAACAATCTTCCATTTTTGGGGGAGGCGAATTACTGGCATATGGAAAAAATGTTTAAAAAATGTGGTCTTGCCCGGGTGTGGTGGCTTATATCTATAATCCCAGCACTTTGGGAGGCTGAGGCAAGGGGAAATCACGAGGTCAGGAGTTCGAGACCAGCCTGACCAATATGGTGAAACCCTGTCTTTACAAAAAATACAAAATATAGTCCGGTGTGGTGGCGTGCGCCTGTAGTCCCAGCTACTCGGGAGGCTGAGGCAGAAGAAACACTTGTACCCGGGAGGTGGAGGTTGTAGTGAGCCAAGAATGCAGCACTGCACTCCAGCCTGGGTGACAGAAAGAGACTCCATCCCCTGCCCCCTCACCCCCCAAAAAAACCCCAACAACAAAAAACTGTGGTCTCAAAAATTATAGTGATTTTTATTTTGTAAAAAATTCCTCCCTCCCTTCTTTCCATTCTGAACAAAGAACGATGCAAACTGGGCAGCCTTGAAGACAAAAATAGGTGCAGAGACACTCTACAGAAATGCCCTGCAGTGATTTTTCAATCTGCATACTTAATCAAATAACAGTTTAAGACCAAGGACACATGTCAGAGTCAAAGCAACATCATGACATGTGTGACACACTGGATATTACCCTGTGCAGTTCTGCTCCCGCCAGGGGATATTTGGCAAAGTCTGGGGACATTTTTGGTTGTCGACTGTCAAACCTAGGGGCACCTGTGGGGGCGTGTTGGGTGTTACTGGCATCTAGCGGGTGGAGACCGGCGATGCTACTGAACGTGTTACCCTGCAGAGGACAGTGTCCATCAGCACAGACATATACGGCCCAAAACATTGACAGTGCTGAGGCTGAAGATTTCCGGTGTGAAAAACTTACAGGCAAAAATTAAATCTGAGGCCCCTACGAATATTAACACTAGGACAACTGGCTCTGTTTCCTGTACCCGGCCTCAGTCCCTGAAATATAACATCTCCTTCCAGTGGTGGTTCCCAAAAATCTTCTGAGAAGACTCTCTGTACAAAGATGCCAGCTGTCGATTTTAACTGTCTTAGTCTGTTCTCACACAGCTAATAAAGACATACCCAAGACTGTGTAATAAATAAAGGAAAAGGGGATTAATGAACTCAGAGTTCCACAGGGCCTCACAACCATGGCAGAAAGCAAAAGAGGAGCAAAGGCACATCTTACGTGGTGGCAGGCAAGAGAGCTTGTGCCAGGGAACCCCTCTTCATAAAACCATCAGATCTCATGAGACTTCTTCACTATCACGAGAACAGCATAGGAAAAACCCGTCCCCATGATTCAGTTACCTCCCACTGGGTCCCTCCCATGACAATGTGGAGTTTATGGGAGCTACAGTTTAAGATGAGATCTGGGTGGGGACACAGCCAAACCATATCAATGACTATGTAATTTTATTAATAGCAAATGAAACTTAGTTATCATTTAGAATACTGCTATAAAGTTTCTTTAGAGGTAAATTTGAGAACTGAACTGAGTAAAGGAAAAATAAGATAACAATCCAGGTGCCTTGCTTGAGGGAATGGCTACTCCATTCTCCATGATGTGATTATTTCATACTGCATGCCTGTATTGAAACATCTCATGTACCCCATATACACACACACCTACTAAAATACCTGGGAAAATTAATATTTTAAAACCCCAATACAGGTGCTATTTGAATATGGCAAAATATCTCCCCTGAAAAAGTATTTCTGTGCTTCCCTTGTATTTCTGTATAGATAATGTTCACCCTGGCTATGTAATAGATTCAATTTGAGGACGATGACATGAGGCCCACACAATTCTCCAAGATGGAAAAGAAAAGCACAGATCTACCATTTCCAAGATTTCTTAATTTTTCTTTCTGAAGGGAACTGTGCTTGTAACAATATTCAGGGATTTCAGAACTATTGCATTAGGGAAGTGTTCTAAAGAGAGCAACCGATGTTGACTTTAGAGCAGCAGGCAGAGTTCTGGAAAACACTCTGAAAAAGTGCTCATGTGGGAAAAAGATTTCTCTGGATGCCTGATTTTATTGGAAAAGGCTATAAACTAGGGCTAGACAGCTTTTACACACATACATATACACAGGTGCAACCTGAACTAAAATTAGCCCTCAGTGAGAATATATACGGGGGTGGGGAGGGAATGTTGAATGGCAGAGTTTGAGGAGAAAAAAGCACATCAAATTGAGCTCCTGAAAGATGAGCCTAAATCTACAAAGGATAAGCCTTGGTGAATCACCACGGCCCAGGATGAAGATTAAGGATCCTTGCCCTGGAGTTGTTCTTGGATGATTTAAAAGAAATGCTACTCAAGAAAGTTGATCAAGGACATGGAGAGTCACAGATGCCTGGACTCGGGAGCCCTGAATAAGACCCACAGCACGCAGGCAGGCAATTTAAAACAACCGCAATTTTGCAGATACAGTTCAATGATCAGAGTGTCTAGGTATGAAATTAGACAGCTGCACGTGAGACAACTCAAGTTGAAAAAAACTGTAATAATTAACACGTGTAAGTCCAGAAAAGGTACATTATAACTAACCTTTTTGTCCCCAACTTTCATTTTAGATTCGTGGGGTCCATGTAAAGACTTGTTCCCTGGACAAAATGTGTGATGCTGAGTTTTGGATATGAATGATCCCACCACCTAGGTTCTGAGAATAGTTTGTCAATAGATTTTTTTTTTCTAGATGGAGCCTTGATCTATCGCTCAGGCTGGAGTGCAGTGGCATGATCTCAGCTCACTGTAATGTCTGCCTCCCAGGTTCAAGCGATTCTCCTGCCTCAGCCCCTGGAGTAGCTGCAATTACAGGCACGTGTCACCATGCCCAGCTAATTTTTATATTTTTAGGAGAGACAGGGTTTCACCATGTTGGTCAGGCTGGTCTTGAACTCCTGACCTCGTGATCCGCCTGCCTCGGCCTCCCAAAGTGCTAGGATTACAGGCCTGGACCACCGCGCCCGGCCAATAGTTTTTCAGACCTTGCTCCCTCTCTCCCACCTGCCTCTAGTAGTCCTCAGTTTCTACTGCTGCCATCTTTGTGTCCATGAAGACCAATGTTGAGCTCCCTTTTAAGAGTGAGAACATGAAGTAATCCTGTTTTCTGTTTCTGTGTTAATTCACTTATGATAATTGCCTCCAGGTCCATCCATGTTGCTGCAAAGGACACGATCTCATTCTTTTATGTCTGTGCAATATTCAGTAGTGTATATGCACCACATTTGGATGCTGCGTAGACACTATCCGAATGTATATGGATGGGCACCAGGTTGACTCCATGCCTTTGCTATTGTGAATAATGCTGCGACAGACATGACAGTGCACGTGTCTTTATGGGATGTGTCTTTATGCATGTGTCTATTTCTTTTTTTTTTTTTTTTTTTGAGACGGAGTTTCGCTCTTGTTACCCAGGCTGGAGTGCAATGGCGCGACCTCGGCTCACCACAACCTCCGCCTCCTGGGTTCAGGCAATTCTCCTGCCTCAGCCTCCCAAGTAGCTGGGATTACAGGCACGTGCCACCGTGCCCAGCTAATTTTTTGTATCTTTAGTAGAGATGGGGTTTCACCATGTTGACCAGAATGGTCTCGATCTCTTAACCTCGTGATCCACCCACCTCGGCCTCCCAAAGTGCTGGGATTATAGGCTTGAGCCACCGCGCCTGGCCTAATATACCCACTAATGTAATTGCTGTGTTGAATGGTAATTCTGTTTTCAGTTCTCTGAGAAATCTCCAAACTGCTTTTCACAGTGATTGAATAACTCACATTCCCACCAGCAGTGTATAACCATTGTGTTTTCTCTGCAGCCTCACCAGCATCTGTTGTTTTTTGACTTTTTAATAAGAGCCATTCTGACTGGTGTGAGATAGCATCTCGCTGTGGTTTTAACTTGCATTTCTCTAATGATTGGTGCTGTTGAGTATTTTTTCATGTTTGTTGACCCGTCATTACAAGTTATTGTCATAAAACTCTTCTACAGTTACAAGAGATTCAGGAGACTAGAATTCAATGGATATTAACACAGTGTCAAGAGACATTAAAACATAGGTTTTCAGGTGCTTCATTTTGAGCTCTTGCTTTTACTTCTTAGATCTTAGATGTTGGGCTCGAAGTCAAAATGAGTTTGAAACTCAGTTCTGCTTCTCAGTCTAAGGCCTCAGACCCAGGCTCCCTGTTTGTGAAAAGGGATGACCCACAACTAGGTATTGTTCTAGGTACGATTTTAGGACATGCTGGGTGGTCATGTCCGCTACACATGGTTTATTGAGTCCCGTCTATAACCGCTCCCCTGTCCTCTAGCTCAGGATGTCAGGTCCCTGCAGGAGGCTAAGCTTGCGTGTGTATACACGTGTGTGTAAGTGTGAGCAGAATCAACGGAATCAATAATGCAACGGCTGGTAGAGAGTTGAAGGGCTGAAGCAGTCATCCCAGCTTAATGCCAGTTACTTCCCTTTCTGGTCCCACTGCCCTGACCTCTTCTACCTCTGTGGCTGCCCATCACTCTTCACCCACTGGAAATCCGATCCCTCCTCCCGAGAGCCCAGCTCTAGTTATCCCAGCTATTTCTGTGAATCCTCCATCTGAACTCCAACTTTCCAGTCTGCCAGGTGGTCCGGAATGACCCTCGTGCCCCAGCATCCCAGGGGTATGATACCCTTCCCATCACTTACACTGGCTCACTCCTGCATCCCTGGAGCAGGAGGGCACTGGTGTAGTTTGAAAAGTTCCTGATCCTCTAATGCCACACTTCTCTTATTCACTTATAGTGTTCTGAAAATGCGTTGACTTCAGTCTCTGAAATACTGGCTGTCTATCTGTGCACACTCTTCGATTAGGTGGAGATTATGAAGGCAAAGACAACATCTTATAAATCTCTGTCCACACAGCCTGGTCCTATGCATGCAAGGTATGTTTAGTAGGTAATTGCTCATGGGCTGATTGATTAAAAAAGGCTCAGACTGACTCCCGTCACAGGTTCCTAAGAAGAAATATACCATGAAACTGAAGGCTACAGCTGGCTTCCTAATTAATAGTAGTCACTTGGCAGTTCTTAATTAAGAACTCTAAGACAAAGACCCACCTTTCCACCATGCCAAGTGGGTATCACCTTCATTAGTATTTCAGTGATGTAACCACAACTGCATTTTTATGCTCTTTTCTCTGCCCTGCCAGATGGGAACATTAGCTGCACAGTATTTATTAATAAACAAAGACAAGTACAGAAGCTTGGGTCAATTCAGGCAGAATCCATCCCTTGTACTCATTTACTGCAAGCTTTACACAGAAGCTAAAGGAAGCCTTCTCTTGTCCTGCTCCTGAGAGGAAGTGATCCAGGCTGGACTTGGCAAGCAGCCTCGGTCTCCCAGGCACCGACTGTGAAGAGCTTCTGTCTCGTGGGGTCTGGTGTGTCCTCACCAGGCATCTCCCCACCCACTCTCATGATGCCCCGAGGCTCACCTACACCTGCCTCATGAAAACACTGGGGTTCAGATGTTTTAAACTAGAAAAGACCTCAAAAGAGCAATGTCACCATCCTTCTCAAGATGGTCACGCATCATTGAAAGCAGCAAAGCAGGGTTCCTGTGACAGCAGGGTCCCCAGTACATCCCCATCGTGAGTCCCACGACACTTCTGCTCTGTGTATAAGCCTCAACCATGACTTGCTAAGGCTGCTGCCTGCTTCAAGGCCCTGAAATAGGCATCATCACTGAGTGACTTGCATCAATGTCCTGGTAAGTGTCCCCTGTCACTCTTAAAAATGTCCTGGCTGGCCAATAAATTATTTGCTCACCTTATCAGGCCATGAGAAAGAACATGGAGGGAAATCACGAAGAGGTGGGTGGAGGGCATCAGCAGCTTATATACACCCATCCTCTTGAGGGCCCATTCTGGTCTAAGGGGTAGGAGCAAGAGGTTGGGCTTTGAAGTCAAAATGAGCTTGAAATCCAGTTCTGCTTCTCAGAGGTTGGTTAACTTGGAAAAGGACTCAGACTCAGGCTTCCTGTCTGTGACAAAGGATTACCCGCAACTAACCACATGTCCAGGCTGTTGTGAACATTCATCAAATGCAAAGCCCCAGGGCATGGTATTACAGAGGGCAAGTGATGGGATGGGTGCTCAGTGCATGTCAGTCAATCTTTTTTCTTTTAAGAGACAAGGTCCCTCTTGTCCCTTCTGTTGTCTAGGCTAGAGTGACCTGGTGTCATCAGGGCCCACTGCAGCCTCAACCTCCCAGGCAAAGCGATTCTCACACCTCAGCGTCCTGGTAGCTGGGACTATAGGTACATGCCACCGCATTCAGCTAATTTGTTATTTTACATTTACAAGGTCTCCCTTTGTTGTCCGGGCTGGTCTTGAACCCCTGGGTTCAAGTGATCCTCCTACCTAGGCCTCCTGAGGAGCTGGGGCCACAGGTGCATGCCACCACACCTGGATAACTTGGTTTTTTACAATGTTTTGTAGAGACAGTCTCCTTATGTCACCCAGGCTGGTCTTGAACTCTGGGCTTCCCAGAGTGCTGGGATTATGGGCATGTGCCACTGTGCCTGATCATTTTCCTTTTAACAAGCACAACTCTTAAAAAAGAATTCAGTAAGCCTACTTGGGCTCTTCTGTGGCCTGTCTTGAGGCTCTGGGGAGGATGCAACAGTGGGTTAAATGCCAAAATTCTGGGGTCAGACATCAGAGTCTGAATCCCAACCCTTTTACCTCCTAGCTCTGTGTCTCTGAGGAAACTACTGAAGCTTCATTGCCACATCTGAAAAGGAGGAATGAAAATCACAGTAGCCCCCTTGTCTCACGGGGTAGCACCGCTTCCTTGTAGACTTTTGTAAATCTACAGGGCAGTTCATGGTTGACCTCACAAGTGGGGGATTCCCCTGGTATTTATTGAATGACAGTTTGATGCCAGCTGTCTTTCATTAGCAAGCCAGGTCGGAGCACTGGGAGTGGTCTCCCAGGATGCATGCCTTCTCAGTGTCCCAGTGGGGATTTGTGGAAGGGAACACTCTCTTTACAACTATTTGAGCCTAGAACCTGAATCTGTTTTATATATTAATGCAAAGCATTTTCTGCCCAGTAACAATAAATACTGGATATTCCAGAAGTGCAATTCATGTGCAAATCAAGGTGAGACTGAATTTGGGGTTTGGGGGGAACTTTTCTGAGGAGTATTCACCAGTTTATACTATCACATGACTGACAGGAAGACCCGTTCTAGTGTGAGAAGCTAGAACATCACTTCTCTATCAGTCTGCAGTTACAGCTGTGAGATTCGCAGGATTTCTATGCACAGATGCAAATGTCTATTACCTCCCCGCAGTACAGCCAGAAACAAGAATTTAAATATTGAATGTATTCAATAGTCAATTCCATTACCTTTATTTCTCCATTATGTTACAGTTGGGGAATTATAACGACTTTTAAAACAATTATGTGTAGAGCAGTTTATGTTAGCTACAAGATCGATTTCAGGATTTTAGTGGCATGACAAAAATGTCTGTAACATAAAGGATCTGAGAGGTTGCAGAATCTTTCTCATAGGGTGAAGATTAAGAAATAACTGAATTATTGGTCAGGTGTGGTAGCTCACACCTGTAATCCCAGCACTTTGGGAAGCCAGGGCAGGTGGATCACTTGAGGTCAAGAGTTTGAGAAACTCCTGAGCAACATGGTGAAATCCTGTCTCTACTAAATACAAACAGTTACCCAGGCATGGTGGCATGGCAACTTGGGAGGCTAAGGCAGGAAAATCGCTTGAACCCAGAAGGTGGAGGCTGCAGTGAGCCAAGACTGCGCCATTGCACTCCAGCCTGGGCAACAAAAGTGAAACGCTATCTTAAAAAAAAAAAAAAAAAAAGGAACTGAATTACAGCACTGACTGCAGAGTCCAGCACATAGAGAAGCAAGTGCCTAAGAAATGTCAGCTTCTCTGATGATCATTAATATTATTAGTTGCCACTCTTTCTGCCTCCTGTTGCTTGACTAACTGCTGGTAGAAAATAAAATTTACTTTCTGCTTCTCCAGCTCTTCCATGCAGAGGTGAGACCAGCGATGTTGAAGGGCACTCTTCCTTGAGTCGGAGGGAGACTAATAACGTAGGGCAAACCGCCCAGAAGGGAGAGATTTTTCCAAATAGCTCTGACACTCACAGAGGGTACTTCATTAGTCTGTCTATTGCAAACCACTTAAGACACATATTTATTGACCACAATCTGCCAATTGATTAAACATCTCAATATATGCAGCTGACTTTTCATTAATTAGCAGTTTGGAGATCCTGATCCTAGAAGTTAGGGTGGAGAGTTTCAAACATTCTTGCAACACTTCCATTTGCTTTGACCTTCAGTAACAGTATCAACATGTTATAAAATCAAAGACTACGTCATCTTCCTCCGTATCAGAGCATGTTATGCATGCCACGTGCTCACCCTTCTCAGCAGGTCTGATTTACCTTCTAATCAATTTAAGTTGTGTACATAATGCTTAATTTCTTTCAATATACACCTTAAAAATGTCACTGACCACATAATTAAACTTTCTGTGAGGTAAGTTTCAAGTTCATTTGTAATTAGAATAAACACCTGATTGCCAGACATTTTACATTTTAAACTCAGGCATTTGTTAATGCCCGCGGTATATTTTTTCTCCACAACAAGATACAAGTAATTATTTTATATGACCCATAAGATTCTTCACTTGTAGTTGTTTTATAAGAAATGTGAACTTCCAAGGAGAACATATGGGACAAAGTACCCTGAGATTTAGAAGAACATGACAACCTTGAGGAGTCTGGTTTATAACTAAGTTTTTGCTTCTCTTTTTTAAATTGTTGAAGTAATTCTTACTTTTTATTCATTGAACTTGACTGTTTGGCCTTCCAATCAGTGTGGAATGAATTTCTTCTGCAAAGGTGGAAAAAATCCATCCTCAACCACATAAGCGGCAAGGTCCATGAAAAGAGATTTGTCACTTTTACAGCTTTGCTTCTGTTCGGGTCGTTCTCATCCTTCCTGACTGTCTTCCGTACCTCATCTAGTCCTCAAATGCTTCATTCTTGGCCACCGCACTGTCAACGCTGCTGCCAGGGAGTGACACTCGGGCTGTGTTCTTCTGTCTAGCGGCTTGGGGTTTGCTTGGAAGCCTGTTACACCTGCAGAGCTCCCCACATCTCAGTGTGCATAGGAATTGCCTGGGACCCTATGCTCGGGCAGATTCTGATGCAGTGGGTCCGGGGTGGGGCCTGAGACTCTGCATTTCTGACAAGTTACCAGGTGATGTTGATGCTGCTGTTTGGGAGACGTGACGAGTACCAGGTGTTTATGCTGTTCAACTGGCACCTACCCTCCTTAACCTTTTCAACAGGACTAAAATGCCAGTCTCTACTGGCGCCAGGAGGGACTCTACAAAGGTACAGCTTTCTTTCTGCAGAACTAGGACGGGGAGGAGGCTCTGAGTCTCTTTCAACACAGAGGACTTTCCTTTCTGGCTCAGGAGAGGGAGAATTGAGGTCACTGAATTACTGCATGGTAAGAATTAAAATTATCAAGGAAGAGCTAGATCAAACAAATAAAAATGAGATTCAATAAATATAATTCCCCTAAAGTTCCTTCCTTGGATGCAAGAAGTCGTCTTTGGAAATTCAACCCTGAGTATAATTGGAGAAAAATCTCAGGGACTGTGAAAGAGTTTCTTATAACATCACTGCTCCCTCAAACATACCTGTTCTGCTCTGGAACAATGGAATTTAAATACCTGTCATTATCTCTGCAAAAATTTTCCTGAAAAATGACTGCATTTAGAGTGGTTCATGTGTCCCTACTGGAAGTGGAGACTCACTGACCTGCTGCATGCACAAGTGAAACTAAGGGGAAATTTCTGTGTCTGCCACCAGACTGTTTTTTTTGGGGGGGTTGGGGGGATGAGTCTCACTCTGTTGCCAGGGTGGAGTGCAGTGGCGTGATCTCTGCTCACTACAACCTCTGACCTCCTGGTTCAAGCCATTCTTCTGCTTCAGCCTCCCAGGTAGCTGGGATTGCAGACATGCGCCACCACGCCCAGCTAATTTTTGTATTTTTTGTAGAGACGGGTTTTACCATGTTGGTCACCTGACCTCGTGATCCACCCACCTCAGCCTCCCAAAGTGCTGGGATTACAGGCATGAGCCACCGTGCCCGGCCACCAGCCAGTCTTGTATGATGAATAGCGATTGAGATCTAACACTAAAAAAAGCTTATTTTTTATATTGTTACTTTATAACAGCCACCTCATTGAACAAGAAATTATAAATTAACTTTGAAAAAAAATTTTTTTAAATCCCATGGAACCCCCAAAAAAGTGTTTATGGGTGCTGTCTGTTTACTTTTTTACATTTTTTAGTTTTTGTGAAGACGAGATCTCACCATGTTGATCAGACTGGTCTCAAACTCCTGGGCTCAAGTGATCCTCCTGCCTCGGCCTCTCAAAGTGCCAGGATTACAACAGGTCAAGCCACCTCACCTGACCTTTGCTTACTTATTCATTAAAGATTACCCTAGAATGCATGCCTGGAATATTTCCTGTAGCATATCATACATGTTGCTAAAAAGACACCCATTTCATAACTGCACGAAATCATTAGGAAGTCTCCATCATGTTCTTTTCTCATAATAGATTATCAGCCCTTCTAATGATCAAAGGTCTGTTAGCCTCTTTCTTATTTGTCCCAATGAGAGCTGGTGACAGCATCAGTCTTGCGTCACACAGCTCCATGAAGTATCTGCCTGCCTTCATCTCTGTACCTCATTAATGGAGCTGTTGATGGGTAGGAGGGAAATAATGCTCAGAGCCAGCATTAGCACAGCTGACTCCCAGACTGTCTCTTTGTGAGCCCAGCAGCTTTGTTCACACCATGACCCCACGCTACAGGTGCGTTTCATGATTCCTTCTGCAGTGGTCATGATCCATTTAATTGAAAATAATTCTTTCTGGGGGGTGCTTGCTAGAAAGGCTTCACAAACCCAGGACACAGTATGAAGTCAAATTAGATAATCAAACTTAGATATTCTGAGAACACCTCCCAAATGTCATCTCCAATTTAATCAATGCCAGTCTTTTTGCTTTGTGTGGAAATAGCCAAGCTCAATCCCCTCTCTAACAGAAAGTAACAGCGAATTAACCACTTCTCTAAACCTTCTCCCCACTAGCATGGGTTTGGGGAGCTATCACTCAGGTCTCAGTTAACTCAGTCCAAGTTTCCTGGCTTAATCTGCATTGTTTTCAGCTTAAAAACATTTCTTGCTTATTTTATGGTTTTTCATTTTTCTCAACAACAAACAACATCAACGCATTTGAGTTTCAGGGTCCCTAAGGCTCCAATCATAATTAGCTTCCAAGTGTCTGCTAGCAAACCCCCTCTAATAATTAATTTGGCCATCACAGAGAAAACTGCCATGTTTCACAGGAGAGACAAGAAGGCAAGCTCTTGCCTGAGAGCTGCACTGTCATCACGGGTGGGGATGGTTCCGAGCCTCTCTCCAGAGGGAAGAATTCAGGACACTGAGATGATTTAAGCCACGAATAAGCCCAGGATGCACTGGGGCTGCGGCCTGTTAGCAAGGCAGGGACACAGCCACACCTCAGAGACTGGGCTTGTTCAGCGACAGCCACCATCGGGACCTTGGCCATGTGTTTCCATGAGCTTTACCAGGAGAGGAAATGCGTGACTTTTGCCGTGAAAAAAAAATCAAGATCACACAATGGGAGGGGATCCCTGTACTGTGCCCTAAAATATCTTTAAACTCCAACTGGGCCACCTGACTTCAAAACAACTCCCTAAGTTTTACCAACTTCATTTTAAAAGTGAAAAGTATCACTCAATAATTATGCTTACAAGCCAGAAAAGAAAAAAAAAAAGAGGATATCACCTGGTGGGACAACTCAGAATCCCACAGTCCTTTGTTTTACTGCTGGTCTTAAGTCATCGAGTGACGCTGCATGTTCCCATTCTCACATCCTGCACCAGCCACAGATAAGGCCATCACAGAGTGGGAACCCCAGAATGTTGATTTCATCCTTTTTTGAGTTTGTTGATTTCGTTTTGAAATGTTGATTTCATCCATTTTTGATCTTGGTCACAGAACTGGGGGAAAAGGGGACCCGAACTGACGTTTGTGGCAAATGTGATTGATTCTGGAAGCGTCCAGAGTGCTGGAGCTCAGCAAATTAGCTGTGGTCTTGACTGACAAGCTCTTTGGTGTCCTCTCAGCACGGGCCCTACCCCAGAAAGCAGGTGTGGGAATGACCCACTGCCTTTGGCTGTCATCCAACCGTCATACAGCAGCACTTGCATTGTTATTTTTATCTTCTAAAGACAATGGGGAAAAAATGACCTCACAGGTTTTCAAAAAAATGTCTGTCTTCCCTGGTACACAAATGAGATCACTCAAAGTAAACCTCTATTAAACAATAAACAATTGACCAGCTTTAGAATGCTCCATAAACTACAGCAAACAATCAGTTCTCAAACGGGATGGATACACTATTGAAAAAAACAAGGCCTTTTACAACTCTTTGATCTGGTCTCCACGCAGTATTCTCCAATTGGAGGCAAGAGATACCTCCTTGGTTTATTTGTAATAAGGTGGACGTGTCTTAGAAACCCTGAGAGGCTTTTTAAAAATAAGCCCCTATTTATGATTCAAAGACATCCACCGCTCTGTAAGTTATGGTTGAAAGCTGGCAAACTGCAGTGCCCCTGCTTCCTATCCAACCACCACGCCCCACGACACCCGATTTTCCATGAATTCTTTCCACAGCAAACTGCTCAGTTCTACACAAACTCTTCTGTAAGAATCCTAAAGAAAAGCCAGGTGCGGTGGCTCATGCCTGTAATCCCAGAACTTTGGGAGGCCGAGATGGGCGGATCACTTGAGCTCAGGGATTTGAGACCATCCTGAGCAACACGGTAAAATCCCGTCTCTACCAAGAATACAAAAAAATAAAAGTAAAAATAAAGCTGGGTATGGAGGTACACGTCTGTACAGGTCCTAGCTTCTAGGGAGGCTGAGGTGGGAGGATCTCTCAAGCCCGGGAAGCAGAGATTACAGTGAGCCAAGATCATGCCACTGCACTCCAGCCTGAGTGAGGCCCCATCTCAAAAAACCCCTGAAGACAAATATAAATGTTGGTTATTTACAGTCTCTTTAGACTAGAGTTTCTCAGCCTTGGCACTGAGATGTTCTGGGCCAAATCATTCTTTGTTTTGGCCCTGTGTACTGTAGGGTCTTCAGCAGCACCCCCTGGCCATTACCCGCTGGATATCAATAGCACCCAACATCAGCTGTGGGAACCAGTGTTTCCAGACAGCACCAAGGGTCCCCACGGGGAGTGGGGGACGGTATAAAATTGCCCTGGCTGGGAGTCATTGCTTTAGATTACAAATAAACAGATCTTTGGGTAGCTATGGAGAACATAAGCCAAAGGAACGTAGGGAAAGAGTTGTCTCTATAGACCAACTTAAAAATCAGCGCAGCTTAAGATACAATGGCCCCTGGGTAGGAAAAAAATTAAGCTGTGCCTCCAAGAAAGAAGAGAAATAAAATGCTTATTGTGCTCAACACCCATCCCCACCCAGGGAAAGAAACAAAACCATCCAGAGCTGCTACCCTGATGCTAGCTTTAGATTCTTTCCACTTATCACAGAAGAAAGGTTATTCAGCACTGGTGAGGCTGAGTCCTCATAGAATGTTCTGAAATACTTGAGTCCCATACGGTGAGTATGTTGAGGTGGTGAGTCCCAGGTCACTGGGGGTATTTAAGCGGAGACCAGATGACAACCAGCTCAGGGAGGCCATCAAAAGGACTCCACACAGGGCAGGAGTTTGGCCTAACTGACACCTACTGTCTTAACGCCATGATTCCATGGGCTTCTGTGAGCCTCTCAATGCTCACACTCCCCAGAGTCCCTTCCAAGAAGGCTGTGACAAGCAGAGGGCATTTTTCCTGCCCTGAGTTGGTCAGGACCTCCCAACCCCAGGAGCCTGAGGAGTGACCAACACTGAGTGGACTTTGACCTCCACCACCGATCACCACCTGATGTGGGGCTATCTCCAACTGCTTTTCCCCTCCTCATTCCTAATCCTCATTAGCCTGAAAGACAAATTACAGCAGTGCACAGTCTCACACTGATGCTCAATCTGTCTTTTCTAGCATCCTCTATTTATCAGACAGCTTCCACCAAGTGAACCATGACTCCTCAGTCTTTGCCCAAGTGCACCTTCACTAGGCAGGGCTCAAGTTTGAGAAACAGCTAAAAGAAAGCAGAGAAAGATCTGCAGCCCCACGTAAGATACATTCACAGACAAGAGCTAGTGCAAAGATGGCATTGGGGCTATGGATCCTGTCTGGTGGGAGAAAACAGAAATGTCTTCTCTCCTGGCTGACAAAACACTTGCACAGCAGTACAGCAAAAGAAACAGAGGCAAATATTTTGTGACTGGCTTCAGAACAAGCCCAAACAATCTAAACAGTAGATGTGCATGCATTTTTTCCTCAAACCACCCAAATGCATTTCCCGGTATCTGATATAATTAAAACAGAAGTGGAGCTATTCATACATATCTAACTTTTTTTTTTTTAAGACGGAGTTTTGCTCGTGTTTCCCAGGCTGGAGTGCAACAGCGCGATCTCAGCTCACTGCAACCTCCACCTCCCGGGTTCAAGCGATTGTCCTGCCTCAGCCTCCTGAGTAGCTGGGATTACAGGCATGCGACACCACACTCAGCTCAGAAATAGGGCTTCTCCATGTTGCTCAGGCTAGTCCTGAACTCCCAACCTCAGGTGATCTACCCACCTCGGCCTCCCAAAGTGCTGGGATTACGGGTGTGAGCCACCGCGCCCGGCATCTCTAACTTTTTACAGGAGAGTTGAGTCCTGTATCACCTTACAATTTTTTTTTAAAGCATATGTGATTTTCACATACAATATGTGCTTTGTAGGAGCCTCATCCTTTTGCCTCTGCATCTTATGTTCTAGGTTTTTTCTCACTATGTCTAGTACATTAAATGCTGTTGAACTCCCATGGAATAAAAATGTACACAGAAGTGGCTTTCGGTCCATTACCATGTGGCAGAATTCTATCAAAAATCAAAGAATGTGGGGTCTGGAAGGGACCTTACAGGTCGTGTAGTTACCTCAATTACCTGTGGACATTGAGACCACAGCTGTTCAGAGATGTTCCTAAGATTTGCTAAGATTTAGCTGAGACTAAGTAGAAATGGTAGAAATGGACTTTCTATAGTGATAGAAATTCTATCTAAAATTCCAATGTCTACATTTCTATTTCTCATTTATTATAGCGAATTTTCTACCTTTACAGGTGAAACATTTGCCTGGTTACTTCTGCAGAA
Source organism: Leontopithecus rosalia (assembly GCA_028533165.1). NCBI lineage: Eukaryota > Metazoa > Chordata > Mammalia > Primates > Cebidae > Leontopithecus > Leontopithecus rosalia. The sequence goes on from CM052669.1 coordinate 14,642,683, forward strand.
CAACCACTTCAGAAAAGTGTTTGGCATTTTCTTACCAAGTTAACATAAACCTATTCTATGACCCAGCGATTTGGCTTCTGGGAAGAAAACGGACATCCATAAATGAATGTTGGCAGCAGCTGTATTCATAACAGCCTCCAAATGGAAATAAGAGTCACACCCAATAATAGGCAAGTGACTACATATATATATACACGTGTGTGTGTGTGTGTGCGTGTGCGTGTGTGTATGTGTGCGATGGATATTGGCCACTTTGGCCAACATCCAGGCCAAATTCTCCTGATGCAGCAATGAGAAGAGAAAGTTCAATTTTCTTGAATTATCACCTCTTGAATTATCTTTCTACCTCTCTTCTTCAGTTCATTCTCTATCCCTCTGCTAGGCAACTATACTATTTCATACCCTTTTCTCTCTCTGCTCTTGTTGCCTGGGCTGGAGTGCAATGGGGCGATCTCGGCTCACTGCAACCTCTGCCTCCCGGGTTCAAGCAATTCTCCTGCCTCAGCCTCCCGAGTAGCTGGGACTGCAGGCATGTGCCACCACGCTCGGCTAATTTTGTATTTTTAGTAGAGATGGGGTTTCCCTACTAAAACTCTATAATATGATAATATTTTCTCCTCCATCCTCCCTCTCAGCTGGCTGATAACCCTGCTTCCTATTTCACTGAGAAAAGTGAAACACTCCTAAGAGAACTTCTATCTGGTCCCCACACTAGCTTACCAGCCTACCATCCTGGTACTGTAACTCCGCCTTTTCCCCTGTCACTGGGCCTCTGGCCAAGACCAGCCGCTCCGCTGGCATTCAAGATCCCAATCCCTTTCCCCTGCACAATGATACTGCCCCAGCAACTGGCCCTGTCTCCTACATCATTTTCCCCACTCTGCTAGCCACCCGCATTAACAAAAGGTACACCGTGCTACTGCCTGTCTTAAAAACACCATTCCTCAACCCAACGTCCTCTTCCAGCAATTGCAGTTTCTTTGCCTTCACTTGGAGTAAATGCTTCAAGGACTTACCCATGCTGTACCCACGGCGGCTAAACTTCTAGCCCCATTACGTTACCAAAGCAGGCTCCTGACCTTGCTAAGACTTCTGCATCCTCAACTCCGGAGGCAGCTTCTCTCTCTTACGTTACTCCAGTCACCAACAGTAGTGGGCAAAGAAAACAACCTTCACCTTCTGGAGATACTCAACTCCCTTGTTTCCGGGACACTGCGCCCACTTGGTTTTCTTGCTAACTAGCTGCTCCTTCTCAGTGTCCTGTGCTAGTCTCTCCTGTTGCCGGGGCCTCCGGGATCGGCATGTGAAGTTCTCTTTTTATACTCACTCACTGAATGATCTCTTCCAGACTCTTGACTATCAACCAACAACACGTCTCTCTCTCCAGCCAAGATAGCCATCCTGCCTCCAGACGCCTGGAGCCACCTGCCTACTGAGTATCTCCACTTAGACAGCTGGAGGCAGCTCACCTTTAACTATCCCCAAACTGCCCCCTCCTTCAAATCTGTTCCACTCTGAGTAGTGCCCCATCTTAGTAAAGCCAACATCATTCTTCAAGTTGCTCAGCTACAATGTAAAGTCAGCCCTGACTCTTCTCTTTCTCTCTCATCCTACATCCAATTATTTGCCAAGCTGTGCCAGCCTCTCCCCCTTCGAATAAACACCTAGCACTGTATGACTTCTCATCTCACCTGTGGTTACCACTCTGCCCAAGCCACCTTCAGCTCTTGCCTGGATGACTGCAACTGCCTCCTGTTTTCTCTGCTTCCCTTTTTATCTCTTTATAGCAGTGATCCTTTTTAAAAAGATTCCTCTGATCTTGTCATTCTTTTGCTTAAAACACACCAATGCTTTCTGGTCTCCTTGTGAAGAAAGACGAAACTCCTTAAAATGGTGCAAGAGGCCGGGCGCGGTGGCTCAAGCCTGTAATCCCAGCACTTTGGGAGGCCGAGGCGGGTGGATCACGAGGTCAACAGATCGAGACCATCCTGGTCAACATGGTGAAACCCCGCCTCTACTAAAGATACAAAAAATTAGCTGGGCCCGGTGGCACGTGCCTGTAATCTCAGCTACTCGGGAGGCTGAGGCAGGAGAATTGCCTGAACCCAGGAGGCGGAGATTGCGGTGAGCCGAGATCGCGCCATTGCACTCCAGCCTGGGTAATAAGAGCGAAACTCTGTCTCAAAAAAAAAAATGGTGCAAGAGACCTCCTGTGTGATCTGTCCCCAGCTCTTCTGTGTAAGCCTGCTCCTCCCTGGGTGGGTGCACGTGCCAATTCCCCTGTCTGAAACATTCTTTCTCTAAATGTCTGTACATCCTTCAGGTCTCTGAGATCTTCTTGGATCACTGTAAGTGTGCAGTCTCCTCCCCCGACATCTCCCACCTCTCACATTCTATTCACCCACCATCGGACACAATACGCAGCCATCTGTTCACTCTCTCCCCACTAGACTCCAAACTGCATGAGGACAGGGATTGTACATTTTATTCCCTTTTGTAAGAAACAGGCACTATAGGCCGGGCATGGTGGCTCACGCCTGTAAACCCAGCACTTTGGGAGGCCGAGGCGGGTGGATCACAAGGTCGAGAGATCGAGACCATCCTGGTCAACATGGTGAAACCCCGTCTCTACTAAAAAAATACAAAAAATTAGCTGGGCATGGTGACGTGTGCCTGTAATCCCAGCTACTCAGGAGGCTGAGGCAGGAGAATTGCCTGAACCCGGGAGGCGGAGGTTTCAGTGAGCCGAGATTGCGCCATTGCACTCCAGCCTGGGTAACAAGAGCTAAACTCCTTCTCAAAAAAAAAACAAAAAAAAACACAAAAAAAAAACAAAGAAAGAAACAGGCACTATAAGTATTGGCTTAATAAATAAATGAATAATAAAAGAACTGCTATGCTTGTATTGAGTGGAACATGTTCATTTTTTTCCTGCAACGAAAGCATTACTACAAACTACAGTTTTTTTTTTCTTCTTTTTTTGGGACAGAGTCTCACTCTTGTTGCCCAGGCTGGAGTGCAATGGTGCAATCTCGGCTCACTGCAACCTCCGCCTGCTGGATTCAAGTGATTCTCCTGTGTCAGCCTCCTGAGTAGCTGGGACTACAGGTATGCGCCACCAGGCCCGACTAACCAGCTAATTTTTTTTTCATTTTTAGTAGAGATGAGATTTCACCATATTGGACAAGTTGGTCTTGAACTCCTGACCTCGTGATCCACTCGCCTTGGCCTCCCAAAGTGTTGTGATTACAGGCGTGAGCCACTGTGCCCAGTCTGACAAACTACATTATTAACAAAGTAGCCGGCTGAGGCCACTGCTTTAGAGCTCTATGTTCTCCAAGCCGCCATAAGCAGTTTCAATGGCACTAAATCAAACCATGAAGAAATTCAATCTTGCCACCACATGAAATAAAAATAGAACCTTTATGTTAGCCAAAGTTATTTGTTAACTCAGTAAACGTTCATGAATACGCCACTGTGAGTATAAACTAGAAAGACAGGAGGAATGTTGGAGCCTGAAGGGGTTTTACGCAGGACATGCCATCTACCAACCTGTGCATTGGGGAATTCGCAGTGAACCTCATTCCCCCAGCCTGACTCCCTGTCTTGTTTTTTTTTTGTTTTAGATGGAGTCTTGCTCTGTCGCCCAGGCTCCCAGGCTGGAGTGCAGCGGTACGATCTTGGCTCACTGCAACCTCTGCCATCTGGGTTCAAGCGATTCTCCTGCCTTAGCCTCCCGAGTAGCTAGGATTATAGGCGCCTTCCACCACACCCGACTAATTGTTGTCTTTTTACTCAAGATGGCATTTCACCATCTTGGCCAGGCTGGTCTTGAACTCCTGACCTTCTGATCTACCTGTCTCAGCCTCCCAAAGTGCTGGGATTATACGCATGAGCCACTGCGTCTGGCTGTTTGGTTCTCTGAATACACCTTAAGACAATTCTGGTAAAGCAGAGTGTGGAAAACAGAGGGAACACACAGATAGTGACAGGTCCCCATTATAAAGAGAAGCCATTCTAGGCGTTATAATAAGAGTATTTAGATGACTGTGTCAACATGACTAGTAAAGCCACTTAAAATGAGAACTCAGATCAAATGTCAGCTAATGGCAATTTTCTGCCATTAGGAATATGGATCCTCAAAAAAAGTGATTTCCTAGCAGAGAGGAGAGTTGGATAGGAAGAAAAAAGGAACACAAATAACGGTATCTGCATCTCTGGACTCTCAACAATTAAAGGATCGGCACATCATTTCTTTCACACTGTTTCCACAAATATCAAAGGAGGAAAAAACCATCGTGTGTTGCATTTTTATGGTACTTTCTAGCTTGTAAATCATCTGAACATACATTATCTTTTCTACCCTGATAAAATTTGTGTGGTAGTCAGAAGAGTGTGGCTCCATACTTTTTCATATATTTTGACTTAGATTTATATATTTTATAGACAAAGAACTGGAAGTTAAGCTACTCTTCCAAAAAGAGTTCCATGGTCAATTAAGTTTGGGAAATGCCGCAAGCTGGGTCGGCTCCCTGGACACTTAACGATGTACAATAGCGTATCAGAGAACAGTCTCACCAAGGTTTCCAGCTCACTGGAACATAACGCCTTTTTTCATGTGTGTGTAGAACATTTTAACAACTTTGTGTTTTATGCAGATTATCCCTGCCTAAGGATTCTCCAATATCACACATCGTGGCCTCAAAAGACTTTGCAGAACTGAAAGCCCAGTGGGTTTATGAGTTAAAAAAATCCTTCAAAAAATGACAAGTATACACTAGCACACATCTGCTGTAAAGGAGTCAATCACCGACTATTAGTTTCTTTGCTTCTGCACAAGGACAGGGGCCCTGAGGTGTCCTCACAGGGCACTCTCGGAGAGGTTCGTTTTGGATGAGATGAGACTGTGTGTTCTCGGAGATGGTAATGGATGCCCAGAGGCTACGATATACAGAGGCTTTGCAAACCCTAAGCCATGACACACATGCCATTAAAATACACACAGCTCAATCCAGTCCACAGAACAGCTTCTGACATGCGAGGAAGCCTGGAGGGAATGGGGGGTGCCCGGAGGAGGGCAGCGCTAGACGAGAAAATTCCACAATAGAGCATTAACTCAAACGCCTTATGGTTTTCACAACTTAAAGAATGGATGTAGACTTCAGAGGATAATTCATGCTTATTAAATATGTGTGAAATTACTGTGATTCATCTTCCTCCTGTGTTTTAAATGACTTTGTAAAACCCAGACTTGGCATCCACAGAAATAACATAATGCAGTAGAAAATGATCTCATTATTAGAAGCATCCTTTAATGCAAAACAATCTCGGACAGTTACTTGGTTGTGATCCTGAAGGACTTCTTTCCTGTTGGCGAGTAGTAATGTATGGGGCAAATTACTTCTTGGATATCATGTAAATGGAACTTCTGAACTCATTACAGATAAATTATTAAGTTATAAAAGACCATGGCTAATAAAACTGAGGCTACAGTGAGAAGTGTGATTAAAATCGCACGTGACTCCGACCTATTAAACAATAACGTATTAATCCATAAAACTGTAAACAGCTTATCCCGTTTCTATAATTAAAATATGCTTCACTACTAATTGCCTTAGCAATCCTTAAATTTCCCTGAAACTTCAAATGATGGCAAAACAGCATCGCTTACTATTATATCTTCTAATACTGGTGAACTAAGAAAACCCTTGTAATAAGGAACTTTTTATCTCTGTTCTAAGGCAATCCTATTGATTAGCTTTAAATTTATAGCTGGCAAAATATTTTGGTAAAATTAATGTGGGTTTAAAGGTAGATAAAAATCTCTGCACAGAGCTGGAAGGGAATAACAATGTTTCACATATTTCTGCCAACATATTAACTAATACAGCAAAAAGGATCCTTGATATGTCAGTTGTTGACTGATGAGAGCACAGAGCTGAGACTCAGGCATGAAATTTTATTGCCAAAGACATTTTCATCTGCAGCCAAATCACCAGGGAAACACTTTGTCAAACAACTTCATTCTGCATGGAGACTTTGTGACAATATTGGCATCCTAAGAATTTGTTCGGGTTTTTCCGATTGCATCTATCTGTCTGTGCCTGGAAATATTTACAGCAACACCGCAATTCACGCGGACATTTGGTTTAGCACCTAGAAACAACCTAGCCAGCTCATGTTTTATCTCACCAGCGAGTTTCAAATCAATGCTCAGAAGCTGTACGCTTTTTAATATAAATGAGACAATATATTTCCGCAAGGTTTCATATCAAACTTCCATTTCATATTAATGGGAACTGATCTGGCAGGGGGTATCCACAAAGTTATGGGGCAAAGTTTACAAAGATTCTTTAGAAGGACCCAATCTTTCTGCCTGAGTTAAACCCAGAAAACCAGAAATATTGGACACTTAGAACAATTAGAAATTTTAGTAGAAACATTTAGAACTATTAAAAATTTTAAATTAGAAAAAAATCAAAAAATATATGTAATGTTTCATGCTCATTCTTTAAATTACAAGCCAAAACAAAAACTTACCACTGCTTGTAATTAAAATGTTACTTTTAAGAGGTAAAATGACAAGAAGACAGGAGAAGAGGGAATGAAAAGGAGTAAGAAGGAAGGAGAGGGAGAGAAAGAGGATAAATGCCGGACTGTGATCATTTTGAACTGCATTTTAAATTTCAGATCCTGTATTTATTTTGCCTGTGGTGGGAGCATAACCCCCAAAACAACCCTTGACATTTCACACCTCCTCCTATCCAATCATCACTTAGGTGCTGCCAAACTCTCAACCCCATGCAACCTTGTTAACCTCTTCACCATCCCTCTGGTCTGAGTTACCACTGTCTCTCATCCGGCTCCTGAAATAGCCTAGCAACTGGTCTCTCCACTCCATTCTATACACAGAGTCTAAAGCAATCTTTTCAAAATGTCAATCTGATCACACCGCTGCCCTTTCACATTTGCTACTAGAGGATAAAAAACCTGAACATGGACTACCCGGCCTGGAATGAGGAAGCCCCTGCTTGTATTCCGGCCTTCCCTGGGACCACTGGTGACTACTCCAAGCAGAGTCAGCGTAGAGGCCTTGCCCTTCGCTGCCACAGGGCCTTCATATGTGTGCTTTTCTCCACTGGGAATGCCTTCCAGCCTCACACCTCGATGGTACCCGCCTTCTCATTCCTTCATCTGCTTAGCTCCTGCCACCTTTCAGGGGTTCAGTTGGCTGCTAAGTCCCCCGTTAGAGGCTCTCATGGCACAGCCTAATTCACCATGCTTTGAGCTTACATCTATTTATGAAGCTTCTTGATGAAGGTGTGTCTTTCCTACCAGACCGTACAGTGACATACACACAGAACACACCTGTCCTCAGGCACTGCTGAGTCCCTTAGCCGAGGGCCTGTCACAGACATGAAACAGGTTCTCAGGCAGTGCTGCTGACTCAAAGAATGGAGCTGAACAATGGGTCCTCCCACAGCGTTAATTTTAGGCAAGAAAGCATGTAGTATCGTTCCCACCAAGGCCACCATTAAAGTCGGGCTCTGAATCAGGAGAAATAGCTAAGGCCTGCTGGGCTTAATACTTAGGTTATGGGTTGACAGGTGCAGCAAACCACCATGGCACATGTTAACCTGTGTAACAAACCTGCACAAGTTTACCTATGTAACTACCCTGCATGTCCTGCCCACGTACCCAGGAACTGAAAATAAACACTCAGGCTCTAGGATTGCAAATGGAATCTGATAACACTACCTTTCAGCAGCTAATTGGTTATGTTATCAGGTTGTTTGTTTCCTCAAAGCAGATTGAAGAATTTAAAAAGGTTCACCCTGTCCAGCATGGTGAAACCCCATCTCTACTAAAAGTATTATCAGTGATCACTGGGCGTGATCTATGATCATCGTTCATAGATCACTGATTGGAGCCACCACCCAGATTGGCTGGGCGTGGTGGCTCACACCTGTAATCCCAGCACTTTGGGAGGCTGCAGTGGGCTGATCACCTGAGGTCACCAGTTCAAGACCAGCCCAGCCAACATGGTGAAACCCTGTCTCTACTCAAAATTCAAAAAAGTTAGCTGGGCATAGTGGTGGCCCCTGTAATCCCAGCTACTTGGGAAGCTGAGGCACAAGAATCACTGGAACGCGGGAGGTAGAGATTGCAGAGAGCCAAGATGTTGTCACCGCACTCCAGCCTGGGTGACAGAGTCAGACTCTGTCTCAAAATATATATATGCGTGTATGTGTGTGTGTGTGTGTGTGTGTGTGTGTGTGTGTATGTATATGAATGATTAACTGGGCATGGTGGTAGGTGTCTGTAGTCCCAGCTATTCTGGAGGCCGAGGCTGGAGACTTGCTTGAACCCAGAGGCAGAGGTCCACACCACTACACTCCAGCCTGGGCAACAGAGAAAGACTTTATCTCAAAAAAAAAAAAATTAAAATGGTTATTCACACACCTACACTCACACCTGTATATGGAACCGACTGTTGTAAGTACATCTTTATTACAACAAGCACACAGCCAGGGCTTGGGTGGGCCCATGAACGAACCTGGCTCTCTGAAACACTTGGGCCAGATTTCCATCACCAACACCAGCCCCTGCCTTACCAGAATGTGACTTGGAGCCTGAAAGCCTGGATAATTTTGAAGTTCAGCTATAGCCACCCAGGGATATCCATCCTGGGTTTTCACATCCAGGAGCAGCCGTGCCCACTTTCACAGGAGACTGGCTTCCTGTCCAGACAGCAGAGCGGAAGGCATGGGCTGTGATGTGGAGTCTCGCTCTGAGCAGGGTAAGGCATCAGAAACCTGACCCAAGTGGCAGAGTGGGCAGCAGGCCCAGGACCCTCTGACAAGCTGGCTTCTCAAAGCGTGAAAAGTGTCCCACAGGATTCCTTTTACCTCTGAGAACCTAAGACTCAGCTAACTTTTGTAAACCTGGCATTATAGGTTTATAAAAACATCCTGCGGCTTTTGATTTTTCTTGGATACAGAAACAGAGTTGAAACTGATAAGAGGCGGCAGTCTGATTTCAGTCTAATTTTGATTTTCTCTGTCACCTGATGCACCACCTGATGATAGAGAATACTGACATCCACTTCTCTTTAATAACGTCACTAAAAATCAGTGAGATGAGCTAAGGCAGGCAGGTAGAGAGGAGGAAAAGAGGCAACGGACATCGTAATAAATGCCTGGAAAACCAAACCGGATAATCCAAAGTTGTAGAATAACACGCTGCTCTGTGGAGACCGGCAGAGGGCACGTTGCAGGCAGAAACTGCACCAATGCCAGCTTCCCACCTTGGACTCTGGTTAGCAATAGGAATCTAGTACTGGCGATAGATTTTTGAGTCTCTAACCCTTCTTATTAGTGATTGTTCATAGATTGTCAGCTGCATGCTGGAGACAGAGCCATTTTCTTTTGTTTTAAGTTTTTTGGCCATTAATGATATCAAGAATGGTATGTTTCATATGGTAGGTAAACAAAAATATCATTCTTGGTGCTACGTAAAATTAGAGCATTATTCTTAAAATTCAATGTGTAACCTTCTCTTCTAGTCATACAGGTAAACATTCTCTAAATGCACCCTGAAATAACAATACATTATGTAAAAGCACTAATCTTAAACCTATTTCCAAAAGACTGACCACCACATCAAACAAAATCCTTGTAAATTCCCTATTTTGAATGTATATGTACTTCTTTGCCAGTTTTAACATTTCTGTTATGCACTCCTTTACTTTCTAAAAGCCAGGTTTATTGAGCTATAATTAGGTACAGTAAAATTTCATGCTTATTCTTTCAGTAACGAGCCAAAACAAAAATGCACCAATGCTTACAACTAAAATGTTAATTTTAAGAGGTGAAACGGTAACAAGTCCTTTTTGATAAGTGCAAGTGTTTATTGCTTTATTTAGGAGACAACAAAAATAATCAGTATTTTCATAATGAAGGGATTTCTAAAATGGCATGGCTATGCAGAGATATCACCTTGAAGGATAGTTATGACTCTGCACAGAACTAGTTTGTTTAAGAATCATAATACAGTCTAAGAACTCACTAATGCCCAGCTATGGGGGTCATACAGATTTGTCTGGACAACTTCCAACACATAAATGACAATTTATAGAAAAGTAAGGCAAAGGTGATCTGTTACTGAAACACGAAATACCATCACTGCCTTAAAAATGATAGCTACCCTCTGCTTCAATGGATTCCTAGTGGATTACTTTGAAGATGTAAAAGTTATTTTCAGTACATAAATAATGCTCACACATTAAAAAATCAGCTAGATTATTAGCTTAGTACTTTGTGGGCAGAAGCTTCATTTATGATAACGAATGCATGACTTAAAATATATAAATTATATATTACATGCAAAATTAGGTTAGGAAAAAGTGTATGTGGAACTCTTGTTACCTTACTCATCCTCCTTCCAAGAATTAAAATGACAAACACCTTTTATTTCATATTCTCCCTCAAGTAACATAAAGTGATCAACATGCAAAACAGCCTAGAGCATTATGTATCCGGGTGCCGCCTTTATTAATGATGTGACCTTGGTAAAGTTAGCTCACTTTTCTGTGCCTCAGTTTCCAAATCTACATAACAGACTTGGAACATGATTCTCCATATCTGCATACTAACAGCACCTGCCTTAAAGAGTTACTATTAAGGCTAAATTAGAGAATGCTAGTATATTCAGCCCTTCATATCTGTAAGCCCAGTCAACTCCAAATCAAAGAATATTCAAAGAAAAAGCAATGGATGGTTGCTTCTGCACTGAACACATAAGGACTTTTTTTTTTATATACTTGTCATTATTGTCTAACCAATACAGGATAACAACTATTTACATAATATCACATTGGATATATATATATATTTTTTTGAGACGGAGTTTCGCTCTTGTTCCCCAGGCTGGAGTGCAATGGTGCGATCTCGGCTCACCGCAACCTCCGCCTCCTGGGTTCAGGTAATTCTCCTGCCTCAGCCTCCTGAGTAGCTGGGATTACAGGCACGCACCACCATGCCCAGCTATTTTTCTGTATTTTTAGTAGGGACGGGGTTTCACCATGTTGACTAGCATGGTCTCGATCTCTTGACCTCGTGATCCACCCGCCTTGGCCTCCCAAAGATCACATTGGATATTATAGGTAATGTAGAGATGATTTCAAGTGTAGGGGAGATGTGCACAGGTTACATGCAAATACAATACCATTTTATTTCAAGGTCTTGAGCATCTGCAGATTTTGGTATTCTAAGGTGGGGAGAGGGTGGGGGGGCTGTCCAAGAATCAATCTCCATGGATACTGAAGGGTGACTATATATATAGTCCCCAGAGCTGTGTTTGGTACTCGCCAAGCTGTCAATAGCTATAAGCTGGGGAGATTATCTACAACGCACTTCTATACTCCCAAATGAAAATGACTTACAAATGATATGGGAAATTCATGTTTTCTAACTGGGTCATCTCTGCAACAGACATGCTTCTCCATACTCTGAGGGAAATGAATTTAAACACTCCCCTTTTCTACTAAGTAGATGCGACCACAAGTATGATGATTACAGGTTATATGAGTGGCGTTTCCCACGTGCCAGGTACCTGGCTGTGTGTTTTTTCTGTACTATATCTTATTCTTCTTCAAAGTAGGCCTTGGATACATGTGCTATTACAATCCTCACATTACAGAAGAGGAAACTGAGCCAAAAGAAAAGTTAAAGGACTTGCTCAAGGCCATACAACAGCTACAAAGCAGTGATTCAACTGGGCGTGGTGGCTCACCCCTATAATCCCAGCACTTTGGGAGGCTGAGGCAGGAAGATCACTAGGTGAGGAGATCGAGACCTTCGTGGTCAACATGGTGAAACCTGGTCTCTACTAAAATACAAAAAATTAGCCGAGCGTGGTGGCAGGCGCCTGTAGTCCCAGCTGTTTGGGAGGCTGGGGCAGGGGAATTGGTTGAGCCCAGGAGGTGGAGGTTGCAGTGAGCTGAGATCGTACTACTGCACTCCAGCCTGGCGACAGAGCAAGACCCTGTCTCAACAACAATAACAACAAAAGTAGTGATTCTAGAATCAAAACCAGGCTCTGGATCTCCCATACCTGTGCCATTCACTGTCACACATAGCACAGTGTTCTAATTTTACCTGCTAAATTGATCTGCAGAAAGAAGAAAAGGAATATTTATGGTGAACAGTAGAGCAATATTCACAGCAGGAGGAAGTAGGAGTGAACGTTTTCTCAATGCTATTAATAAAAGTGGTTTTATAAGCAAACATATGTATTGTGATGGGTTAAATTACATTTCAGAAAACACCCGTACAAATAATTGAGATTTAATTATTTCATGGCGTTTCTTCAGTCACCTACTTTTTCATGAAAGCATCCCAGAAAACCCTATATTCCTGATCTAATTTTATCTGTAAGGAAATAAAATCAAGGAAATTGTATGATAATATTTAACAGCTCTGATTTCTCAGCACGCTTCTCCATATATCTTAAAGAGGGAACGGAAGCAGTGTTGTGGGAATGGGTCCAGAAGTTTGAAGATACAAATCTATTTTTCCTTAAGCCATTAAATGCCATAACCAATGGGCAAAATCACTTTATATGGCTTTCTAAAGTATCATGTCAGAGTTGCAAATTTCGTCAACATAAAGAAGGATCTGGGCTAGCCAAGGTTGGTGAAGGTCACTTCCACTGCCATCTTTTAAACAGTATCTTGGAGAGTTTTTAAAATGCGGAAGTGTTCATTCGAGGTGAGATTTAGTACCCAAGCTGGTTTGGTTTGCATGCTTCCCAAAAGCTCATTTTTTCCTCCAAACCATCACAGAAGATATTAGAAGAAGAACGCACCCTAATGACGAAAAACCCTGAAAATCCAAACATGTCACTGGAAAATAAACATTTTCCAAAAGAAAAAAGTTTCTTTCATGTATGCAACAGACCTAGGATAGTTACTTCAGCTCTCATAAATCAAAGATGACAAGTCACATTTTGGCTGGGTGCAGTGGCTCATGCTGTAATCCCAGCACTTTGGGAAGCTGAGGCAGGTGGGTCGTTTGAACTCAGGAATTTGAGACCAGCCTGGGCAACAGGGCAAAACCCCTTCTCTACTACAAATATAAAAATCTGCCAGGTGTGTGGTGCGCACCTGTGATCCCAACTACTTGGGAGGCTGAGGCAGGAAAACTGCTTGAACTCGGGAGGTAGAGGTTGCAGTCAGGTAAGACTGACCCACTGCACTCCAGCCTGAGCGACAGAGTGAGACTCCATCACAAAAAACCAATAATCAATAAGCCACAGTTTGTCTAAACATGTAAATGTGCATTCAGAAACAGAAACCACGACTAGAACAACAGCAACAGCAAGAAAGCAGTTTCTGAAACCACTGGGCACAGCTCCCATTTAGGTATTTTGTAATATCCCGGCCCTTCTTAGTGATAGTAGAAAGCGCGTTCCCCATGCGGGAGGGTTTCAGTAAAGGAGAAAGACCCCGGGTCAGGAATGCTGTGTTCAGCTGTGGCCTCAAACATCTTAACTGTCAAGAATCAAGACTCACAGCAGCCCCTGCTCACTGTCCATACAGTCAGGAGCCGTGATTTTGCATACTGGTATCCTCCTTCTTGGTCCAGTGACTGAAACATCATTGTTTACAGATGATCCATCACCCCCTCTCTGACTCTTCTGCCCCTGATGGAGTCCCTTCTCTCCAGCGGAGTCAAACCCTTCCACCCATATGTTCCCATTGGTCCCTGCAAACACTTCCACCGTAGATCCCCAAACACTTTATTTTATATATTTAAACTGTTTTTTTTCCTTCCTCTTACCCTGTATGTCAATGAGGCAAGGTCCCAAGCTCCTTCCAGCTCCAGGGGTTATTACTACCTGGCACTTGTCAATCAATACTTCTGAATACCAGTCTCAAAGATACTAGGATGGCGAGCATCAACTTGTAGGACATTGTAACTAATAATACTAAAATATGTGAATAAACACATCAATAAGATGTCCAATAGCAAAGCCATCAGGGAAATGCAAATCAAAACCACAGTGAAATATCACATTGGTGCGAAATGGGGCTGGAATCAAAATGCAAATCGGCCAGGCCTGGTGGCTCACGCCTGGAATCCTAACACTTTGGGAGGCTGAGGGGGGCGGATCACCTGAGGTCGGGGGTTTGAGACCAGCCTGACCAACATGCAGAAACCCTGTCTCCACTAAAATTACAAAATTAGCTGGGCATGGTGGCACATGCCTGTAATCCCAGACACTTGGGAGGCTGAGGCAGGAGAATCACTTCAATCCATGAGGTGGAGGTTGCTGGGAGCCAAGATCGCGTCATTGCACTCTAGCCTGGGCAACAGCAGCGAAACTCCATCTCAAAAAAAAAAAAAAAAACCAAGAAACAAAAAAACTGCAAATCAAAACCACAGTGAGACAGCATTTCATACCAGGGGCTGTGAAATGGAGCTGGATCCAAAAAGTCAGATGATAACATGTGTGGCTCAGGATGTGGAGGTATTGGAACATTTATACATTGTGGATAGGAATGTAAAGTGGTCGCAGGTGCTTTGGAAAAGAGTCTGGATGTTCCTCAAATGGTGAAACACAGTTACCATTTGACCCAGCAATTCCACTCCTAGGTATATGCTCAAGACAAATGACAACATATGCCCATACAAAAACCTGTATAGCAATGTTCACAGCAGCATTATTCATAACAGCCAGAATAACCCAAATATCCATCATCGGTGAATGGACAAATGAAACATGGTATAACCATACAATGGGATGTTATTCAGCCATAGAAAGGAATGGAGTACTGACACATGTTCAAGGACATGGACAAGCCTTGAAAGCATCATGCTGAGTAACAGATGCTAGGCACAAAGGACTACCTATGGTAAGGCTCCATGTATATGGAAAGTCCACAACAGGCAAACGTAGAGAGGCAAGAGTAGATGAGTGGTTGCCGAGGGATGAGGAAGAGAAGTTGACAGTGATGCTAACGCTTGTGGCATCTTCTTGGGGGATAATAAAATGTTCTATAATTGACTGTGGGGATGAATGCTAACCGTACGCATATATGAAAAGCTACTAATTGTACATTTTGAATGGGTGAACTGTATCGGATATGAATTTTATCTCAATAAAGCCTTTTTTAAAAAATTCTACCACCACATGAACTCTTTGGCATCTGACTATTCTTTGACTGGCAGATAGGCAGGAATTGGGATGACTGCTAAACTATGTACTTTCTTCTTTTTTTTTTTTTCTTAGTTTTTCTTTGAGACAAGGTTTTTCTCCGTCACGCAGGCTGGAGTACAGTGGCCTGATCAAGGATTGCTGCAGCCTCGACCTGCTGGGTTTAACCAGTCCTCCTACCTCAGCCTCCCAAGTAGTTGGGACTACAGGCATGAGCCACTGTGAGTGGCTTTTTTGTTTTGGAGAGACGAGGTCTCACTATGTTGCCTATGCTGCTCCTGAACTCTTGAGGTCAAGCCATCCTCCTGCCTCCACTTCCCAAAGTGCTGGGATTATAGGCACGAGCCTCCATACCTGGCGTTTATGTGCTTTCTGGCTTTCTTCTGAACGAAGTCTCTTTGAATCACTTTTGTCTTTTATCTCACAAAGACTGATTATTTTGGGGAAATTAAGGCAGTTCAAAGGCAGCTCAATCAACCAAGGTCAGATATCCTGATTTCTCAAATGCTAATGTGCTGACTCTGGGTAGAGAGCTTATTGCTTTCCTCCCTCACACTGCCTGCGAAGATAGGTCAAAGCTTGCTATGAGCCTCCACATTACAGAAAGAGGAGCAGAGGCTATAATCTACCACTAGCCAAGTCTATGACTTGTTTGAAAGGGCAGGAAGGGGAAAATAGTGAGGAAGGGAGGTGAGCAGATGGCTAAAGCCAACAACAGGAATTCATTTTTTTTTCCTGAAATCAAATGGGAAATTCAATTATTCACTATTCTATTAAGAGCACTGCTTTCCAGAAAATTAAAGGTACCTGGAATATATTCAGAAGACTTAGAACAAAGAGCTGCCAGCTTTCACAATTTATTGTTGAAAACCAAGATACTTTAAAAAAAAAATCAATAGCTTTGCTTAACTATTAAGAACAGGAAACAGTGGCCTGTAAAATGTTTAATAGCTTGCCCAAGTCACAAGTATAAAAGCATTAGTCACAGAAGGTTTCATTTATTTATAAAGGGAGACTTCTGTGGTATATTTGCTTTCCTCTTTCCAGCAGATATTTTATAAAATGATTCTGTTCTGAAACTTTTAAATGGTTAACGGAAATCCATTTAAATATTTCCTTGAAAAAACTCACAAGAACTTTATGAACTTGCTTATTAATCAAAGATTTAAACAATCTCATCTTTATTTTTAATTTATTTTTTTAACCATCAGTGGAGTCTTAACTTAAAAAGGTTTTCACTCTAATTTATTTTGAAGCAAGACAAATACCCTAACAAAACGCAGATTAGAAATGGCTCTTATGAATCGTGAAGGCATATTCAGCATGTATGAAAATGAGGAATTAAATCAGTCTCCTTCTCTGAGATATACATCTTATTTCTTCATTATCCAAACAATTGGAATAGCTTATTCATCCAAATCAATTAACAAAATTAAAAAGAAAAAGCATATTCAAAGGGGAAAATCTTATCAGTCTTTAAAAGAGAAATATTGTACCTGATGGCTTTGTAAATCCTAAGAGGTACTTAAAATCAGATTACTGAAAAAAAGACAAAAGCAAACAAAAATGATAACTCTCCTATATGCAAGAGGGACACACAAAAAAGAAAATGAACTCAAATGCCTTGTCATTACCTTGCAAATTGGGGACAAAGATGCCCAAGAGGAAAATTTTTGTCTTCGATTTTCTCTATTGAGTACTTTATAGGCATGATGATTTTTCTAGGGAACAAGCGTCACAATAGAACTATTTACTAAATTTAGTATAAAAAATTCAACTATGTTCACAAATAGCTAATGTGTATTAATGTCCAAATTTTACCAGAAATTATTCCTATTATCTTGTTTGAAATGAAATTTCACAAAAGACATGAGGAGATTTAATTTGGATGTGGAAAAAAAAAACACCATTCATACAGCGATAAAGTCCCAATTTACCACTATCAAAAGCCAGGCCTTAACACTACACTAGGACTTTTGTTTAAAAGCAAAAGAAAACACATCTTGCCATTTAAAACTCTTCAAATTCCACTCCTTCCCGAGGAACATTCAGAACCAGGCATTTCTCATCACAGAGAAACACAGTTGTAGAGCGCTTTGTAAAATTACACATATGCAATTATCTGATTTATTTTTGACAATAATTAATTCTCTCTTTCCCTCAGGCTCAATCTGTAAGAATGGAATAACACTAACAGAAAGCTCAATTAAAACATGCAAGCATGTCCATTCTGTAAAAGCCGAGACTATCTCTTTAGCTCACAGAGAGGTAGCGGAGGTGAGGGGGGAAGAGGGAGGTGTGGGCAGGGATAACATGGGGAGAAATATCAGATGCAGTATGCACCTAACGTTAAATAAATAAAAAAAATTCTGTATATTTGCAGACGTGTCAAGAGGTTGTCAAGAGTAGGCAGGTTCATGGGGTCTCATTAATCACCTTTCTATAACAGGTTTAAATGATGATTATATAATAGCACAGCTAAGTATATTTCTATCAACATTTTTGTTCCTTCTCAAAATAGCGCTGACCTATTGTTACGTTTATCAAACCTGCCCCACAGTAGGTCCTCCATAAATGTTCACTGTCATTGATAAAGACAATGATAAAGTTATCTTTTGAGAAGAGAATCTTACAAGTAGACAGACAAAGCAAAAACAAAGGCACAAGAGCAAACTGGAAGTCAGCACCAATAAGGAGTCCTGGAAAACTTTTAATATCTTTATTCAAAAGAGAAAGCCCTGAGTTTTTCATAATGTATATTTCATTCATGTTTTTAATATTTATAACAGATACACACAACTTGTGAAAAAATATGGACTATGGACTTTATTTAGATTTGATTTACGTGAATCATCTTTATTAGATAAATTAATTTTTTACTGTCACATATCCAAGATGATCTGCACATGAATTTTTACTATGAAATGGTTTAAAAATTTAAATGCTACATGCATCATCGTTTTTACTACTGAGCTATCATGTTTCTTTTTATGTATTTATAAAACTTATTTTTCAAGCTGATGTCAAACAAGGCATAGAGGACTGAATGATCTGAAGTGACTTCTTTATTCTCTTGTTTCTAGGTTAAAAGGTGTCTGTGTTCAATGATGAAACTCATTCATTCATTTAGCCAACTTTTCATCTAAAATTTATTCAAGGAAGAGTCAGTTCAAATTTACTTTATTTGAAAGAAAAATGCCAAATGCTCACCCTTCAAGAATTTATTTTGTACCTTAGTGTAGCATAAGCAGATAAATTCTCAGTGTCACCACTGCTGAGTTTCCCTGCTATTTTTATTTTCTACTGACAGAATATTCAAAGCTGACAAATGTTGTAGAAAAGACTTAGTTATTAAAAGCTTCAATTTATAGCAAATAGTGACAGTTTCTTTTGCTCCTCATAAAGCAAAATCGAAGAGGTGTAAATACACAAGGCAAGGTAAAACAAACACACTTTGCATACTTTTGAAAATAGTTCTAGTAAGTAGCGCTCATGTGAAATATTACTCTAAAGGTACTAGTTTGGGTCTTGATTCAAAGAATAAAAATAGAATTATGGCTGACAGCGCTCAATAGTACTTTAAAAGCTTGACTTATGGATAGCTTTTATAACTAATGAAGCCTTTAAAAAATAACAAAAACTGACTTAAAATACAAGACACAGTTTAATGTGATATTATGTGTCTGCCAAGAGGAAAACAAAATACAGTAAATAAATATTTATTTCTACTTCAAAGAGATGGCTGGCTGGTATTTAGTTACATTTCCTAAACACCCCAAAATGGACATTTCCTCAGACTTCTACATTATACTGAATTTGGGGGAGGAGAGAGTGCATTGATGTACACAAAGGCTATGTAAATTCCGAGTGGTGCAGGGGTGACATAATTTAAGAAAAATTTCAGAGACAACACTAAAATGTTTTTTTTTTTTTTTTGAGACGGAGTTTCGCTCTTGTTGCCCAGGCTGGAGTGCAATGGCACGATCTTGGCTCACCGCAACCTCCGCCTCCTGGGTTCAGGCAATTCTCCTGACTCAACCTCCTGAGTAGCTGGGATTACAGGCACGCACCACCGTGCCCAGCTAATTTTTGGATTTTTAGTAGAGACGGGGTTTCACCATGTTGACCAGGATGGTCTCGATCTCCTGACCTCATGATCCACCCGCCTTGGCCTCCCAAAGTGCTGGGATTACAGGTTTGAGCCACCGCGCCCGGCCTAAAATGTTTCTTATTCAAAGGACCCTTACATGACCTCTTTGGAGGCTAACAGCTGTGCTAAACTGTAAAATATATTGCCAGCTCCACCTGGAAATGAGGAAGAGATATGTTAGAAAGACCAAAAATAAAAAAAAAAAAACTGGAAAATTCACATAGAAAAGGAAAGCAAACTTTTTCCTCTTGAAGAAGCACGTCATCAATTAAAGGAGCCCAATTTGGAAAGACTGCTCTGAAGCTATAGGAAGAGAGGTGATTCACCTGCCCCAAAGGCAGAAAAATCAAGTCAGAATCCAGAGGAATGAGCCATTCTTAAGTGGAGAAGAACATTCCCCAGACTTTCTGGGATGATCAGACTGTTCTGCATCTCAACTAGTACACTGGTTATACACATTTGTCAAAACTCAGGGAACTATATATACACATACACACACATATATACACACACTTATGGTCTGTGCATATGTATGTAAATTATACTTCAATTAAAAAAGAACTCATAAACATACCAAATGTACAAGTTTATTTTAATGTATTAGATGCAAAATTAAAAATCTTACTTTTCTTTCTTTTTTTTTTTCCAGGGGACAGGGTCTCACTCTGTCGCCCAGGCTGGAGGGCAGTGGTGTGATCATGGCTCACTGAAGCCTCCACCTCCTGAACAGAAATTATCCTCCCACTACAGGTGCACCACCATGCCCAGCTAATTTTTGTATATTTTTTAAGAGACAGGGTCCCACCATGTTGCCCAGGCTGGCTTGAAACTATTGGGTTCAAGTGATTGGTTTGCCTCAGCCTCCCAAAGTGCTGAGATTACAGGTGTGAGCCGCCACACCTGGCCTAATTAATTTTTACTAAATCTTTCTTTACGTAGAGAACAGGAAAATGTAAAAGAGAGAGCTAAAAAGATCTAGGAAAAAAATACAAGCAGAGCAGAGAGACAAACCACTAAACTGCAACACCACTGGAAAAGAAGTATCTTTCCAAAGGTTCTAACAGTGCTCATGAGGCAAATGAAGAAAGGGAAGAAGGCTTCCGATCTGTGCAACTCTGACATCTGCTTCCTACTTTTAATAACCAAGTTTCTGTGTTACAACAGACTATTAACAGTATCTCCTTTTTAAAGTTGATGAAATATACAGAATAGTTCAGTGGCATCCCTAAGGATACACAATTAGGGAACAGCTAGGATACAAATAGATCTCTAAAACTCCTACACATAATTCTTCTCGCAAAACAATACTCTGTTGTGTGTGTGCAGAGGGTAAAAATAAAAACCACTGTAAGTTTCACATGGTAGTAACACGGCTTTCCCTCCTCGCCCACACAGGATGGATGAGTATAAATGTGCCAGGATGTGCTTTAACTAAGAGCATGAACTGAAACAATCAAGAATTTTTTTTCTTAAATATTCATTCACTCCTTGGTTTAAAATTCTGCAATAAGTAGAGGCGGGTGTGGTGGCTCATGCCTATAATCCCCGAACTTTGGGAGGCTGAGGCGGGCGGATCACGATGTCGGGAGATCGAGACCATCCTGGTTAACAAGGTGAAATACTGTCTCTACTAAAAATACATAAATTAGCCGGGCATGGTGGTACAGGCTTGTAATCCCAGCTCCTCGGGAGGCTGAGGCAGGAGAATCACTTGAACCTCAGGAGACAGAGGCTGCAATGAGCGTAGATTGTACCACTGCACTCTATGACAGAGTCTCACTCTGTCATAAAAAAAAAAAATTCTGCATCAAGTAATACTTGTGCCTGAAAATATATGTAAGTTAAATACTTAGGGCTAAAAAGGGTGTTTGACTACAAACACTAAGTATAATTTCTTTATTTCAGTATACAATACGTATTATAATTTGACTTAAGCCAGCTGTACTAGATTTCAGAAGAGCAGAAAGAAGAAAACAATATTGGGTAAGAGCACACATCCTGTGCATTAATAAGTGAAATACGCTTTCTAAAAATCTTATGAAAATTGGGGAGGAGGGAGATTGAACTCTCAAAGGAATTTCACAGAAGTTCACTGATGTCCAATGTGACACCAGAGCTAACCCTCAGATTCGTAAACACACAAGTAAAGGTTCTGCATTAATAATGCCTCTCTCTCCAAACACCCCCAAGTAACCCCAAGTGCCTATAGTAGAAGCGTAAAGTGTGACTTTTTTTTTTAAGATGAAGTTTTGCTCTTGTTGTGGAGGCTGACGTGCAAAGGGGTGATCTTGGCTCACTGCAACTTCCACCTCCTGTGTTTAAGCGATTCTCTTGCCTCAGCCTCCTGAGTAGCTGGGATTACAGGTGCGTGCCAACATGCTCATCTAATTTGCGTATTTTTAGTAGAAACGGGGTTTCACCATGTTGGCCAGGCCGGTCTTGGCTCCTGATCTCCAGCTCCTGGTCTTGAGCTCAGGTGATCTGCCCACCTCGGCCTCCCGTGGTGCTGGGATTACAGGTGAGCCACTGCGCCAGCCAGTGTGACCTCGAAACACAAACGGTATGTCATCTATGGTTTGTTGCTTACACCCGAATTTGTTTAAAAAAAAAAAAAGGAAATCACCGGCCAGGTGCGGTGGCTCACGCCTGTAATCCCAGCACATTGGGAGGCTGAGGCGGGTGGATCATTTGAGGTCAGGAGTTCAAGACCAGCCTGACCAACATGGTGAAACCCTGTCTCTACTAAAAATACAAAAATTAGCTGGGCGTGGTGGCGCATGCCTGTAATCCCAGCTACTCCGGAGGCTGAGGCATGAGAATCGCTTGAACCAGGGAGGCGGAGGTTGCAGTGAGCCAGAGTGTGCCGCTGAACTCCAGTCTGGGCGACAGAGTGAGACTTCATCTCAGAGGAAAAAAAATGAAAAAGGAAATCGTTCAGTTTGAATTTAAGAATCACAACCTTTGACGCAGCCCAAGTGCACCTTTTCATTTCTAAATAGAGAAATGGGCCCAGCACAGTGGCTCATGCCTGTAACTGAGCACTCTGGGAGGCAGGGGTGGGAGGATCACTTGAGGCTAGGAGTTTGAGACCAGCCTGGGCAATACAGTGAGACCCCCACATCTACATATTTTTTTTTTTTAAAAAACAGGTGGGTGTGGTGGCTTGCACCTGTAGCCCTAGCTAGCTACACAGGAGGCTGAGGCGGGAAGATCACCTGAGCCCAGGAATTTGAGGTTGCAGTGAGCCATGATTGTACCTGGGGTGCTGGGCAACAGAGCAAGACTCTGTCCCTTAAAAGAGAGAGAGAGAGGGAGAGAGAGAGAGAGAGAGAGAGAGAGAAGAGAGATATGCATTCTGTATAATTCAATAAGTGAAATGCAATCTAATAACTAGTCAACGGATATTTAAAAATACCACCTGCTTCAATTCAATTGTGACAATCCTTAAAATTTTCTCTCAAAAGAAATTTGCATCTTATTCTGAAATGAGAAATGGAAGATAAGAAATAGGCAAAGGC
>CM052669.1:14672419-14757135 GCA_028533165.1 Leontopithecus rosalia
TACCATGCTGTTTTGATTACTGTAGCCTTATAGTATAGTTTGAAGTCCGGTAGTGTGATACCTCCCACTGTGTTCTTTTTGCTTAGGATTCACTTGGCTATACGGGCTCTCTTTTGGTTCCATATGAAGTTCAAGGTGGTTTTTTCCAGTCTTACTCTGTCTTTACTGTTTTCCATCTCATTTCTCTGTGTTTTGTATTGGTTTATCTTTTCATGACTTTCCAGTTCATTTATTTTTGAACTCTTCTTTTTTTGAGGTAGAGTCTGGTTCTGTCACCAGACTGGAGTGCAATGGCACCATCTGGCTCACTGCAACCTCCACTTCCTGGGTTCAAGTGATCCTCCCACCTCAGCCTCCTAGTAGCTGAGATTATAGTACACACCACTACACCCAGCTAATTTTTGTATTTTTAGAAGAGATTGGGTTTTACCATGTTGCCCAGGCTGGTCTCAAACTCCCGGCCTCAAGTGATCCACCAGCCTCAGCCTCCCAAAGTGCTGGGATTACAGGTGTGACCCACTGTGCCTGGCTCATTTATTCTCTCTTCAGTTACGTATGATACTCTTTTTAACCTATCTAGTGAATTTTTGATTGCAATGATTATATTTTTCATTTCTTGTAATTCTATTGAGTTGTTTTTCAGATCTTTCTGGTTGTTATTGATGGTTGCTGAGTCCTTGCTTAATATTTTTCTCTATATATTTCACATGTATTTTTCTATGTGCAGTATTCTGCATCCCAGTGTTATCAGGCATGGGGGATGGGGTGTAGATCTGTATTTCTTGTTTCTGTTGGGTCGTGCAAATTCTGGCTTATGTTATTCTCTGTTTGGTAATTTTTCATTGAGAGAGAGAGAGAGAGAGAGAGAGAGTGTGAGTGTGTGTGTGTGTGTGTGTGTGTGTGTGTGTGTCTGTGTGTATGTATGTACTTATGACTTCATATCAGCTGAATCCGTAGGAATGCTTAGGGCACAATATTGTTAATGCTTTGCTACAGATTTATGTTTATCTCTACCAAGTGCCACAGAGTTCCACCAATTTGGAAACAAGTTACCTACATTTATTAAATTAGAGTTTCCACGACCTTGCAAATAGCATATACTCATATGCATGCCCATCCGATAATAAGCTTACAGTTACAAATGGTTAGGAGAAGACGGTGATGATGACCGCTATTTTTTCCTGTTGTAGAGCAATGGCCAAAGCAGACACATTTTCTCATCTGCTTCCTTTCTTGGTAGGCTAATTTTTTCCCGCTCTGACTTTCACTGACAGTGTAGCCCCTTTGAATGTTCTAGCTTTGCAAAAGAGTTTGGTCTTTCAACTGCACCCAAAACCCAGGCCTAGTCATCTTTCTGCTTTCCATAGTGGTTAAGTTTTCAGTTCCTTACACGGTCATTGCTATTGAGACAGTCCTGGACTCTTTTAGCACATTTCTTTGGTTTCCAATTATTATAAGGTCTTTCTGCCCCTTGAGGATTTTTCCCTACTCTTACAAGTTCAGCAATATATTTATAAAGTACATTTTTCTGACTCATTCTGCATATAGTCTACCATGGTGAGGTTTTCAGAATATCTGGGCCTCATGAGCTATCATTTCTATGTATATTTTTGCCCATGCACCCAAGAATTGGGCATTTTTCCCTTTTTGCAAGTGCCTTTTAGAGATGTTTAAAATTAGTTGACCATACATGTGGGCAGGAGAGACTGAAATTATAGCTTTTCTGTAAGTTACAAAATTTAGACCAAAATCCATTCTATAACAGCCACACAGCTGGTATAACCCAATACATTGATCAGACTGGCACTCCTATTTTCACAAGTTTAAGACCATGAATTTTCACAGATTCTCTTACTTCATGTGCCCATGGTGTCTACAGGCAGTCTCTTTGAGAAATATTGGTAAATTTTTTGAATACATTTCTGATTAATAGGTATTTCTCCAATATATACTATACACCTGACAGAGAAGTCACCTTACAGGTTTGGTAAATAACTCAGCTTCTTCCTGATTGCCCAAAGACTTCTCTAGTTTCACTTTCCTAGTAAGGTCACATGGACACCTTCTGCCTGTCCCTTACATACATATTCCAGCCTGCTTTAACCCTGATGGACTCGGGTGTCTTAATTGTGGCAAATTTAGTCACAGCTCTAGAAGTATATTTTTGGTGATTTCAAACACATTTTTAAAAACTGTGAAAAGAAGAATCAATAAATGAAAATGGTGCTGAAATTCTATTTTGGTCTAAACCAAAGGAGCTTCCAAACTTCAACTGGTTGGAGATTATCTGATCGTTCATATGCTAATTCACACAGACTTACTTTAATTACAGAAAAAATTCAGGTTATTTTTCTCCTGCCACTTTAAAAGTAAAAGACAAAATAATCCAAGAAATCAAGCATAAGATGACATTATTCTCTCAAGTTAAAGATAAGATTAAACTTGACTCTAGTCCATGACTGAGTGAGAAACTGGCTGTGGTAATCATAATTTCGGGGACATCTCTCAGCCATCTTTCAAAAAAAAAAAAACCCTCTGAGTTTGAAAGGATGAGAGCAAATTTGCTCAGCATAAAAACAGAAAGGAGCTAGAAATAATGACGTAAAGAAAAGCCCATTCATGGTGTCTCAGATGGGTACTTTCCCTTCGCCTGAACACCTTTAAATATCTTCCAACCAGATCTGTATGCGCCATGACAGCCTGGCAGACATGGTTAGGATGATTCTGAAAAATGTATTCAAGGCAGTCCATTCAAAGGCATCCTGTTCTAAACAAAAGGCCCTACGCCTTCCTGTACGCCAAGAGGAAGAAGCATTTGTGATGCTCTGTCTGGATCTGTCCCTTTTCATGCTCTCAGAGTGGAGAGAGGCGTCTTTGTCCTGGAAAGATGAAGGGATTGCAAATAAAGATGGATTACTATTTAAAGCTGTCATTTGCTTATTTGGGTGTCTACTTTCTTCAATGGAAAGAGCTGTTTCAAGCAAGACTCTTTGAATATTTCCTCCTAATACTCTTGATAATGGGTTAAAAATGTTCTTCAATTAAGCCTCAAAATCGCTCTGTGGAACAAGCCCAGGGCCTTTGTCTCTGCCATTGTACAGTGCAGGAGGCTGTGCAGGCTGGAAGGCTATGCCTACAGCGAGAAAGGTCACACGAACAGCCACTCGCCGTGCAGAACAACTACCTGTGTCGTCAGTATGCAAAGGTCACCCTGGTGCTTTCTTAGCTTCACACGTGGTCGCCACGAAAATACAGAAGGAGGACTCCACTCTGCATACCCCACCGATCAGCGTGACGGCAATCTTTTCACTTTAACCTCAAATACAAAAGCGCAGCTGAGCCAGAAGGGAAGCTCCTACTCCCATGCTGTGAATAAGAAGAAATCAACCCTCTTTTCAGAACGGCCTTTTGCAGAAGGCGGGTCCCAGAGCAAGGGGCAGGCAGTACCTCTAAGAAAAAGGAGTGCTGGTTGGCAGTGGGGTCTTTCTTGGGAGGTGATGGGTACACGGGCACTTTCAGAGGAGAGTTCAACTACTGTACACTCCAGGAATCACAGAAGAGATGGGGCTGAATATGACTCCACGAACACTGTTTATGGTACCAACACTGACCTTTCCTTTATTGCAAATTTTATAGAACCCACTAAAATATACTGCACAGAAGCATCGAATGCATCTCCTTTAACACATGACTCTATTTTATAAGGAAGAAAGGCTTTATGTTAATTTTAGAAGTTTATGAGGTCTTGAGGGAAATTAGAGATCTGTCCACGGACATTCCATTTTCTGTACCCACAGCAGAAACCACCGCTGTTGACGCAGTGAGGAATTCAGGGAGAGCTGCTCACGTGCACTGATGATGTCCATAGCTCTGTGACAGTCAGTCACTTTCTGCATGACTGTAGGTGTGTGGAAAGGTATTTCTACAGGGTTAAAAGTCACGAGGACACCAAACCAAGAGAACCAAGCAAGAGTTATATACCTGCTAAAATGTTATGTACTTCCTCAAATAATCGCTGCATCTAAGACAACATCGATGAATGCTTTTTGCTAATAAATGAATGTTGCAAAGCAGAAGGAGTACTAGGCTTTGAAGCAGGAGACCTGGGTTAGAGTCTGCAGTCCCAGCTGTGTGATCCTGTAGCAGTCACTTCACCTATGAGAACTGCACTTTTTACCTCTGCAAAGAGAATTACCTGAGACTTCTTAGATTATGTGAGACTTCTTTGAACTCTGCTGTATTAAAATTTAATTCATACTCTAGCTTAAGAGTTGTACAACTTTCCTAACATCGACTTCTAATGAAGTCTTTAGCAGTTTGCAGATATAATACTGGAGATAAACATCTCTTTGCCACATGTTCTTGCTAAAACTCTAGCTTATGCTTGCTGAGGCATTCCATGATGTACTACTATTAACTCTGACAGCACCTAGTATTTACTGAATGCTTCCTATGTGTCTGACCCAGTTCTTTTCTCTTTTTGAGACAGAGTCTCACTCTGTCATCCAGGCTGGAGTGCAGTGCACGATCTCAGTTCACTGCAACCCCAGCCTCCCAGTTTCAAGCAATTCTCCTGCCTCAGCCTCCTAAGTAGCTGAGAGTACATGCTCATGCCACCACACTCGGCTAATTTTTCTATCTATAGTAGAGATGGGGTTTTGCCATGTTGGCCAGGCTGGTCTCAAAATCCTGACCTAAGGTGATCCTGCCTGCCTCAGTCTCCCAAAGCGTTTGGATTACAGGCATGAGCCACCACACATGGGCACATTCTAAGTGCTCTTATATGCATTATCTCATACACTCTTTCGTAACAACCTCCACAGTGAACAGTAGTAAGTATCTCTCATTTTACAGATGACCTAATTGGTGCTCAAAAATTTAAACAATATAAATACTAAGTGGTGGGCTCAGGATATGAATTAAAGGCAGTCTGACGCCAGAACCCACCATCCATATACACTGTTAAGTTGACTGCCCAAAGCAGTGCATTAAATTCTCAACAAATAATGCTTAAAGCAAACACCATTCTCTGAAAATCCACATGAAGATCACAAACTTCTATTCTTCCACAAAAGCATTCCTATGTTGTCCAAATTTTTAGGGAACAGAAATATTTTGACATAAAAATATCAATGACATGTAATAACTCTTCATATTGAACAAAGGCTTCTGTCTAAAATGTATTCCGTTAAAAAAAAACGACATTGTTTTCCATGGAAATAATTTCTTCTAAACCTATGTAAAAGATCATATTAGGCAAAATGGAAATGATACAATATTTAGGAGATGCTGACACTGAGGCTATTCCATGGATCATCCTAAAACTTAGATAAATTTCTGTGACGGTGCCATGATAGATGGAGAAGATAATGTATGAGACAAAGGAACGACGACTGAACAGTTCAACTAGGCAGCTACACAGTTATGAATAATTTTAATAAATATGCAAAGCTGGTATTCTACCACATAAAACAGCTAGTCTATTGTGAGCCTGAAATACATTTTTAAACTCTACTGTGTCCTTGGGATTAAATAATTAATCATAACTTTCAGGAATACCACTATTTTTGATTCTAGGCCATCTGCATTTTCGATTTACGTTTTTCTTTCAGATTAATTTTGATCTCTTCACCATTTTAACTGTGACTGTTTTACAGATTAATATTATAACTCTGTTTTTACTCTACCGTGATTCTAGTTCTGTGTACTATAATACATTGATGATCCCTTACCACACGAACTTTTATACCTAGAGATAATACGGCTGAACTAACTTCAAGGACATGATTTGAAATACTAGATCCTACGTACGTCTTTGAAATATAAACAGGAAGATATGAAATGCGTGTAGAAACAAATACATGTAAAAGGCCAAAGAAAGGGTAAAGAAGCAAGGACCCTTCTCCTGCGGTAACTGAATAAGGACATTACAACTGTACTCTCGAATAATATGTTGATCTAAAAATATTTACTTTAGCCTTTCCTAATGGGCCATGCTTGAGATGCTGGTTCAGAGAGGTATCCGGGCTGGGTACGGCGGCTCACACCTGTCATCCCAGCACTTTGGGAGGCCAAGGCGGGTGGATCACAAGGTCAAGAGATCGAGACCATCCTGGTCAACATGGTGAAACCCTGTCTCTACTAAAAATACAAAAAATTAGCTGGGCATGGTGGCGTGTGCCTGTAATCCCAGCTACTCGGGAGGCTGAGGCAGGAGAATTGCCTGAACCCAGGAGGCGGAGGTTGCGGTGAGCCGAGATCGCGCCATTGCACTCCAGCCTGGGTGACCCAGTGAGACTCTGCGTTAAAAAAAAAAAGTTATCTGTCAATGACTACTGAGTCATAAAGACTCTGAGTCTTTCATCTCAAGAATAAAACTGACACCAAGGAGGGAACTTACACTTTAGCAGTCTACTACTTAATCTGAAATCACCTCTGGAAAGCAATGTATTTTCTAAGACTCACTTTACTAATTACGTCCATTCTAGGTACCCAAAGGGTAGGGAATAAAACTTAAGAGCACTGAGCACTTGGATTCAGATTCTGTCTTGTGATCTTAAGCTAAATTACCTCTAAATCAATTTATTACAATTAACCTTCTCTCGGTCACTAAGTACTTAGCGAGTGACATGAACTAGTGACTACTCTATATTATCTCGATTCTCCAAACAATGCGATCAGTACCAGGGTACAGTACAATTCAACAGTACTCTCATATATGCTATTATGAACTCTATTATTTATTTATTTGTTATTTTTTTTTTTGGAGACAAGAGTCTTGCTCTGTCACCCAGGCTAGAGCGCAGTGACAATGGGCTCACTGTAACCTCTGATTCCCAGGTTCAAGTGATTCTCGTGCCTCAGCCTACCAAGTAGCTGGGATAACAGGCATGTGCCACCACGCCCAGTTAATTTTTACATTTTTAGTAGAGACAGGGTTTCGCCATGTTGGCCAGGCTGGTCTCGAACTCCTGACCTCAGGTGATCCACCCACCTTGGCCTCCCAAAGTGCTGGAATTACAGGCATGAGGCACCGCACCTGGCCAAAATATGCTATTATCTCTAGTTGACATATGAAACATATTCATTGAGCCTGCCAGATGTCAGGTACTTGGGCTTTAAGCAAAATTTGGTGAATCAAAAAAGATATATAATCTAAACCTTCCTGAAAATTACCATCTAAGAGAAAAAAAGTATTAATCCAATAACCACACAAATAAATATAAACATATAAGAATAATAAGTGCTAAGAGAGGATCAAGGTATTCTGATAACAGAATAATTGACTAGGACTGAGCTTAGAGTCTGCAGTGAGAAATGCTTGGGTTTCAATTCTGGCTCTACCACCTTAACTATAACCTTGAGCAGGTTACTTAAATCCCCGTATTTCAGCTTCTCCTTTGACAAAATGGGGACAAGCAGTATTCCCCTCATAGAGTTATCATGATTAAATAATAAGTATTCAATGAACATTAGATGTGGTTGTTTTCTGTTATTGTTATTTGACCTTGATGAGATGTGGGGGCAATGGTCAGGTTAGACTCCCAAGAGAAAGTGAAATGACCTGAATTCTTCAGAACACTGGAAATTAACTGTGCAATGAAGGAGGATGGGTACTGGAGAGGAGAAATGTTTGAGGCAGAGGGGCCAGTGGTTGAGAAGGTCCTGTGAGCAAAATATGGTATTACCTAGCTAGATTGTCTTAGCTTAGTCATTTAATCATTTTGGGATTCAACTTTATCATCTAAAAAGCAAGAAGGAAAATGAGATTATTTCAATGGTTTCCTGAACTTTATGATTCTGTAAAATTTGAACATCTTAAAATATTTGAAATAGGCTTTAATTGAACATGTCTTTTTGCCCTGTTTTATTGCTTTCCCTGCTTCTCAATGCAGTCACAAAGGTCCTCAGATACAAATTTCAAGAGCATTCCCATTTTGTCTCCTTTCTACTCCCCTTCCTCTGATCTCCCTCATTATTAACTTGCCTAGATCTGTAAATAAAAGGAGGCACACGGCAGTGACCTCATTTTCTGTCTTTGATGGTGGTTTACACTTTTCCCACTGCGATGTCAATTTGCTGTTTCAAGAGTATCAGCTACTGACATGATTCCAGGCAGCTATGTACCCTCAGAAAGCTGTCATGTACAAATATGGCTGGGTATATGTTTAAAGCTACCAGACTTCTAAGAGAACATTATATATAGTTATGGTCATAAACATGGTCATTCATCAAGAGGTGGTGCACTTTTTCTTTAAACTGTTGTGCTTTCCAGAGTTGTTCAAGCCTCACTACTTTGGCCTCCAGTCTATTACAAAGAGAGTTTGGAAGTTTCTGTTGTTTAAGAGTAACATTTATACAAATCTTAGATTTGTGCTATCAGTGCTTATTTTTCCCAAAACAAATGCTAGACCAGAGCTGTGCAGAGTGTGACCTACAAACCAGCAACTCTCAATGAACTAGGTATCGATGGAACGTATCTCAAAATAATAAAGCAATTTACCGCAAACCTATAGCCAATATCATACTGAATGAGCAAAAACTGGAAGCATTCCCTTTGAAAACTGGCACAAGACAGGATGCCTTCTCTCACCACTCCTATTCAAAACAGTATTGGAAGTTCTGGCCAGGATAATTAGGCAGGAAAAAGAAATAAAGTGTATTCAGTTACGAAAAAAGGAAGTCAAATTGTCTCTATTTGCAGACAACATGATTGTATATTTAGAAGACCCCATCATATCAGTCCAAAATCTCCTTAAGCTGATAAGCAACTTCAGCAAAGTCTCAGGATACAAAATCAATGTGCAAAAATCACAAGCATTCCTATACATCAATATAGACAAACAGAGAGCCAAATCATGAGTGAACTCCCATTCACAAATGCTACAAAGAGTATAAAATACCAACAATACAACTAACAAGGGATGTGAAGGACCTCTTCAAGGAGAACTACAAACCACTGCTCAAGGAAATAAGAGAGGACACAAACACATGGAAAAACATTGTAAGCTCATGGTTAGGAAGAATGAATATCATGAAAATGGCCATCCTGCCCAAAGTAATTTATAGATTCAATGCTACTCCCATCAAGTTAACATTGACTTTCTTCCCAGAATTGGGAAAAAACAACCATAATCTTCATATGGAACCAAAAGAGAGCCTGCATAGCCAAGACAATTCTAAACAAAAACAAACAAAGCTGGAGGCATCACACTATCTGAATTCAAACTATACTACAAGGCTACAGTAATCAAAACAGCATGGCACTGGTACCAAAACAGAGATATAGACCAATGAAACAGAATAGAGGCCTCAGAAGTAACGCCACACATCTACAACCATCTGACAAACCTGAAAAAAACAAGCAATGGGGAAATGATTCCCTATTTAATAAGTGGTGTTGGGAAAACAGACTAGCCATATGCTGAAAGCTGAAACTGGGTCCCTTCTTTATGCTTCTTACAAAAATTAACCCCAGATGGATGAAAGATTTAAACATGAGACCTAACACCATAAAAACCTTAGAAGAAAACCTAGGCAAAACCATTCAGGACATAGGCATAGGCAAGGACTTCATGACTAAAACACCAAAAGCACTGGCAACAAAAGCCAAAAAGACAAATGCGATCTAATTAAACTTAAGAGCTTTTCCACAGCAAAAGAAACTATTATTAGAGTGAACTGGCAACCAACAGAACAGGAAAAAAATTTTGCAAGGGCTAATAACCAACATCTACAAAGAACTTAAACAAATTTACAAGAAAAAACAAACCAATCAAAAAGTGGGAAAAGGATATGAATAGATGTTTTTCAAAAGAAGATATTGTGCAACTAACAAACATATGTAAAAGAGCTCAACATCACTGGTCATTAGAGAAATGCAAATCAAAACCAATTGAGATGCCATCTCACGCCAGTTAGAATGGCGATCATTAAAAAATCAGGAGATAACAGATGCTGGAGAGAATGTGGAGAAATAGGAATGCTTTTACACTCTTAGTGGGAGTGAAAATTAGTTCAACCATTGTGGAAGACAGTGTGGCGGTTCCTCAAGGACCTAGACTAGAAATACAATTTGACCCAGCAATCCCATTACTGGGTATAGACCCAAAGGATTACAAAACATTCAATCATAAAGACACATGCACACATATGTTTACTGTAGCACTGTTTACAATAGCAAAAACTTGGAACCAACCCAAATGCCCATCAATGATAAACTGGATAAAGAAAATGTGGTACATATATACCATGGAATAATATGCAGCCATTAAAAAGGATGAGTTCATGTCCTTTGCAGGGACATGGATGAAGCTGGAAACCATCATTCTCAGCAAACTGACACAAGAACAGAAAACCAAACACTGCAGGTTCTCACTTACAAGTGGGTGTTGAAGAATGAGAACACGTGGACACAGGGAGGGGAACATCATACAATGGGGCCTGTCGGGGAGTGAAGGGGTTGGGGAGAGAGAACAGGAGGTGAGGAGATTGGTGAGGGATAACAGGAGAAGTACCTAATGTAGATGATGGGGGATGGATACAGCAAACAACCATGGCATCTGTATACCTATGTAACACCTGCACGATCTGTACATGGACCCCAGAACGTAAAGTATAATAAAAAAAATAAACACTGCAACTCTTAATATGTTATGGAAGAAAAAAAATTCAGGGCATTAAAATAATGTGCTCATGATAACGTGACCACTCAGAGTGTAGAATTGTGGCCGGGCACGGTGGCTCACGCCTGTAATCCTGGCACTTTGGGAGGCCGAGGTGGGTGGATCATGAGGTCAAGAGATGGAGACCATCCTGGCCAACATGGTGAAACCCCTCTCCAAAAATACAAAACTCCTCACTAAAAATACAAAAATTATCTGGGCATGGTGGCAGGTGCCCGTAGTCCCAGCCACCTGGGAGGGTGAGGCAGGAGAATTGCTTGAACCGGGAGGGGTAGGTTGCAGTGAGCCAAGATTGCACCACTGTCCTCCAGCCTGCCACCAGAGCAAGCCTGTTTCAAAAAAAAAAAAAAAAAAACGAACTGTGATTCAAACCCAGGCCTGCCTCACTCTCAAAGGTTCATATGATTTCTCTTGTATTGTCTTTTTGAAATTAAGGCTTCATTCCCCCCTAACCCTGCAAAGCACTACACTACTTTTTAACCATTTTTCATTAACTTCCCTTTTGGAATTTCCACCAGCTGCTAACTTTCACAGTGTTTGGCTGCTTATCCACCCCAGGAAAAGTCAAACCAATGTCTTTTTTCCACATCATCAAAGAGAAGCCTCCCTCTTCCTATCAGTAACATTCATTTATAAAAGCTGCCATTTCTTCATCTTCTCTCTTTTTTAATATGTGTGTATTGGTTTCCTCCCTGTGTCCATGTGTTCTCATTGCTCAGCTCCCACTTACAAGTGAGAACATGTGGTGTTTGGTTTTCTGTTCCTGTGTGAGTTTGCTGAGGATATTGGCTCCCAATTCCATTCACGTCCCTGCAACGGACATGATCTCGTTCCTTTATTATGATTGCACAGTATTCCATGGTGTCTATGTACCACATTTTCTTTTTTTTCTTTTTTACATATATGTATTTTATTGCACTTTAGGTT
This sequence comes from Leontopithecus rosalia, assembly GCA_028533165.1. Taxonomy (NCBI): domain Eukaryota; kingdom Metazoa; phylum Chordata; class Mammalia; order Primates; family Cebidae; genus Leontopithecus; species Leontopithecus rosalia. The sequence goes on from CM052669.1 coordinate 14,684,032, forward strand.
CAGGGGTACATGTGCAGAACATGCAGGATTGTTGCATAGGTACCTACATGGCAGTGTGGTTTGCTGCCTCCGTCCCTCCGTCACCTATATCTGACATTTCTCCCCATGTTATCCCTCCCCAACCTCCATACCCCCCACTGTCCCCCCATTCCCCCCAAAAAGACCCCAGTGTGTGATGCTCCCTCCCTGCGTCCGTGTGTTCTCATTGTTCAACACCCGCCTATGAGTGAGAACATGCAGTGTTTGATTTTCTGTTCTGGTGTCAGTTTGCTGAGAATGATGGTTTCTAGATTCATCCATGTCCCTACAAAGGAAACAAACTCATCGTTTTTTATGGCTGCATAGTATTCCATGGTATATATGTGTCACATTTTCCTTGACCAGTCTATCATCGATGGGTATTTGGGTTGGTTCCAGGTCTTTGCTATTGTAAACAGTGCTGCAATAAACATACGTGTGCATGTGTCTTTATAATAGAGCAATTTATAATCCTTTGGGTATATACCCAGTAATGAGATTGCTGGGTCAAAAGAAATTTCTATTTCTAGGTCCTTGAGGAATCGCCACACTGTCTTCCACAACGGTTGAATTAATTTACACTCCCAGTAACAGTGTAAAAGTGTTCCTATTTCTCTACATCCTCTCCAGTATCTGCTGACTCCAGAGTTTTTAATGATTGCCATTCTAACTGGCGTGAGATGGTATCTCAATGCGGTTTTGATTTGCATTTCCCTAATGACCAGTGATAATAAGCATTTTTTAATTCAGTCTATCACTGACAGGCATTTGGGTTGATTCCATGTCTTTGTTATTGTAAATTCACCTTCTCTTCTTTATACTTACATGCCCAGAGAGCAAGAAGGCAAAAGTGTTGGTATTTAATAGCATGTAGTAAGTCTTTCTTAGCTTACAGACTGATTAAGATGAGTCCCTAGAAACTGTAGTCTAGGTCCATTTTTTTCCCCCAAATTATAAAATTAAGATCTAGATAAAGCAGTTTCTACTCAGGCCCATGTAGTACAAATCAATTCAGTAAGGCGTTTTCTAAGCTGACCAGATGAACTGTTTACTTCCCATTGTTTATGCTGGAGAACAACTAAGGAGGAAAAATGTAGAACATTTTAAACTATAGAAGAAAGCATGGGGTAGCAAAGTTGGCTTGGTGCCTAAAAGGAGAAGAAACAGAGTTTGACAGTGTTCAATGAGCTTGCTACATAATTGTACATGCTAAGGACTCCTTTTTATTTTATGGGAAGATCCAAGATATAGTCATTCAATCTCTGATAAACAAATTCCTCAAAGCAGCTACCAGTGCACACCCACAGACATGAATTGATGAACTGAGATCCTACCTCTTCAAAGTAAAAGACCCTGAATTTAGAATATTCTGTTGCTGCAGTGTCCTGGGTTGCACCAGAAGGGGTTGCCAGGCTGGTGACTAATCAAAGCAGGGGCTCTGGGAGGACTTAGCCACAGGAAGGTAAGTTTTATCTCCAACCTAAATTTGTCCTGATTTCCAGATCCATAAAACCTCCTCTCTATTAGGTATATCTCCACTTAAGGGTCTCTCAAAACCTCAAAGTTACTGTACAGAAGACCAAACTCATCTTTCATGCTCCCTGCTTTGCTTCCTCTTTTTCTGCTGGTGTTCCAATGGTCAATACCGGTCAGCACCATGGACAGCGCCAGAGAATCTTTTTAAAGTTCCTGAAATGACTGAAATCAAAGAACCTTGTGGTAGAAGAATTTACATGTACTGTTATGTTCATCACAACACTGTTCACAAGTGCACACACATGGAATCAGTGAAGGAGCCCATCAACGGTGGGCTGGATTAAGAAAATGTGGTACTTACATACCATGCAATACTATGCAGCCATAAAAATGGACAAAATCATGTCCTTTGCAGCAACCTGGTGGCATCTGGAGGCCATTATCTTAAATAAACTAATGTAGAAACAGAAAACCAAATACTGCATGTTCTCACTTATAAGTGAGAGCCAAATAACAGGTATTCATGGACACTGACATGGTTTGGCTCTGTGACCCAACGCAAATCTCATTTTGAATTGTAATTGCCATAAACGCCATGTTTCAAGGGGACCTTGGGGGGAGGTGACTGGATAATGGGACAGGTTCCCCCATGCTGTTCTCATGATAGTGAATTAGTTCTTACGAGAGCTGATGGTTTTGTAAGTGTCTGTCAGTTCCTCCCTCACACTCTTTCCTGCCACCTTGTGAAGAAGGTACTTGCTTCCCCTTCACCTTCGACCGTGACTGTAAGTTTCCTGAGGTCTCCCCAGTCATGCAAAACTGTGAGTCAACTAAACCTCTTTATAAATTACCCAGTCTCAGATATGTCTTTATAGCAGTATAAAAATGGACCTATGCAGACATAAAGAAGGGAACAATAAACATTAGGGACTCATAGAGGCAGGAGAGAGGAAGGGGGACATGGGCTAAAAAACCACCTGTTGGGTACTATGCTCACTACCTGGATGATGGGATCAGTTGTAACTCAAATCTTAGTAAACCTGCACATGTACCTCCAGTATCTAAAATGAAAGCTGAAATTATATACATAAAGAAACAAAGCTTTCCTTTTAAATTTTTTTAAAAAAAGTCTTTGCACAGCTTGGGGGTAAATCTGGGGTTGAAGGCACAGGATCTGAATTACCTTTCTTTTTTAAGGTCTAGTAATGTGATAAGGACTTTACAGACACTATCTATCTCATTTAATCCTCACAGCAATTCTATAAAACAGTCTCCATACATCTTTTAATTATATTTAAAATATTTCTAGCTATATTTCAGAGAATTTTACCTATACATAAAAGTAGACAGAATAATGGAAGTCCCTGTGAACCTATCACCCAGCTTCTAAAATTACCTACTTGGGGTCAGCTTTGTTTGTTTCATTCATTTTCATTTCTACCTGTCCCCCAACTCTTTATTTATACTGAAGAAAATCCTAAAAATTATATTAGTTCATCTACAAAAACAGATAACACACATAAAAAAATTAATACTTCCTTAACTTGGTCAACCATCCAGTATTAAAATTTCCTGATTTTTTTCAAAAAAGTTTTTTCTTAAATACTTGGTTTGAGATTTTCTAACAATGTTTAAATTTAAAGTCTTTTAATACAGAGTTACAATTCTTACTGATATCCAACCACCCATTCTTTGGCCAAGGAGAGCCTCAAGTTGGCACTAGTTCTTCTGACAATCTTTCTGTTTTTCTGAGACAAGGTCTCACTCTATCACCCATGCTGGAGTAGAATGTCACAATCACAGCTCACTGCAGCCTTGACTCTCAAGCTCACACAATCCTCCCACTTCTACCTCTCAAGTAGCTGGGACCACAGGTGTGCCCTACATAACCAGCTAATTTTTTGATTTTACTTTTTAGTAGAAATAGGGTCTCACTATGTTTCCCAGACTAGTCTTGGAACTCTTGGATTCAAGTGATCCTCCTGTGTTGTCCTGGGATTACAGGTGTGATCTTTTGACACTCTTTGACAGCTCCCTTGCTTTCCAGATTGATAAGATGTTTAAGGCTTCGTTCTACATTCTCCTGATAGGGACCTGAAATTAGCCCTTTCTCTAAAGGCCTCAAAGGGATTTTTTGTTTTTGTTTTTGTTTTGAGGAAGGGTCTTGTTCTATTGTTAAGGCTGGAGTACAGTGGTGTGATCACAGGTCACTGTATCCTCAATCTCCTGGGCTCAAGTGATCCTCCCACCTCAGCCTCCTGAGCAAATGAGACTACATGCACATGTCACCACACCTGGATCAAAGTTTTTTAAGTGGGAAACTTAAAATATAATCCAGGACCTAGGGGTGCTCACTGTACTGTGTTGGTCATTTTTTTCTAGGCCTCTTTGGTGGACAGAACAAAAAAAAATTTAAGGAAAATAGAAATTTTGAGTTCTTGCCATATTTTTTCATTCAAGTTTAGCATTGTAGTATGTACTTTCCCCATTTTACAATTTGGGTATCTTTTCTCTTTTATTAAAAATCTTATGACATTAACATAATTCGTTATTTGCATTATACTACAACATACAACCATTTCAAAAGCAGTAAGAAGTATTACTACTAACAATGTATCTGAAAACAGTTATTTTTGTGGTCCTTTTTGTCAACAGAACACGGTACACTGAATTACTGTATTTCCAAATCATCTAAAACATTTTTAAACTGTGAAAATATACCTATTACCAAAAAGTGCACAAAACATATACATTCATTTAACAAACACAAGTTTCAAAATGAACAATCATGAACCATCAGCAAGGTCAAGAAAGAGAATGAGGTGAACAACCATCCTTCAAGATCTCCCTGCCCTCTTAATTAGTATCCTGACTTTTGGATGATATAAGAAAAGACTCAAATTGAATAATAGAAGATTAATGCTATAATGTCTCAGATGAAGAATTTTAAGACAAAGTAACAAACTATCTAAAATCAAAGACACATGATGAAAGAATTAAAATAAATGAAACTGAACACATTAAATGTAAATTGCCAAATACCTCAATTAAAAGGTAGAGACTATCAGATGAGATAAAAAAGAAACCAGACTATATGCAGCTCACAAGAAACCCACTTTAAATATGAAGATGTAAATACATTAAAAGAAAAAGAAAATTATATACCATGCTAACATTAATCAAAAGCAGGCAGGGCTTAGTGATACTGGTATCTGTCAAAGTATATTTCTGGCCAGAGACTAGTACTAGAGAGAAAGAACTTCACTTAATTATGAGAAAAAGGACAATTACTCATGATAGCATAACAGTATTAAACATTTACAAATCTAATAACAGAACTACAAAATACATGAAGCAAAAACTTATAGAATTGCAACAGGAAATACACAAATCCACATTATGCTCTGAGATTTAAACACCCTTATCTCAGTAACTGGTAGAATAGACAAAAAAAATCAAGATATACAAGGCTTAAACAACACAATCTCCTGGCCTACAGTCAAACAGTATAGAAACAATTGGATATCCATATGGAAAGATTTAAACTTTGACCTGAACCTCATATCATATATAAAGATTAACTCAAAATGCATCATAGACCTAAATGCAAAACCTAAAATTATAAAGCTTCTGGAACAAAACTCAGGAAAATCTTGTGAACCTGATTTAGATATATAATACTTAGCTACAACAAAAACCACCCATAAAATAGGTAATTGACAAACTGGACTGCAACAAATTCAAAAAGTTTTATTTTTCAAAAGCTACAGCTGGAAGAATAAAAAGAAAAAACACAGACAGGCAGAGAAGTTTTGCAAAGTGCCTGTCTCGGTCCATCCAGGCTGCTATAACAAAACACCACAGACTGGGTAGCTGCTAAAAAATGGACATTCATTTCTCACAGTTTTGGAGGCTGGGAAGTCCAAGCTCAAGGCACCTGCAGTTTCAGTGTCTGATGAGGGTCTATTCCTTGTATGCATTCCTGCTGCATCCTCACATGGTAGAAGGGACAAACAAGCTCATTTGGATCTGTTCCATAAAGGACACTAATTCCATTTGTGAGCATTCTACTTTCATGTCCTACTTACCTCCTAGAAGGCCCCATCTCCTAATACCATCATTCCGGGGGTTACAATTTCAACACAGGAATTTGCAGGGACATAAACAATCAGACCACAGAAGGTTTGGCATCTGTGATACAGTTTCCCTCAGTAAACACAAAGGATTAGTTCCAGGATTCGCGGCAGATACTAAAATCCACAGATGCTCCAGTACCTTACATAAAAGGACAAAGGAGTTGCATGTAACATACACATGACCTCACATATACATTAAATTACCTCTTGGTTACGTATACCATCCTAGCACAATGTAAATGCTATGCAAATAGTTGTTATACTGTATTGTCTAGGAAATAATTATAAGAATAAAAGGTCTATTCTTGTTTAGTATAGATCCTTTTTTGTCTGTACTTTTTGATCCACAGTTGGTTGAATCCATGAATGGGAAACCCACAGATAACGGAAGGCCAACTGTATATAAAAAATCTCAATAGTTGATAAAAGAAAATACATTACCAACTTAAAAAAATGGAGAGATTTGAAAATGTCACAACAGAAGACACAGGGATGGTCAAAGTTCAAGTTTGTTATTAATCAGATAAATACGAATTAAAAGCACAAGGAGAAACTACCTGAATCTATTAGAATAAATACATTATTGAAAACTGACCATACTAAGCATTGACGAGGATAGGGAGGAACTGGAACTCTCAGCCACTGCTGGCTGGTTAATATGGTACCATAACTTTGAAAAACAGTTTTGCAGTTACTTAAAAAGGCAAATCCATACCTGCCATATGATCCACCCACTCCACTCCTAGGTGTTTACCCAAAAGAAACAACAGCACATGCCCAACAAAAAGACTTTTACCCAAAAGCTCATAGCAGCTTTATTTGTATTAGCCCCTAACTGGAAGTAAGCCAAAAGTCCACCAGCAGGCAAAAGGATAAACAAATTGAGGTACATCCACACAATGGACTACAAATCAACAACAAAAAGAAATGAACTGCTAATGCATGGAACAAGAATGAATGACTCTCAAAATACTTATGCTGAATGAAAGGAAACAGTTTTTTTTAAGAGAGTACACACTATATGTCTATATTTATCGAACACTCTACAAAATGCAAACTAACACAGTCAGAAAGTAGGTCAGTGTTTGCCTGAGGATGGGGGAAAAGAAGAGAGAGGCACAAAAGAGAAATACGGTTTATACAGGGGCACAAAAAACCCTTGGGCATGATGAATGTGTTCACTATCTTAAGTTGTTTTATAGATGGATACATCTGTCAAAGGCATCAAATTGTACACCTTAATGGTAGTTTGTTGTATGCCACCTGTCGTCAAATAAAGATGTTAAATTAAAAACAAATGTCACAAAGCTAGCAAAAGGTAAGGATGGGACTTGAACCCAGACAGGCTGTTTCCAGAGCCAGGTCACACCCACTGGTCTACGCCATGGAGAATCTAGCATGTCTCCCGAGGCCTGCTTATTCTCCAGGGATATACGTGCTACTCATTAAAAGGCACTTCATAGTTTATGTACGTTTCCTTGGGGGTATTCAGAAGTCCTTTGGCCCCACAGAAATGCTTCTTCGGGGTCTGTAAGTCTCGCCGGCAAAAGCACGCATCTCTAGTACCTGGTAGGGCTCAGAAACCAGCAGCTCTGTGATAGTGACGTGGTTCTGCCAGCTGCTATGTGGCCCCCGTTTCTCTTGTGTATATCAGGCAGCCACACTTATATTCGAAAGCAGGAAATTGGCTCTAACATAAACAGAGCAGCTACAAATTTTTCCTTTTTCTTTAATTGGTGGCATGCATAATTAAAATGAATTCATGTTACTTCCACGTCTTAGGAGAAAGAAACAAAATACCAACATTTTCTCCTCAACACTTAATTAACAATGGGAATTCGACTGGGAGAATTTTCTTGGCCATACAGAAAATTAATTCCACCTGTAAGAAAAATGTAAGCTTAAATTGAGAAGCCGTGTCTTGACAGGATTCTTCTGTGTGGAGAGAAGTCAAATGTTTCTTCAAACATATGATCATGCCTGACCGTCAATGGGGGTCCCTGTGTTCGACAGGTTAGGCTCCACTTCAAGTGAGGCAGGTGGAAGACGGGCAATGGCACAGCCTCCTGCAACACACAGCTGCTTCCCAATGGGGCCGATCAGCAGACCCCAGCACTGGAAGACTGCCTGATGACTGAAGGACTAGTTAAGCTCTTTTCTACTGAACTACTTAAGTTCAGAGATTAGGCTCTAAGCAGTTTTTGACTTGCCAAAAAAACACACATATATTTTCGGGGCTGGGAAGAAGAGACGCTTCCCCTTCCTTCTCCTCTCCTCTGCTGTTTATTTTCAAGCAATTACTATAGTTCAAAGCCTGCCAATTTACCTTTTATAGGCTGTTTCACACCGTCACCATGGAGCACAAAAGCAACACCTGCATCCCAAGGCTCTCAGCAGCCAGTATCTAGGTCCCACACACAGAGGTGTCTGTTAGGGGATGGAGGCCTGGCTGATTCAAAAACAAAACAACATATAAGGCAAATGGGTTGAGTCCCGGTCAAACACTCTCTTACAGTGCCTGGTTTGGGGTTTGTTTGTTTTTTCCATATTGCCCTTTAAAATTCTGTGGGCATGAGTTTCTTTCAATGCCTAGCTAAAAAGTGTGACTAGATTTGATGGGAAATAGCTGGTTAGAAAAGGCTGCAGCCTTGGAAACATCAGAGCAACATTTATGGTGATAGAAATGGCACTAATAATATGAAATATGAGCAACTCAGACACAAGAAGAAAAAGAGAAATACTGAAAATGTGTCTGGATGTGTGAAGGAAGGTTTTTTTTTTAATCCTCTAGCAGAAATGTCTACACTACAGAAGAAAAAGTATGGCTGGAAGAACAATAGCTCTCATTCATCGGATATCTGAAGAGTCCACTAGGTGCCAGGCAATGTCTGAGGCTCCGGAGGACAGAGCAGTGTACAAAACAAAGTCCCCGCTCCTGCAGGAGCCTCTGTTCTAAGTGTAAGAGAGACGATAAAACTCGAGGCAGAGGTGGGTGGTGGGTGATGGGGTCCACTTTGGATAGTGACAGGGGAAGGATTTTGTTGAGATGGCGTTTGAACTGAAACTTGAATGAGTTAAGAGAGCAAGCCCAAGGCCATTTAGAAATTCAATGTAAGTGTAAAGCTGGCCAGGTGCTGTAACCTTAGCACTATGGGAGACCGAGACAGGCAGATCACTTGAGAGTCAGGAGTTCAAGACCAGCCTGGCCAACATGGTGAAACCCCGTCTCTACTAAAAATACAGAAATTAGTCAGGCATGGTGGCACTTGCCTGTAATCCCAGCTACTCAGGGGCTGAGGCAGGAGAATCATTTGAACCTGGGAGGTGGAGGCTGCAGTGAGCTGAAATCATGCCACTGCACTCAGCAGAGCAACAGAGCAACACTATTTCAAAAACAAAATAAAAATAAAAGTTAGCCAGGCATGGTGGCGTGCACCTGTAACCCCAGCTATTTGGGAGGCTGAGGAAAGAGAATCACTTGAACCTGGGAGGCAGAGGTTGCAGTGAGCTGAGGTTGCACCACTGCACTCTAGCCTGGGTGACAGAGTGAGACTGTCTCCAATAAAAAAAAAAAGTATAAAGCTGTTAGTGTTAGAAGACCCTGTCTCCAAAAAAAAAAAAAAAAGTGTAAAGCTGTTAATGTTAGAAGACAAATATTAGTGCCCAAGAAAATAAGGAGGTAACAGACTTCCAAAGGTTTTGTGGTACGTCTTCCCTATGTCACTGTTATTGTTCCATAATTAAATGGTTCTCTCGAGACGTCAGGTGACCTAAGCCTTTATGCTGCTAAGTGGCCCACACTTTTTTTTAAGTATAAAACCTAGAAGGTGGTCACTATTTCTTTTTTCTTTTCAGGTAGGTATTGCTCTGGGGACTGAAACGGGGGGATCCTCCTGAGCTTAGACACTTGGCAGCTAATTCCAGAACACTAGAGACCAGGGTCAGAAAGAGAAAAGAAAATGAAAATCTGGAAATCTGAAATCACAATTCACAAAGACACATGGTTTCATTTAGTATGTATGGCTTGGCAAAGGGGAACTGAATTAATAAATTCTGGTAATACAGTAAGGACAAAATAAATGTAAGAAAAATAGAAGTAAATGGAGAATGACAACATGAATTCATGCTCCTTTGAGCAGAAAGTAATTTTTCTGCTTTGTCACTCAAACAGCTGGCAGACCTGACATCACCCTGCCTCTACCTCCATGCTCTTTTGGAAAACTTTCTTGGGCCTCAGATTCAGAGTCTAACACTATTTTCCACTTAGTGGGTCAGAGCTCCTTGGAGAAGAGCCCATTCTTTGCTGGGCAACAGAATTAAAGGCTGAGTCTAGAGCTAATAAAATGAAGAAAAAGAAGGAACCATGAGGAAAGCTTGGGAAAGACTGTCCTGGCCAATCTGATTACAGTCATTTGGTATATCATGAGCCAAGAAAGGCCAGGAGTCCATCCTGAAGTCCAAAAGAGAGAAATAATATTAAGTATTCTAGAGAAAGGTCATACCCTTTAATATGCATGAACAGACTGAAGCCCAGTTACAAAACAACACAGGTTGATCCCTGTATTAGTCCATTTTCACACTATCATGAAGAAATACTTGAGACTGAATCATTTCATAAAGAAAAAGAGGTTTAATGGACTCACAGTTCCATGTGGCTGGAAAGCCTTCACAATCATGGCAGAAGGTGAAGAAGGAGCAAAGGCACATCTTACATGCCAAGAAGCTTGTGCAGGGGAACTGCCCATTATAAAACCATCAGATCTATTGAGAGTTACTCACTATCACGAGAACAGCAGAAGAAAAACACGTCCCTATGATTCAATGATCTCCTACCGGGTCCTTCCCACAACATGTGGGGATTACGGAAGCTACAATTCAAGATGAGACTTGGATGGGGACACAGCCAGACCATATCAATCCTTTATCCAAAATTCTTGGGACCAGAAGTGTTTCTGGATTTCAGATTTTTTTTTCAGACTTTGAAATAAAAAGTATCTCTAATCTGAAAATCCAAAATGCTTCAATGAGCACTTCCTTTGAGTGCCATGTCAGCACTCAAAAAGTTTCAAATTTGGTGCATTTCAGATTCTGGATTTTTGGATTAGGGATACCCAACCTATATAACTGTGCTATACACCCACTGTGGGCTACAGTTGTACAGGCTGAGTATCCCTAATCCAAAAATCACAGGGTGTATCTAGCAGAAAGATGGATTTGTATTTGTCATACCAGAACCACTCAGATAAGTGGCTGGTTAAAAAATTAGAATCAGGGTGAACTGCAGGAAAAGGGCCTTGAGGAACTGAGGAGCTGGAGTACGAATACTGGTAGGCACCCTTGAATGCTGCATGGGCCTGCAACCCTAGTATGAGGATGAGGCCCTGCAGGAGGCTGAATTTGATTCAAGAACCAGAAAAGTCAAATGATCATGTACATTCCCCTAAGCTTCATACACTGGCTTCCCTTTCAGGGTATCAACATACATTTAACATTTCCTTATTTTCTTCACAGATGCGACTCAAAGCAATGTCGAAAATGAGACAATATTCTTTTAAATTGGCCAGAACCTGATTTCTGGCTCTGTTACCAATTGTTTTACTTCACGGATGACTGTTTTCTTGCCTGAAAGCAGAGGCAAATACCTGTATCTCATGAAATCATGAGCCCATAGGAGATGAATTCTTAAAGAACCCACCAGGGCCTGGATGTGCATGGCAGGAACCTAGTAAAATTCAAAGACTGTCAATTCTCTCTCCGTAGTATAATTGAGGCAAATGGTCTCAAACACTACTTTACATGAAGAGAATAAAAATGGGAGTAGGAAGTTGGGAGTAGCTGACTTTATAATGCATGTTCTGAATTTTTTGAGAAAAAGCCACTCAATACTTTTACAATACAGAAACCACAGAATACAATACAATACAGAAACCCCAGTAAACCCAAGTTGCCTTGTGTCATGGGTGCATACAGTGGCCTAAAAGGAGCATTTTCCCCATTTGCAGTTCTTTTTTAACCATGTTCCAAAAATTATAAAGAATATTTTTACTTTATGGCCAGCATTTTTTCTTCTTGCCCTGTCTCAACTAAACTTAGAAAAACGAAGCACAGGCTGTCTTCAGAATATAGTTCCAAGATTTTAAGTATTTCAAAACAAAAACTTTTATTGACAACATTTACATTTCTTAGGAATTATCTAGAATTTAGCACCAAAATAAATTTGTTAGTTGCAAGACACATTCTATTAAAAGATCATACCACTCACACAGTTTCTATTGGGAATGCACAAGAACAGATTAAACATGCTCATAATCCCACATAAACAGTCTGAAACACACACGTCATCTGAGTTGACAGCTAAAAAAAAATTAAGGAGAGAAGAAACACACACAAAAAATCCTCGTCTCATATGTAGGAATCCAAAGCCCATTTCCAGCCTTTAAGACACAATCAATTCTTTCAAGATCCATTCTTCCTTATTTCAAACCTTCATGCCCTTTCAAAAATAGAAAACCCTATCTCTCACTTGAAGTCTTAGGTGGGAAAATACTCATAACAAAACAAAACAAACTCAATGCAGAAATCCATTTTCTTGTCTTTTCTTTATTCTTCTCTTCTGTTAGAGCTTCATGAATGACCATCTTTTCCCATTTGATTCTCAAGGAAAAACAGACCGCCATAGATTCTTCCAAGAACACAGGAAAGCCTAATGTTATCTGACTTGTGTTATAAACTGTGCAATATTTCACACTGCATAAGCCAAGAAACGGGATGATCAATGCATTAAGTAGGAAACCTTCTCTAAAGCTGTCACTCAAATGGTCCCTTTGCAAGATTCAGGACTCGTTTTAAGAGGTGGTATCACCTTGAAAGTTTTTAGTGTACCTGATCAAAGAGAGACCAAAAAAGTGGAGTTCCACACAATCTAGGCAAATGAATGGAAATGGGAGACAGTGTAGACAAAACCAGTGACAAAGTCACATTCTTTGCAGTTTATTCCTTCATACCTTCATGGAGAAGTAAAAACTTCCAGGTGGGGAGTATTTGCTTTAGGAAATAATCTTTTACATAGTGAATAAATGTAAAAATAGGACATTCAATCGGCCCAAAGAATAGAGTGAAGAGGATACGCCCACTCCTCCCTGCCTCTTGCCATCCAGTTTCTTTCCCTATAGATAACCACCATTAATATCCTTCAGCAAGATTCCAGCCATTTACAAGCACTATCACACACTCTCCATGCCCCATGGACTATTCCATCAATGGACAAAGAGAAAGCAGACAAATGAACCTCAGATCCCTCAGATGTCAGTGAAAAAAAAGTCTCGCTTTCAGACGTAATGAGTTTATTTGTTAAGGAAATGTTTTATTTGCACCTAAGAGTAGTGTGGTAAAAAGATCTATAAAAATAATGAAGGAACACAGGGAAAGCATAATCTAAACTACATATTAGATACTGAGAACACATTTTAATGTTTCGAGTACTGTTTATTATCTACCAACAAAACAATGAACTATATAAACTTGATATATTCCAGATTCCAGAATGGTCTTACCTTTCAGAAATTAGGGTGACCTGTCAGAGGTTACATAAGACATTGGAGGCATCTTATGTGCAAAGCCCAGTCAAGAAGGAATCTTGTTTTCGAAAAGATTCCAGTCTCTTACGGGAGAAAACACACACTTAACAACTAAAATACAGGTAGTATTCACACAAATAAATATTGAGCTAGAAACTTACATACAGGGCATATAAGGCATATACTGTCTGGCACCTTGGAAATCAGTGATAGCCATTATTATTATTATTAAAATTGCTACCAATGAAAGTAAAGGCCCTAAAGAAAGATGATAAAAGGAACTAGAGTTGATGGGCAGTAGGGAAATCTTCCAAGAAAAGGTCTCTGCGGAAGCAATATTTAACCTGAGACGTGAAGAATAACTGGGTATTCAGTAAGTAAAGATGGCAAGAAAGAACATTCCAGACAGAGAAGATGGTAGCACATGTGAATGTGAGGTGGAAAGTGCATTGTATCTCTGCTGGGATGCAACCTGGCCTTCTCTGTCTGGGTCGGTTCCCAGTAGCTCTGTCTGAAGGCTCTCTATTGCCAGCTCGGCTCCCACGTGACTTATACCACCATCCTTCTGCCCCATGGAATACTGCAGTGGGGGAACACTCAGGGCTGGGATAGAGTGATGGATACTCATCTGGCACAATAAAGACCCAAGTCTTTTTTTTTTTTTTTTTTTTAGTGAGAGGGAGTCTCACTCCCTCTCATTGCCCAGGCTGGAGTACAGTGCCACAATCTTGGCTCACTGCAATTTCGGCCTCCTGGGTTCAAGAGATTCTCCAGCCTCAGCCTCCAGAGTAGCTGGGAAAACAGATACACACAACCACACCTGGCTAATTTTTGTATTTTTAGTCAAGATGGGGTTTCACCATGTTGGCCAGGCTGATTTCAAACTCCTAACCTCAAGCGATCTGCGTGCCTTGGCCTCCCAAAGTGCTGGGATTACAGGTGTGAGCCACTGCACCCAGCCAAAAACTGGATTTTTAAGAAATCTTGTCTTTTATTACATCTTTAAGGGGGTGTCATCAACAGTGCTGGGCATACAGCAGACACAGGCCTGTGCCTCATGAGAATGTACACGTGGAGCCTGGACATAAGAAAGGAAATATGAACACCATTTCCCCATGCCTTTTCAAAGAGCTCAAGTTTAAAAAAATAAGAAGGGAAGGAAAATAAAAAACAGGGACTGTATTAGTTCATTCTTGCATTGCTATGAAGAAATACCTGAGACTGGGTAATTTATAAAGAAAACAAGTTCAACTGGCTCATGGTTCTGCAGGCTGTACACGAAGCATGGTGCTGGCATCTGCTTGCTTCTGGAGAAGCCTTGAGAAGTTTACAAACATGGCAGAAGAAGAAGTGGGTACAGGCATGTCACGTGGCAAAAGCAGGAGCAAGAGAGGGAAGGGGAAGGAGGGAGGGAGGTGGCACACACTTTTAAACAGATCTTGGCCAGGTGCGGTGGCTCACGCCTGTAATCCCAGCACTTTGGGAGGCCAAGAGGGGTGAATCACAAGGTTAGATGGAAACCGTACCAGTCGACATGGTGAAGAATTGTCTCTACTAAAAATATAAAAATCAGCTGGGCGTGGTGGCATGCACCTATAATACCAGCTACTCTGGAGGCTGAAGCAGGAGAAGTGCCTGAACTAGGGAGTGAGAGGTTGCAGTGAACTGAGATCGCACCATTGCACTCCAGCATGGCGACAGAGTGAGACTCCATCTCAGAGAAACAAACAAACAAACAAAAAAACCAGAAGGCAGATCTTGTGTGAACGCAGAGCGAGAGCCTACATATCACCAAAAGGATGTCAAAAGCCATTCATGAGGGATCTACCCCCATTATCCAAACCCTGCCCACCAGGCCTCACCTCCAACACTGGGATTGCATTTCAACAGGAGATTTGGGTGGGGACGAATATTCAAACTATGTCAGGAAAGAACAAAACAACAAAACAAAAAGCTGAAATTTAGCACCTCACCCCCGAGCGAAAGGGCTGAGCTCAGTAACCCTAAATTTTGGACGATAACTAACAAAGTCTAGAAAACAATGGAGATACTGTTTTAAAATAAATGCTATAGGCTTAACATTGGGAAACGATGCTTCCTAGCTTGTGTCTATTTAGCTGTCTTGGCCTTATAGTTCCACCAAACACAACATTCTGCTGGAGAGAAACACAGAAAGGTTTACCTAAGACAGCAACTATCATCCTGAGTAAGTTCTCAGATATTGGTTGTAAATATAATGCACAACTGACAAAAAGCACCGTCCTAAATGATCCTTTACATGCCACTTTTTCTACCCTATTAAGATGCTCGTTGTTTCTTTGATTTATCTGATAATAAATTTTTGATGACTGGTAAGTCTCATAAAATTGCTTTGGTGCTGACTACACTGATTAATAAGTCTGAAGAATCGAAAGTGTCAGGAATTCATGTGTAAGAATAAGTTACTGCCAAACATCTATTAGATATTCCATAAAATATGGAATAAAAAGGTTGATCTGGTCATTTTATCTTGGATCCATTTTCCTCTAACAATTTATATTCAGGGTCATCATTGTCTTCTGTTGCCTTAAAAATGGATAAAGTAAATCCAGATGGTAGGCAAATTTAAGAATTCAACTGAATTTTTAAAAAATAATGAATTGATGTCAATAATAAAATATGTTTCCTAGAAAAATAAAGAAGTGAGGATTAGAAATCATTGCTGGGATGACCCTCTGAGATGATCTAGTTTGAAATTTGAGCTTGGCAGATAGGGAAGCTGAGGTGGATGAGATGAGATCGTTTGCTTCATTGGCCGTGAGAAAACTGGCACGAAAAGCTACCTCTAAGATAAGTAATCTAAGAGCAGACCTCTGTGTATGCCATAAACATATGTGCTATCTGTATGTTTTTAAAAAAATGTTATTTTGATTTTAAAAAGTTCAAGCTTACAAGAAAACTCAATCCATCTCCACCCGGAGCCTTTTCCCCCTAACAGGTCCTATATTCCCTATTTCCCCTTCTTCCTTAGTGTTTCACAGAAGAGTCATGGTGTCTTGATGGCATGGGGCAGCATCCTATGAAAGTAAGCATTCCATCTTTGATCTCTCTGGGCATGCTGAGAAAGCAAACCAGCTTTAATTACATGAGAAAAGAATTCCGTGTCTCTTGATGCTGCCCACTAATCCATAGATCCCCTGGGACGAGGTAGGAAAAATGAGACACAAATCATGAGGGCTCTAGAAGTGTTGGCCAGAGCCTCAAGATAGGACAGGAAACCTGACTCCACACTCTATAGGACAAAACCCTCAGAGGCGTTCGAACTAGAGTGACTCCATCTTGAGTGAGGCTAGGAAATTGAGGCTGGGACTTGCTGGGCTGTATTCCCAGAAAGTTAGGTATTCCTAGTCTCTAGATGCTTACAGCTAAGGGAACAGATGGATGATGCTTACTAAGTAGACCCAGACTTGGGAGTGTCCTGCTCTCCCAATACCTGGAGAACAAAGGCATTCCTAAGGATAACACTGACTCTTGCATAAGATAGTGACAGTAATTAAGAAAATTAATCCTTTATCACAAACCCTTGTAGCAGAGCACATTTCCCACGGTCTTTTAAAATCACACACACACACACACACACACACACACACATGCACACACACACACACGCACACGCACACAGGATTTCACCTAGGGTGGATGCATTCCTTCTCTTACTTTTGGGAACGCCCTACTCCGTCTATGGAGTGGCAGTGCTTTCAGCACTTTAGTTCCTTAATAAACTTGCTTTTGCTTTGCACTGCAGACTCGCCCTCCATCTTTCTCATGCAACATCCATGAACCCTCTCCTGGGGTCTGGATTGGGACCCCTTTCCGGCAACAAAACTCCAACAGCCATCACACAGGACCACACAGGTCCCAGGTTCCATGCTCCTGGAGGGGGTCCCATCACATGATGCAGACACAAAGACTTTCCACCCCGCACACGCCCTCCTTACAATTCTAGTGAAGAAAACAACGTGCGCTGGTGCTCTGTGGAACCCTCCCTTCGTGAATTCTCTACCAAGAAGTGGTTTGTTAGGTACATTTCATTCCTGACACATCTTCAAAGTCGAAGCAACTTTTGTTTTAATAGGGTCCATTCTTAAAAGATTAAAAATCCAACACGGACCCCTTCGCCATTCCTTACAATGAAACAGTGGTAAATGCTTATTTTTGGAGAATCACAAAAATTGTTGAAACCCAAGCCTTAAGAGCGGGGTGGGGTATATGTGTGTGTGGTGGGGGCATGGATCAAGACTTAGAGAGCCATTTAATCGCACTGGCTCATAAGCAGAATGTGCCTCCCTGTGAAGGTGTAGGGGGCTACAGACGAAGAGAGGAAAGAGAAGGAACGAATTCCTAAAGAACTGAATGGCATTTCTTGGCATCTGAGTAACAGTAAATCTTACTCAAGACCTAATCCCCCATTCAAAAGACACAGCCAAAACCCATCGGCATGTTACATCCAGACCCGTTTCACATGCAAAGATACACAAAGACTCAAAACAAAGGGATGGAGAAAGATTTACCAACCATAGGGAGAGCAAAAATAAATAAATAAATAAATAAATAAAAAGCAGGAGATGCAACTCGCATATTGGGTAAAATAGATTTTAAAGCAACAAAGATATAGTGGTAAAAGGATCAATGCAACAACAAGAGCTAACGATCCTAACACCCAGATACATAGAGACTTAGATTCAATGAGACAGAAAATTAACAAGGACATCAAGGACTCGAACTCAGATCCGGAACAAGTAAACTTAATAAATATCTATAGAGCTCTCCACTTCAAATACACAAAATATACATTCTTGTCAATGCCACATCACACCTACTCATAGGTTTAAATGAAACATTGATTGGTCATTATTAATACCCATTTTTTTTTCAGAATAAAGCAATATTTTCGTGCACCCTCCCTCTTTCTCTTTCTCTTTCTTCCTCTCCTTTACTCATTTATTTTTCTCTTTCCTTCCTTCTCTCAAAAAAAGAAAAAAATCAACTTGTAAACCTCTAGATCCAGATCGGCATTATCTCTCTCATTGCTTGATTTCCTTCCTTCCCTTCCCTTCCTCCCTACCTTCCTCCCTTTCTCCCTTCATTCCTTCCTTCCTCCTTCCTTCCTCCTTCCCTCCCTTCCAGCCTTCCTCCCTCCCACTCCCCCCCCAAAAAAATACAAAGGAAATGCTCGGGTTAAGATAAGATTGTGGAGACAGAGGTTCCCGAAACAACAGATGGCAAATGTTTCCTATTCAGACCTATAAAAGGTGCTAGACTCTCAGTTCATCTCCTCAAGATTGGGAGGGCGTTGAAGGAAAAAGATCTAGCTATATTAGCATAGATTCTTTACAGACACACATTTTCCGCCGCAAAGGATGGCTTTGCAGGGCCGTTTCAAAATACGGCAAAGAAATATGTTTTGGGGTAAAATATTTTTATTTTCTTCTTTGTCTAGGCCAGAGTCAGATTGGAAAGTCAGTCAGGATACATAGGGTTAAATAAAACATATGTGACGAGAATTTATGGTTTGTAGGGCATGGCTCCCCAACTCCCTAGATAGGAATTTGGGCAAGATAAAAATATTAGAGCTTAGTCCTCATTGGTCATACTTGGAGATAAGAGTTTTTACAAAGATCAAGTTAAAATGCAGTCATTAGCATGGGCCATCACTCAGCATGACTGATGTCCCTGTGAAATGGGGAACTCTGGAAACAGAGACAGAGATACATAGAGATAAAATGATGTGAAGAAACACAGAGGTAAAATAGCCTCCTGCAAGCCAAGAAGAGAGGCCTTAGACAAGCCCTTCCCTAACAGCTATCAGAAAAAGCCAACCCTGCTGACACCTTGATCTGGGACTTCCAGCCTCTAGAACCTGAGGCAATGATTTGCTTTTGACAATGACAGAATTGGGTATGCTCCAAATGAGATTATTTAGGCAAAGCGCGATGGCTCATGCTTGTAGTCCCAACACTCTGGGAGGCTGAGGTGGGCAGATCACCTGAGGTCAGGGGTTCAGGACCAGTCTGACCAACAGGGCAAAACCCCATCTGTATTAAAATCACAAAACAATCAGGCAGGCATGGTGGTGTGTGCCTGTAATCCCAACTACTCGGGAGGCTGAGGCAAGACAATCCTTTGAACCTGGGAGGCAGAGTTTGCAGTGAGCCGAGATCGCACCACTGTACTCCAACCTGGGTGACAGAGGAGGACTCCATCTCAAAAAAAAAAAAAAAAAGAAAAACCCAAACCAAAGAAAACCAAATGAGATTATTTAAAAACAAACTGTTATAGGAAAGGGGTCCCGATCCAGGCCCCAAGAGACGGTTCTCGGATCTCATGCAAGAAAGAATTCAGGGTGAATCCACAGAGTAAAGTGAAAGCAAGTTTATTAGGAAAGTAAAGGAATAAAAGAATGGCTGCTCCATAGAACAGCTGCTGGGTGCCCATTTTTATGGCTATTTCTTGATGATATGCTAAACAATGGGTGGAAGATTCATGCCTCCCCTTTGTAGACCATATAGTGTAACGACCTGACACTGCCATGGCATTTGTGAACTGTCATGGTGCTGGTGGGAATGCAGTAGTGAGGATGAACAGAATCACTCTCGTCGCCATCTTGGTTTTGCTGGGATTTAGCTGGCTTCTTTACTGCCATCTGTTTTACCAGCAAGGTCTTTAGGACCTATATTTTATGCTGACCTCCTATCTCATCCTGTGACTTAGAATGCCTTAATCATCTGGGAATGCAGCCTAGCCAGTCTCAGCCTCAGTTTACCAAGCTCCTATTCAAGATGGAGCTGCTCTGGTTCACGCGCCTCGGAGAGAACTATTCTAGTGGAAAATAATATTTTCTTGACTGCATTTAAAAAAATATCAAGTATCTTAGAAACATGTGACATAATATGCAAACACAGTAGAACAAAATATGAAAAGTTATTTCCTTCATGCTTGATGAATACACCGAGGCATTGATAAATGCCTGTCAATGTAACTCACACTGAAGTTTGTTATCTGATAAAGTTGATTGAAACTCCTTTCACAGCATTTTGCATTCTAATCTGAAATACCTGACAACACAGAAGAACTCTTAAATGCCAAAAATTAAAAATTTTAAAACTCCCACAAAACCTCCAACAATGCTTGGCCAGAATAAGAGACCAGAGCTCAATAAAAAAACCAGCATGTAATAAAACAAGATATTACTGTGTAGAGATCAGAAACCACAGACAGTTTTGTTTGATTATAAAAGCTCCACTTTTAAATTTATCTCTCAAATAAAAAAAGCAAATGCAGGCAATAATTCATCTTAGCTGAATAGGAAGCATCGAGCATTGAACTTTTAAGATTCTGTGGAGTTAATAATAAATATGTAGAATTAAACAAGTTCACTTCATTGAGGTCAACAGCCAATAGTTCAATATGATTATATCAAATGAATAGCATCCAAAATGGAGCTCAGAATAGCTCCTCTTGAAGAGAAGTAACCTGACACATTTTGTTTTTTGGGTTTTTTTCTGGCGTATGAATGGAGTTTAGCTAATACTTATTTTCCTACGGTCAAGTGAGACAAATTATCTATATTCTATTTACCTTAAATTGATATTGTAATGCATCATGCTGCATATTAGGGGCTGTATAAGGCATGCCAAATGCAGGCTTGACAGTCAACAATCAAGTGAGGGGGATACAGAAGGGAACAGGGGAGAGCGGGGACTGGAGGAGGAGACAGACACAGAGAGAAACAGAGATCCTTTCACTCTTTAAAGTCCTATGTAAAAGCCTTTTTGTAGTGCAAGGTTCGGGATAAATCTCCCTTCCCCCTTTGATGCAGCAGCTGTAGTTTTTTCCCCTATGCTCCTGTAATAGTTATACACCACTCTTCAAAGATAAGTGCACCAGTCACTGAATAAAATGCAAATTGTACTGAGTCAAAAGGCAAGGAACATAGAGCTTTTTCTCACTGGTCAAACCTGAGCCTGCAGGGTCCAGTCAGAGCTCCCGGGCAAGCATAGGCTGGAGCACATTTGAGGACCAGGGTGAAGGAGGGGAGAAAGGAACGTGGATATGAGAGGGAACATTTTCCCAGTCTTTATTTGCATCTATTGCATATCACAGTGAAGAACATTCCAGAGTAGGACACCTATAAAAAGGGGTCTTACTAGATGCCTTCAGAAATACAGCTTGTCTCCTGAAGCTGGTTTTTAAGCCCTAGTAGAGATTCACCTTTGACCTTCACAGGTTTAGGGGATGGAAGGTTCCAGCTATAACTCACAGAATCCAAGCATCCTGGAAATATCAAATGGGAAGAAGCGCCTTCCACTTAAAAAAAACTGAATCATTTTGCATGAGCTATAAAATTACAGGAAAATAAAGCCTCAAAAGCCTGTGAAAACATCATATGTTGAACAAATTATGAAAATGCAAAAAAGGGGAAAATACTAGTTACCTGTGAAGTATATATGAGTAATAGTGTTAACCAAGTGACAAAGCAGGAAAGAAAAAAATCCTTTTAAATGCAAAATACATTCAGCAATCTATCAAAACACTTGGAAGAGAGCAAGCAAGGTTATGTATTCCTCCTTACATCATCTGTATTCCTCCTGTCATACTGAAAAGGGAGGTATCAATTTACCAGGGTAGTTAATAGCTCATGACCACATATAGAAACAGTTGAGCAATTAAACAAAAAATCAAAAGTCTATTATAAAAAAAATTTTTTTTTTGAGACAGGGTCTTACTTTTTCACTGAGGCTGGAGTGCAATGTGATCTCAGCTCATTGCAACCTTCACCTCCTGGGCTCAAGAGGTCCTCCCACCTCAGCCTCCTGAGTAGCTAAGATATAGGCACGTGCCACCATACCTAACTTTTTTTCATTTTCTGTACAGAGGAAGCCTCACTACATCGCCCAGGCTGGTCTTGGGCTCAAGCAATCCTCCTGCCTCACCCTTCCGAAGTGCTGGGATTACAGGCATGAGCCAATGCACCCAACCGTCAAAGTCAGTATCGCATATTGGCTTACTTTTATTTAGTAAGATAAACATTCTGTAGCTGTTTGTGTTTTAAAATGTGATGCTACCTAATTTTGTCATTGAAGTTAACATGAAATAAGAGACATGACACAATACCACCCCAAATATAACATATTATATGAGTTTCCCTTTTCCCCGATATTTTTTTTTCTTTTTATTGCATTTTAGGTTTTGGGGTACATGTGCAGAACATGCAAGATAGTTGCAGAGGTACACACGTGGCAGTGTGTTTTGCTGCCTTCTGCCCCTTCACCCATATTTGGCATTTCTCCCCATGCCATCCCTCCCCCGCTCCCCCCCTGTCCCTCCCCTATTTCCCCCAATAGACCTCAGTGTGTAGTACTCCTTTCCCTGTGTCCATGTGTTCTCATTGTTCATCACCCGCCTATGAGTGAGAATATACGGTGTTTCATTTTCTGTTCTTGTGTCAATTATTTTTTAGCAATACTGGTTAAATGATACTTTTTATTAATACTGGTTAATATTTTCTTGCAAATAGGTCCAGAGATGCCAAACCTTGGAATTATGTATTATGGATAAAATGTAATAATGCATTTTTAACTTTAAAAAAGAAAAAGAATATACATATATAGCATTTATAAAGATAATATGTATCACAAGGAACAGAATACATAGTCAACTTTTAAAACATGAAAAAAATGTTTATATTAAAAGCCAGGTGCGGTGGTGCATGCTTGCAATCTTAGCGCTTTGGGACGCTGAGGCAGGAAAATCTCGAGGCCAGGAGTTTGAGATAAGCCTGCGCAACATAACAAGACCGCGTCTCCACAAAAATAAAATAAAAATTAGCCAGGGGTTGTGGTGTATGCCTGTCGTCCCAGCTACTAGGGAAACTCAGGCAGGGGGATTGCTTAAGCCCTGGAGATCAAGGCTGCAGTGAGCTATCATGGTGCCACTGCACTGCAGCCCAGTGACAAAGTGACACTCTGTCAATAAGAAAAAATACAAAAAAAACCCAAAAAGCTTTAAAGAAAAATTGGTCTTCATTTTCATGTCTACTACACAGAAATATTGTTTTACTGTGGCTTAATTTGAGCTATTTTCAGATACAGCAATGAAAAAGAAGACTCCACATTGTTCTACACACTGATTGTCACTATGCTAAATTTACTAACCACTAGAAAGATCCCGGGAATTTAACTCTCTCCTCTATCTTTGTGAAGATATTTCTAAAACCATCTGCTGGCTTCATGCATCCGTTTATACTTCACCAGGTAATATTTATAAAGCTTCTCTTTGAGATAATTTTCAGTAGCAAAGGGCTGTTTTAAAATGAATGGGCTCACCTATTAGGTTTGAAATGCTCTAGCCTTTTGGTGCACCAGTTATATGGGTGAAGTTATTTAAAGAATTTCGTGGCCTCTGACTCAGCAGTCATTAGAGGATATAGTAGTTGTTTAATAAATCCATTTGTGTCCATTATAGCTTGTAACAGGTTTGCACAGAGTGCAGCAGAAAAATAAAACATTACTTAGCGTTAATTCCACAAGTAAAACAACTTGAAAAATAACCAACAGTCAAAAGAATGCTTCCTTATAAATCAGACAGGATGATTTATTTGGCTAGATTTCTAATAAAAAGGAATTCTCAACTTTCTTCTCATGGTTTCCCACTATTCACCAAAGACTGCTGTGTTAAAATGTTTCTATTAACTGGCATGAGTAAGAGTATGGCTGGTCTTCATTTAAGATTTTTAAAAAATGGAACACACAAAAAACAAATGAGTGGGGAACTTCTCCGGAGAGAGAAAAGAAAGATGAAGACAGGCAGAATGTCGAGGAAGCATCTTTTGAGTGATGCCATGTTGGAAATGAGGCTTCAGGACTGCCAGGCTTGGCAAACTGCAGTTTTCATGATGACGCCTGTTTGCCAAATACGTTTTTCAAGGGATGCACTTTCAGCCTAACATTTGTCAAACCGCTTCTTTTGTTAACTTGTTGACAAGAGTTAACCTGTCAGCTTTTAAAATGGCTTACAGTTGCTATCCACCTTCCTTGATGGAAATGTGAAAAGCATGAGTTACCCTCTTTCACAAAGAATCTTGTCAAGGTTGCTGACTTCAACGTGACTGCCCCTCCCGGGGTGGAAAAAAAATCTACCTCTGTTAACTTCACAAGTGGTGACGATTCCATCATAATTCTGCTTCCCAGAAATAAAAGAGGTCAAAGAGACAACCACCACCAAGTAAAGAGTTAACAGGTGATTGTATAACTCAGCAACAGTTTAAAAAGACAAAGGAGTGTGTAGGATGTGAGCTTCAACCACCCAACCAAGCATACCATTTTATGTTAACTGGCAACTAAATGACACCACCCAACATGTTCCCCTGTGGAAGGCACAAAAGATGAACAGAGAGCAGCTCCCACCTGAGAAATGATGGATGGGACAAGATTAATGCCCAAAATGTTACTCCAGAGAGAGCAATCTCTATTCCTCAACATCCTACCGGCCACACCCTCCTGCTTAACGGAACAAGTTCCTGTCTTCATGAAGCTAAGTCATCCCCAGTATTTTAATTCTGCGGACACACTGAATTCATTGTTTTGTTTCAAGCATCCACGTCTCCTCTTGGAGTCCATTAGCGCCTATAAATCAGATCATCCATCTTCTCTGCCCTAGACTCAGAAGAACTTGAGGATGTACTCCGAGGAAGGTCACCGTGAAAGTCAAGCATGGACGTGAATGAAAACATTCCGGTAAGTTTTTTAGTTCTTTATTGCTCTCATTTCAGTAATGGGTTAACCGCTTAGGAAAAAAAGGGGGCGAGGGAAGGAGGAGGGGGTTCACAGGTATTTTAAGAGCAGAAGCCAAAAGTATGCTTAATGGTAATTTAAAGATAGAGAAACACACATCCGCAACAGACACTGATAAATACATAAGGATTATTTTTAATAAAGGGGATGTATGCAGCTTAAACAAAAGAGACAAAGAAGTGAAAATCAGAAACTAGGTTTTAGAAGAGAAGATCAAAAACGAAGGCACTGAATGTGAAATTTGCTTTTTTAAAAAACTATGAATATCACGAATAAATTGCCCACCCTGAAGGCTGCCACATGTAAAACATTTTCAAAAAGTAGCCAAGTACCTGCTAATTAGCATAATATTTTTCAATAGTATATTTTAAAAAATCCCTAATTATGTAATGGCTGCTTCAAACAGTTGAGTAGGGCTCAATTATATGAAGATATACTAATATAGTACATATATATTCCTATAAAGAGGCCCTTAATTCTAAATATCTGTGTGTGCTAATCTGGCGAAACACAAGAGTGGCATTTTTGTAGTATCTAAATAAATTTTGATTTATTGTCTTATTCAGCTAGCAGTCCATGTTTTGGGCTAGTATGTTTGACAAAGGGGTGATGATAGCTACTACAGGAGAATGACAGGAGGACAAAAAACTGAAATACACGAAGTAACCAACCCTCTTCTCCTTCCCGAGGAAAGAACTCAAAAGAGATCCCTGCCTTAGCGGAGTTTGTCTCTTGTGACCACCCAGCAGAGGATCATGTAGATGTCCCCAAAAGCAGCCATCACAGAATGAGCTGGTCCCCCTAGAAAGGGGACAATGGCTCTCTCGTGCTTACTGAAGCTTCTCTTTTTTTTTCTGAAACACAGTTTCACTATGTCACCCAGGCTAGAGTGCAGTGGCACCATCTTGACTCACTGCAACCTCCGCCTCCCGGGTTCAAGTGATTTTCCTGCCTCAGCTTCCCAAGAAGCTGGGATTACACGAACCTGTCACCACACCCGGCTAATTTTTGTATTTGGAGTAGAGACGGGTTTTACCATGTTGGCTAGGCTGGTAACTCCTGGCCTCAAATGATTCACCACCTCGGCCTCCCAGAGTGCTGGGATGACAGACGTGAGCTGCCACACCAAGACTACTGAAGCTTTTTAATGTCGACTCAACTGTTTAAAAAGTAATCCAGGGCTCCATGAGGAAATCACACAGAAAAAGCAAGCTAGCAGACGCACTGCTTGGACTATCCTAACTCCCCAAAACAGGGTGCTAATAAGACAGACAGGAACCGATTCACCTATTATGTTATAGATACCTCTCATTTATCCAGAATCCTAACCACATTCAAATAAATTAAAATAGTAATAGTGCATAATGGTGATTAATTGCCTAATAATGACTTTGAGGTCATATAAAATCCATAAACTCACAATTTAAGCTTTTAAAATTAAAAGTACTCTCATATGTAACATATTCTCATCCTCTATAAATTATAAACGGAACTATGGAAAATGAAAAATTATTAATCAGAATAATAAACAGATAATTTCCTCTAATTCCAGATGGCTAGGAGTTTGTTCATGCATTTTTCTGTATACTATCACATTAGAATGACTTTTTTCAAGATATTGTACAAACCAAGCTCTAAGTGACTTCCTGTTTACTAAGGAAAAATTAGAGCCCCATCTAAAACCAGGAGAGCAACGATGAACAATTTAAAAGGAACAAGATAAAAAATCATCTGCTAATTTGTGACTATATTTTCACACATTTTCATAATTAGCTAATTTCCAAGGGTGAGCTTTATTAATCGTTTTTGAAAAAAACGATTGAATCTGTAATAACTGTACATATCCACATCCTATACCTGTCTCATTTCATCCTTAAGATAAGTCTTTAGACTAAATTGTAAGTGTCACAGTGTTGTCTAAAGTAATCTAAAATATGCTTTACGTTGCTTTTATATAGGAGGATATGGTATCATTTTGGCAATTTTAGTGTATTTAGTTTGAAGTCCATTGTTCTTTCCTCTTTTTTCTTTTTTGGAGATGGAGTCTCACTCTGTTGCCCAGGCTGGAGTACAGTGGCAGGATCTCAGCTCACTGCAACCTCTGCCTCCCAGGCTCAAGCGATTCTTGTGCCTCATCCTCCTGGGTAGCCAGGATTACAGGTGCCCCTCCACTATGCCCTGCTAATTTTTATTTTAGTTTCACCATGTTGGCCAGGCTGATCTTGAACTCCTGACCTCAGGTGATCCATGTGCCTTGGCTCCTCAAAGTGTTGGGGTTACAGGTCTGAATAACCATGCTTGGGCCAGCCACTGTTCTTTACAGCTTGTCTTCTCTGTTTCTGTCTGGTGGAAACATGAACACAGCAAGCTGTGAATGTCTGACCAGCAGCGAGGTGCTCAGGCTGAAAGACTACAGAAACACAGCCAGCCATTTCTAGGCAAAGGCTCTGTCCTGCCAATCGATCCCAACCCACTGGCCTGGCACAGATTTACAGTGGGTTCTACTGGGTGTGTGACATATTTCTGATACCAAAAAAAAAAAAAAAGAAAAAGAAAAGAAAAGAAATTCTTAACTGTGACCTTTAGCGATCTTCTACCTTTCTTCCAATAGTTGGAATGTTCAATTCTCAAAAGCTGGTGCCAGGCTGGGCATGGTGGCTCACGACTGTAATCCTAGCACTTTGGAAGACCAAAGCGGTAGGACTGCTTGACGCCAGTGGATGGAGACCAGCCTGGGCAACATAGGGAGATTCCATCTCTACAAAAAGTAAATAAAATAGCTGGGCATGGCAGCGTGTGCCTGCAGTTCCAGCTACTTGGGAGGCTGAGGTGGAAAAACTGCCTGAGCCCAGGAGCCTGAGGCTTCAGTGAGTTGTGATTGTGCCACCATACTCCAGCCCAGTAATACAGTGACACCTTGTCTCTTAAAACAAATAAAAATAAGGCCAGGTGCAGTGGCTCACACCTGTAATCCCAGCACTTTGGGAAGCTGAGGCGAATGGATCACCTGAGGTCAGGAGTTGGAGACCACCCTGGCCAATATGGTGAAACCCCATCTCTACTAAAATGCAAAAAATTAGCCAGGCATGGTGGTGCGCGCCTGTAGTCCCAGCTACTCAGGAGGCTGAGGCAAGGCAATCACTTGAACCCCGGAGGAGGCTGCAGTGAGCCAAGATCACGCCACTGCACTCCAGCCTGGTGACAGAGCGATACTCCACCTCAAAATAAATAAACACATAAAAATTAAAAAATAAATTAAAAACGTTGATGCCAGACACAAAAACAGATTACCTTTGACTAAGGATGTTTTCGCCTTTTTCGTAGATGCTTAAAACTATACCGGATCTCAGCATTTG
Source organism: Leontopithecus rosalia (assembly GCA_028533165.1). Lineage (NCBI taxonomy): Eukaryota > Metazoa > Chordata > Mammalia > Primates > Cebidae > Leontopithecus > Leontopithecus rosalia. Next base: position 14,712,426 of record CM052669.1, read on the forward strand.
GGGTCAGGCAAGCATTGTGATAAATGATAGTCTGTTTTGCAGCTGGGGGCTGGGATAAAGTAGGAAAATAATGATGATAGATGTATCAACAGAATCAGGTGAAAGCGGCAGAATTCCTTTCAACCTCAACACATGGAGGAAGAAAGACGCAGGAACAGTGAGGTTTTTCGGACAGTTTTGCATAGGCTCCCTTCACCTGGAGTGAGGAGCTGAGGAATTTTGATGCTGTGACTTTTAGCTGGCAGATTCCGCCTCCGCTCCAGCCTTTTCCTTTCCTCTAAGAGATTATCATCTCACTAGAGTAAAAGCTTCTCTGTAATAGAATGACGCATGCTAGTACTCTCTGCAGATTTTATAAATAAACTGCTTAACAATTTTGTTCAGAACACTTGTAATTCTTTGCATTCACAGAAGAAAAAAAATATGTTCTGATCTGAATGGTGAATTCCCTTAGTGCCATGAATATTTAACTAATTTAATCCCTCAAAAATTCTCCAAAGAAAATTGGTATAAACCCCCTTGAAAACCTCAATGAAAAACAATGTACAAATAGAGACAGTGACCACATGCTGTTTCTTCTTGTTTCTGCTTTTTTCTTTTGAGAAAGGGTCTTGCTTTCTCACCCAGGCTCCAGTGCAGGGCATGATCATGGCTCAGTGTAGCCTCAATCTCCTGGGCTCAAGTAATCCTCCCAACTCAGGCTCCTGAATAGCTTCAACAACAAGCATGCACTGCCATGCCTGGATCATTTATTTTTCTTTTTCTTTTGTAGAGACGGGGTCTTGCTATGTTGCCAAGGCTGGTCTCAAACTCGTGGGCTCAAGCAATCCTTTAGCCTGAACTTCTCCAAAGGCTAGGATTACAGGTATGAGCCACACCACGCCTGGCTGACATGCAGTTTTTAATAAAACTTTTAAAAATGCTATGTGTTAACTGCCACCAACAGGATACTGTCATATGATAATTTTTAAAGGCATAATTATAAATACTATAAAATCACAGTTTACAATTTCAGAAAATCAGAGTCTACTTACTATTTGTATGTTTCAGAACGGATATACTCAAAAACATGGGACACTCCAAGCTGGAACTGGTCGGCAATGGGGGTCACCCAGGGATTGTTCTCGGCTTTGAATACCTGCTTCTGACCAGTTAAATCCAAGTTTCCTGAAAAGATGAAGAAAAAAAAATGTGAAGGTCACTTCATCCAAAACAGATCAGGTCTAAGAAGTCCTTCTCAGTAATCACAGCCAACCTTAACTACCTTTTGGATCATCTGATGTCTTTTAAATTTCTAAACCCAAGTCATCACAGGTATACGGTCATGACAGTACCGTGGCCCAGGAAATTAAGAACAAAGGAAGGAAGAAAGAAGACAGATGGAAAAAGGAAGTGGAGGGAAGGAGGTATTTGCCACAGAGACAAATGACTTTTTCAGGATTAAGAGAAGTGATAATATGAAAACCGCCTGAAATTCTATCCTGACAATGTCAGTACGCATCACGCCTTGTCCTGTCTGATCTAAGCCCAATGTGATCAACATCACTTTTTTCATCAATCAAGACAGCATGTGAATGGAGAAAGACAGGGATATTACCCAAGTCAAATTGTTGCATTACTCAAGTATAAGAGCAAAAGCACATCTAGGAATCAGCCCTAAATGAATCTCATTAACATAGTAGTGATAAAGAGTAATATTTGTTTAGCCCTGATCAGTTTATAAATTACCATTTAAAATCATTTCCTCATTTCATTCTCCTGCAATCCCTAAGGTCAGATATTAGTATTACTTTACAGGTGAATAAATAGAAACTTAAGGTGATTAACTCCTACACCCAAGATCAGACAGAGCCAGCATGAAGATTTCAACCTGACCCCCATCTCATATTCCTTCTACAGTGTCTGCTGAGGTCGTCAGGGTACATATTAATCTAGATAAGGTTAAGGTAATGAAGGTAGCCTAAAAAGGCCAGCAAGCTCCTTCAGCTGGATAACCTCTGTTGATGACCAGTTAACTTTTTTTTTTAATATATATTCAAAAATGGAAAACGCAATGTGTCAAAGAACTTCCTAAAATGCACTTGCCTATGAAAGCGAGAAACAGAAAGAGAAGTTAGGAAGTAGGGATGTATGCGAAGCTCTGTCCCTAAAAGTCCTATGAAGGAAATCAATTTTGAGGCTTCTTGTCCACAACCTGGGACTATTTAAACCTAGAGATACAGCAATGATTCTAAAACACAACCAAAGTTCCGTGCTGTTCCAAGGCTCTACGTTTATGTTTTCAGAGGTGGTAACTCAGGACAATGAAAACATATTCTGGGATGCAAGTATAGCATAAAGCAAGTAATTTCCCAGCTGATCTAAGCTTTGAAAATGAAAGGATAAATGACATGTTTTATGATGATAATCCAATATTGCTTAAAATAAAATAGATTAATTTGAATCTTTCTTTTTTGTTATATGACCTTGCAACTATTCAGAAAAACAAAGAAAAGAAAAATGACCACAATTTCACAACATCTTTTTAAAGAAAATAGATACTACTAAATATTAAGAGAGAGCAATTCATCTTTCCAAAGCTACAAAGAATTTGTTGGCCCTCGGTATAAAAATAAGCAGATCCATTTCTCTCCAAGATTATCAATATTGTCAATTTCCTCATCTTAATGCTTAAACATTTAGTCAGATATTAAGTCACTTGGGAAATTAATGAGCTTGATTCTCTAAACCAAGCTCTAAACCATGAGTCAGAAAGCTGCCGAGGGCAAATGAAAACCCAGGGGTGGTATGCATTCTGCTTAGCTGAGTATCTCACCTGGGTTCGATCTTGTCGGGAAGGGGCTGCCATTGGTCTTTGTTTTTTATCTTTACGTAAGGAGATGGTTTTTAAGAGTCCCAACAATGAAACTGACCTCTTGTTTACTTTTCTCTATAATTCTCATTTCCTCTTAAAATCTCATATGCTGCATTCGATCTATCTTGTCTTACATATAATTCCTTCATGAATTCCTTTTCTCCAATCTTCCCTTTTCCTAAAAATGAATATGATATACATTTCTGGAAAGAAGCCATCCATTTAAAAACAGGTTTGTTTCCGATGTGTCATATTTTATGTGTACAATGGTAAGCTGCCCATCGTGCTTAGGAGGCAGGGCCCCTAAGGGGATTACAAACCAGACAACAGTGACCATGCAGCAATGCACTTACACTGGGGATGGCAGTGCTGGAGCGCAACCCGGCTCTCTTTCAACATTCACCTGAGAAACAACCTATGCTTACCTCTTGTCATCTTCCTGTCTCTAATCTCTGCCCACAGACATCAGTATGGAATCAACTATGAAAATAATTAATTTGAGGTGTTTGGAAAAAATATATGTATTCTTGTCCAGGCGCAGTGGCTCGTGCCTATAATCCCAGCACTTTGGGAGGCGGAAGCGGGTGGATCACTTGAGGTCAGGAGTTCGAGACCTGTCTGGCCAATATGGCAAAACCCCATCACTGTTAAAAATACAAAAGTTAGCAGAGTGCAGTGGTGCGCACATGTAGTCCCAGCCACTCGGGAAGATGAGGCAGGAGAACTGCTTGAACCCAGGAGGCAGAGGCTGCAATGAGCTGAGATGGCACCACTACACTGCAGTCTGGGCAAGAGAGCACGACTCTGTATTTAAAAAAAAAAGAAAGAAAAGAAAAAATACGTGTATTGCAAAGTGGATGAGAAAAAAGCAGCAGAAGCCACGAAAAGCATAAATTGCATATTTATGGAATACAACAATTCCTAAGCTAATGGGATTCAATTGGTAGTATATATTTTGCCCTAAATATCTTTCCTTCTTCCTGAAAATTGGTTATACTAATGAAAAATCTATTTGGCACTTCTAGGTGGTAGTTATTCTGTTGAAGAAGCGTCCACAGTTTTTGCATTTACACAACTGCTTTGCTTTTAACATCCGGTTCAGAGGGGAACTGCAGGAACATGTATCTTTTTTTTTTTACTTTGGTAAGAATGAGAAGAGGATAAAGTCAGCTGCATTTGGGCACAGAGCATTTCTCACCACACTGTATTTTCAGGGCCCTTGACCAGCATGAGAACAACATGAAGCAGGGAAAGGAAACAGGAAGGATGACACAGACAAGCCTCAGCTATTCCAAATTTGCCCTTGGATGACTTGCCTGGGGCAGAGAGAAGAATAGATTCTTCTTTTCCCGCCTGCACCACAAGCTGCCTTCTGCTGAGTCTCAAGCCGTGCCCCGATCATTGGAAACTGAAGGTATGTTATCAGCAAAGCCAGTTTTTTTTTGTTTTTGTTTTTTGCTTTTTAGGCGGAGTTTCGCTCGTTATCCAGGCTGGAGCGCAATGGCGCGATCTCAGCTCACTGCAACCTCCGCCTCCTGGGTTCAGGCAATTCTCCTGCCTCAGCCTCCTGAGTAGCTGGGATTACAGGCATGCACCACCATGCCCAGCTAATTTTTTGTATTTTTAGTAGAGACAGGGTTTCACCATGTTGACCAGGATGGTCTCAATCTCTTGACCTCGTGATCTACCTGCCTCGGCCTCCCAAAGTGCTGGGATTACAGGCGTGAGCCACCACGCCCAGCCAGCAAACCTAGTTTTAAAGGCCCATCCTTGAACTTAAGGAATAGGTACATGTATCTGCAGGAAAGAAGCGCCTGTGTTCTACGACCAATGGCCCGCAAACCCTCTCTGGAACCCACGCAGCCTCTTGTTAACTTATTAACAGCATCTTACTAAGTGTGCAGTCTTTTCAGTGGTAATCCTCAGAAAATCATGTACTGGAGTTCTATGCTCCCTGACTGCCACTCATGGAAGGGGAATAATGCCAAGAAAGGTCAGCCATGTTCCCTGGGCCCTTTTGTCTGAAGCCTGCAACCCCCTGGAGATCTGTCAATCCCAAGTGATATCTCTATTTAGGCGCTGTCAGTGGAGACAGCAGAGGCAACACAGATTGCTAATGACGGCTGCTAACTGGAGCACAGAGGAGACACTGGATGTGAGCTAAACATACTCCCTTCAGGGAAAAGGAATCACGCTGATGTTTGCAAGTCACCGTTAACAGAAAGGACCAGAGGCTATTTGTGATCATCTTCACTTCTATCACTTTCAACCCATCTGCACATTTTAGTTGGGAAGGGAGTGGGAAAGCAGGGACGGATGACTGGTTTACCCTCCCCACCCTCATTTCCTTACTTCAGTAACAAGCAATGCTCCTAAATGAAATTCACAAGTGCTTCATCATAAAGCTACATGAACATAGGAGCCTAACAGAAAAGAATGATTTGGGTTCACTGGGGGAAAAAAGAAAGAAAAAAAGCTTCTTGTTTGATGTTGTTCTTCATTTTTTAACAAAGAGCCATAAAAACCAGGTATAATGTCCATGGCAAATCTTAAAGGAAGAAACTATTATAAATGACAGAGATGGAAACTGTGCGAGCCAAAGGGAGCAACGTCTCTTCGGAGTTAGAACCGGAACTTGCTGTAATAGGGCAGGCTTGCTTTGTTTTTCAACTTAATGTCACCAGTGGATAACATAATACCTGTTTCCGTAGCGCTGCAATCCTCCCAGCAAGTGATTTGTCTCTTGGTTCTCTTGCCTCACTCTGCACCAGTCAGGGATGAAGCAATTTCAGAAGAGGGTTAATATAATTAGAGTAAAGCTGGCCATTATACTGTGTGAAAAGATGACATCCGACTCATATTGGCCTAGCAACAAGTTGCCACTGCCTCAGCAGAGCTCGTCTGTCAGCTGTCGGAGGTAGGTTCCCTTTTAAGTAATAACATGCAGGAAGCATCTCACCCCGCTGTCAGTCAGCCTGTAATCGCCCTGACGCTGCACGCTTCAGTGCGTTGGGTTAGGAGCCCTCACCCATCCCCTTTATTAGAAGGCTGAGCGGCACTCTGGTGGTGTTCTAACAAGGATCAGGCGGCAGGATTAAGCACTGTGACAAAGAGGATCTAATAAGCTAGAAAGTGGTGCATCTGCAGACACGCTGGCTGGCTCCCAGACACAGATTCACTTTGCTCACTCCTCAGTCGGAAGGCGCAGGCCACTGGGGAAGCCAGGCAGCGTCGTGATTAGCAGTGACCCCTCTGACCGATGCTGCTATGAAGATCGTATATCACTCAGAGGCTTATTCTGCAATTGCAAATTGGATTTTCCATTTTATTACCTGCAAAAGGACCACATATGCTTCTTTCCAAAGCCTCTAATACAGCAAGCTTTGCCATGCAACTGCAATTGTGTAAACACTAAATCACGCAAAACATTCAGTCTCCTTGCGGGTTATAAATGTGATTGAATGCAATTGGCAGTTGCAGCCCCATTATTAAGCATGCTCATTTTCACTTATGGAAATTGGTTGTTTCCATAATCACACTGTAAGAATTCCTCCTGAGCATTCAAAATCCTGAAACATGTGGCTAGCAGCATCATTTATCATATAGTAAGCAGTGGAGGCAATCTGGGCAAATTTTTCACGTCATCGAAGTAGCATTCCCTCCCTTCCTAATTTCAAAATAATACTGAAGAGAGCTTTTTAATTAATGCACTCCAAAAGCCAGGCTCTCTCGTTCACTCATAATATCTAAGATTGCGGTCTAACAAGGTAAAACTAAAAAAAAAAATGTGGGTAATTGGGTATAGTCCATCATTACTATACTAGATTTGCCCAAACCCAAGTAATTGATTTGCTCAGAAGGGATCGAGATGGGGCATAATAACAGCTGGAAGATCACCTCTGCTCTGCAGTGAATCCTCACATGGAAGCTGACCACAAATGACTCCAATACAAAATAAAAGCTACATTTAGGGACGCTCCTACACAGACAAAGATTCTACACATAAGTCTCCATAATTCTCATTATGATGTGCTAGGCTACTAATTATAGAAGTATATGATTACAGACAAATGGCTGACTCTGGAAAGTTCCTACTTTTTCACTTCTTTAGCAACACACTTTACTGAGTGGAAAATGATCATAAGGCCTATAAAATGCTCATATTGCAATAGACAGCATCTGCAATAACTAAACATTGGAAACAAACCAGAAATTTCATGGTGATAAGCAGAATAATATGCTATAGCCATACTATGAAATGCTATTCATTTACTACAATAGATTTATTTGCATGCACTGACCTGGAGTGAGGTCTAAAACTATAATTTAAAAAATTAAGGATCTACTAACCTTACTATCAACTGATTTTTGAAAAATACATAAGAAATCCATATATGTATATGACTAAATGTTTACGTGTAAAAGAAGAAAAGGATAACATTAAGTTATTAAGGTTGGTAGTCTCAAACAAGGGAAATATTAATGTTGGTTTTCTCAAATTATGGTAGGGCAGGAGGTTGAGCTGGCAGAGCAAAGGATAAAACATTAATTATTGATTTGGAGAATTCCGTGTTGTTACAAGTATGGATTATTCTCATGATTAAAGGACGCTGAAAGGAATTGTCAAAAACAAATTCAAAGTACATGGTGCACGCTGATTGGTACAAAAGAGTATCTCTTAATCTAAGTATATCCTATGACAGTGAACATCTTGCTTGTGGCCCAATCTCTCCTGCCTGCGTAAGAGATGATGGTCTATAAAGCCCTAAGTGGAATGAGAACCTATGTCTGAGGTTGCTTTTCTTTCTGTGCATCATCAACGCAATCTAAGTTGGGATGCCTCATGGCAGCCCTCAAATGTACTCCGTGGGGAAGGCAAGGCCACGCTGTCATTCTGGTAACTGCCTGTGGCTTGGCCTTTCCAGCAACACATTTTTAAAAGAGGCATTCTGTACATTTAATACATGCATTGCAGCTTTAAGACACATACTAAAATAAACAGTTACTCTTCTGATCTAGTCGGCAAAGATAGTACAACTTTAATAAAAAAGATTAAAAAGAGAAAACCACCACCCTACCAAATGGTTCCAACATGAGCAGCACCTGATTTCGGTGTGTGCTGCTGTGAAGAGGCCCCAGAAGTCCTTATGCCAACAAAGAAAAACAGCATTTTACATTGTTTCAATCTGATGCTTTTCTTGGCCATTTGATATCTGTGGTTCAGGTTAAGAAAAGATAGAAGGAGCTCTCAGTTGCTCATGAATGTAATTAACCAGCAACAGAACAGTGGCATCCTCAACAGACACATCCAAGGTTGCCTTATGTTGCAAGGTGAAATGGCTGTTAAGTAAATCATTTATGTTTGAAACCTGACATTCATTTAGGATTTCTCAATCATTCTGCTCAATGTGGGAGGCAATCTTATTTTTGCTTGCCAGATTTCCTTTTTTACTGTTCAGGTAATGTTAGGACATATGGACAAAGGTCTGGTGGATCTCGCTCCAAATCCCAAGGACCATTCACTGACATGGGCAAATTCTTACATTCTGCTGCTGAGCTTCAGTTACCTCATCTGCCAAGTGAGAATAACGCTCTCGGTTGATAGGACTGGGGACAGGGGCCAAATCATGTATACAAAATGGCTCCATAAACTGGAAAGCACTTTGCAAATAGAAAATATGATTTTTGTTATAATTTTAAGTGAAACCTGCTAAAGGAAGAAAACGTGTACTTGAAGATAGTTTGCCTAAAATAAGAGTACCTTCAAAGGAATTCAACCCCTGAAATTGAATGCAAAATTTGCATGGAGGCACTCTTCTGAGAAAAGCACACATTCACACATTCGTAAGATTCACAAAGGTCTGTGATCAAAAGTAGGGTTAAGGTAAAATTTAGGAGCACCGATTTCATTTCTCAGAGGACTGAAATATTTTTTTCTTTTTTTTTTCTGAGATAGAATCTCCCTCTATCACCCAGGCTGGAATGCAGTGCTGCGATCTCAGCTCACTGCAACCTCTGCCTCCTGGGTTGAGGCAATTCTCCTGCCTCAGCCTCCTGAGTATCTGGGGATACAGGCACGTGCCACCACGCTCTGCTAATTCTTCTTTTTTCTTTTGTATTTTAGTAGAAATGGATTTTCACCACGTTGGCCAGGCTGGTCTCAAACTCCTGATTTCAAGTGATACACCCGCCTTGGCTTCCCAAAGTGCTGGGATGATGGGCATAAGCCACCACGCCCGCCTGGCCGAGGACTGAGAGATCTCTAAGCAGCAGCAGTCTTCTGCACCTAGCAGGAGTCTCCGAGACTCTCTAGCAGGATTCCTGCTGGGCTCCCTGGGTGTGCTGGGCCATTCCTTGTCATCCCCCCCACGATCCTCACTTCCTTCAAGTTCCCCAGCTCTTGGGGGCTGAGTCAAAGACATCCTTTCAACCTCCTGGGAAATCAGAAATGTCAGCACCAAGGGAGCCTGAGGTTCCCTGGAAATCCCAGCAGGAAGCTGACTGCTACATAATAAACTAAAATAAATGCATGTTCAACAAATATGTTTTGGTATCAGTACTTTATATAGAACCAATAAAGTTATCACAAAACAGCCTTCACCACGGCTGTGTATCATAAATGAATAGGAATGCCACCTAAATAATAAATTTATCTGGCTAGTTTAGCATTTGCTTAACATGCTCTAGACTCCTTCAACAACTGTCTCACTAGCAAGATTTAATATTAACAATACAGAGAGTTGTTTAATTGATTTGTGATACTACAGACAGAAAAAACTTGTTTTTCTCTTCCTAGGTCCTCTAGTACTTAGTTAATCCCTAAAGCCTGAGGTACATGGGTAGGTCAAGCCATCCATACTGTCTGGTTCCTTTTATCCTATAGAACACCTTTAAAAGAGCTGTAACACTCTTTACAGAAAAATAGTAGTCTATGTCAAGTGAGGGGCACAAAGTATTGGAAGAGTAAACTTTACAAATTAATAACCATAACATCTACAATTGAGAGAGAAAGCCCATGCCAGTATCTACCATTTGGGCTTCTGAATATACAGATGTACATCAATACAATGACAAGAAAACATCAAATTCTTAAGATCAAGCTGTATATTCTACTCATTTACAATTCTAAAATACCCTCCTACAAACTAACCTACAGCCAAAAGTATTATAATTCCCAAGTGAGGTGGTTTGGATTCACATCCCTGCCCAAATCTCATGTTGAATTCTAATACCCAATGATGGAGGTGGAGCCTGATGGGAGGTTACTGGATCATGAGGGTGGTTCTTCACGAATGATTTAGGAACATCCCCTTGGTACTCTTCTTGTGAGAGTGAGTGAGTTATCATGAGAGCTGGTTGTTTAAAAGTGCCTAACATTTCTCCTTCTCTCTCCAGCTTCTGCTCCCACCAGGTGAACCACCTCACTCTGTCTTTGCCTTCTGCCATGACAGTAAGCTTTCTGAGGCCTCCCCAGAAGCTGAGCAGATGCCAGGATCACGCCTCCTGTACAGCCTGGGGAACTGTGAGCCAATTAAACCTCCTTTCTTTATAAATTACCCAATTTCAAACATTTATTCACAGCAGTGTGAGAATACAAAAAACTACTACCGCAGAGTGAGACATTGCTATAAAGATAGATGATAATGTAGAAGTGACATTGGAACTAGGTAACGGGCAAAGGTTGGAAGAGTTTGATGGACTCAAAAGAAGACAGGATGATGCGGGAAAGTTTCAAACTTCCTAGAGACTGTTTGAATGGTTGTGACCAAAATGTTAGTAGTGATATGGGCGTGAAGACTAGCCTGAAGAAGACTCAAATAAAAATGTGAAACATATTGGGATCTGGAATAAAGGCGACTCTTGTCATGCCAAGAACTTGGCTGCACTGCGCCCCTACGCTGAGGATTTGTGGAACTTTGAACTTGACAGTGGTGATTTAGGATATGTGGTGCAAAAAATTTTCTAAACAGCAAAGTGCTCAAGACGTAGCCTGGCTGTTTCTGATAGCCTATGCTCATATGCATGAGCAAAGAAATAACCTGAAGTTGAAACTTATATTTAAAGAGGAAGCAGAGCATAAAAGCTTAGAATATCTGCAGCCTGACCATGTGGTAGAAGAGTAAAGTTTATTTTCAAGAGAGGAATTCCAGTAGGCTGCCAAGTATTAATAGCGAAGACAATGGGGAAAAGGCATCGAAAGCACCTTGGGGACATTTGTGGCAACTCCTCCCATCATAGGCCAGGAGACCCAGGAGAATTGAATGGTTTCCTGTGGCAGGCCCAAGCCCTGCTGCTTAGGATACTACTCCCTGGATCCCATTCACTCTACCTCTGGCCATGGCTCAAAGGGACCCAGGTACAGCTCAGGTCTCTGCTTCAGAGGGTGCAAGCCCTAACATGTGGTGGCTTCCATGGTGTGTTAAGCTTGCAGGTACACAGAATGAAAGAGTTGAAGACTGGAAGCCTCTGCCTAGATTTCAAAGAATGTATGGAAAAGCCTGGATGTCCAGGCAGAAGCCTGCTGCAGGGGCAGAGCCCTCATGGAGAACCTCTACTAAGGCAGTGTGAAGGAGAAATACGAGGTTGGAGCCCATACACATAGTCACCACTGGAGCACTGCCTAGTGGAGCTATCAGAAAAGGGCAACTGACCTCTAAACCCCAGAATGGTAGATCCATTGACAGCTGAACTCTGCACCAGAAAAAGCTGCAGGCACTTAATACCTGCCCATCAGAGCAGCTATAGGAGCTAAATACTGCAAAGCCACAAAGATGTAGCCACCCAGAGCTTTGGAAGCCCATGTCTTGAATGAGAGTGCCCTAGATGTGGAACATGGAGTGAAGGGAGACAATCTTGGTCTCTTAAGATTTAATGACTGCCCTGCTGGGTTTTGAACTTGTGTGGTAGTTGTAGCCCCTTTCCTTTGGCCAATTTCTTCCTATTGGAACAGGAGTATTTACCCAATGCCTGTACCTGCATTGTATCATCAAAGTAACAAACTTATTTTTTATTTTACAGGCTCACAGGTAGAAGGCACTAGCATCGTCTCAGATGAGACTCTGGACTTTTGAGTTAATGCTGGAATACGTTAAGACTTTGAGAGACTGTTGGGAAGGCATTATTGTATTTTGCAATGTAAGAAGTATATGACGTTTGGAGGGACTGGAGGCAGAATTATATAGTTTGAATCTGTGTCCCCACCCAAGTCTCTTGTTCAAGTATAGACCTCAATACTGGAGGTGAGGACTGGTGGGAGGTGGCCGAATCATAAAGGCAGTCCTTCATGAATGGTTTAGCAACATTCCTCTGGTGCTGTTCTAGTGACTGTGAGTTATCATGAGATCTGGTTGTTTAAAAGTGTGGGGCATCTCCCCCTTTCATTTCTTGCTCCTGCTCCTACCATGTGAGTCATCTCACTCCCCCAGTGCCTTCTGCCATGACTGTAAGTTTGCTGAGGCTGCCCCAGAAACTGAGCAGATCCCAGCATCATGCTTCCTGTACTGGAAGTATCATGCTTCCAGTTCCTGCAGAACTCTGAGCCACTGAAACCTCTTTTCTCCCAGTCTTAGATATGTCTTTATAACACCCCAAGAACAACTAGTACACCAGAGTTGGTTGGATTAGAGCAATGAACAAACATTTTCCCTACACTGCTGGTTAGAGTCCAAACTGGTATCTCTTTTCTGAAAAGTAATTTGACAATTTATATTAAGAGCTATAAAAATGTCCATCCTGTTTGATCTGGTAATTCCACCCCAGTAATAAATTCATGCTGAGAAAATAATCACCCATATTAACAATGATTTATGAATATGGATTTTCAATTGAGTGTTACTTATGTCCTTCTGAACGACTGGAAACAACTCAGGTGTCTAGGGGGTTGGTTTATGAATTATGAGACACTCAGAGAATGGTATAATATGTAGCCATATGATTAAAAATGTTTTTAAATAAAATTTAATGACATGGGGTAATGGTCATGACACAGTACTGAAGGTCAAAATGGAGGCCACAGAACTTATATAGCATGATCCTAACTTTTTAAAGCAGCATAAATACATACACAAATGGACAGGAAAAAGACTAGAAGAAATACACATATAAGTATATATGCATATGAATAGAGAAGAATAGGAAAAAAACCCTCAGAACTTAAAGTGGTTATTTTTGGATGACAGATCATAAATGCTACCCTTTTCTGTTTCCCAGATTTACTAAAGCAGGGGTTTTCAAACTTGAGTTGTGCATCAGAATATTTTTTACAGGATAACTAAAACCTCCAAGTTTTCGGTTTCATAGGTCTTGGATGAAGCCCTAGTGTTTGCATTTCTAACAAGTTCTTAGGAGATGATAGCATTTCTGGCCCAAGGACCACACTCTAAAAAAAATCCTGGCCGGGCTTGGTGGCTCACACCAGTAATCCCAGCACTTTGGGAGGCTGAGGCAGGCAATTCACAAGGTTAAGAAATTGAGACCATCCTGGCCAACATGGTGAAACTCTGTCTTTACTAAAATTACAAAAATTATCTGGGCATGGTGGTGTATGCCTATAGCCCCAGCTACTCAGGAGGCTGAGGCAGGAGAATTGCTTGAACCTGGGTGGCGGAGGTTGCAGTGAGCCAAGATAGTGCCACTGCACTCCAGCCTGGCAACAGAGCAAGACTTGGTCTTAAATAAATAAATAAATAAACCCTTTTCTTTCACAAGGATTAAAAAAATTTAACACTGGAACTTTAAAATTTTAAATAAAAGAAACAAATTAAATCTATTTAGAATACTAAAAAAGAAATCTGAAATTTCAGATACTATCACAAGTTCCACAAACGATAACCCACTAACTAAAGAATCATCATTATCCTAATTATTTTGGTTTTTGTCTGTTGTACACGTACCTATCATTTCAGGAGCTTTGCATACATTATTCCAATGTGTCAAAATAATCTTTCATGGAAGGCATTATTATCATCTTATCTTAAAAAATACCACGTTAGGGGTTTAGGATTCATACTCAAGGTTGTGTGACTAGTAGGCAGACAGGTAGGTATTTAAAAACCAATTTATCTGGCTCTTTCAAAGGTCTTGGTCTTTCCAGTACATGACACTAAACAGATTTTCTCCCTACTGTAAAAAGGTATTGAATATTGTTGGTATAATCAATAATGTGACATGATTTAAGAGCACTGGAGAGTTACACACAAAAACAAGTCATTCACCTCCCACATGGGGCCCAGAATTCTGTCATGAGAATAATTCCCTTTGGGCTGAAAGCCCTATTACCTCCAGAAATTTTATTTTTAAATTAAAACACTCCAGTGGGGTAATAGATTAGGTGAATACATTTTTTTTCTTTTTGTTTAGTTTTTTGGTTCTACTTTAAAGTGGTTATTTAAAAACATATCCATATACATATCTCCTCTGCTTTTATTCACTAGTTCATTGCTTAGTTTTTCCTCTCACTTTTTATTGCATTAAAATACATATGGGGTAAAATTTATCTTCATCATTTTAAGGGGATGATCTGGTAATATTAATACATTTGTAATTTTGTGCAACCATCACGGTACCATCTGCCTCCATAACTTTTTTCATATTGTAAAACTTGAACTCTAGAAGCATACAACAATAACTCCCCATTTCTCCTTTCCCTTATCTCATGGCAAGCACCATTCTGTCTGTCTCTAGGATTCTGACTGTTCTATGTATCTCACATGTGTGGAATCACACAGCATGTCTTTTTAGGACTGGTTTATTTCACTTCATATAATGTCCTCAAAGTTCATGTTGTTGCCTATGTCAAAATTATTTTTCTTATAAGGCTAATATTCCACTGAATGTATGTAGTCATCCCTCAGTATCCATGGGGGACACATTTCCAGGACCCCTGTGGTTGTCAAAATCCATGGATACTCAAATCTCTTATATAAAATAGTATAAATTTTTACACAACCTACACACATCCTTGGTATGCTTTAAATGATCATGATTACTTATAATACATAAAACAGGCCGGGTGCGGTGGCTCAAGCCTGTAATCCCAGCACTTTGGGAGGCCGAGGCGGGTGGATCACGAGGTCATGAGATCGAGACCATCCTGGTCAAAAAATGGTGAAACCCCATCTCTACTAAAGATAGAAAAAAAAAAAAAAAAACTAGCTGGGCACGGTG
Source organism: Leontopithecus rosalia (assembly GCA_028533165.1). Lineage (NCBI taxonomy): Eukaryota > Metazoa > Chordata > Mammalia > Primates > Cebidae > Leontopithecus > Leontopithecus rosalia. The sequence goes on from CM052669.1 coordinate 14,727,445, forward strand.
GCGCGTGCCTGTAATCCCAGCTACTCGGGAGGCTGAGGCAGGAGAATTGCCTGAACCCAGGAGGCGGAGGTTGCGGTGAGCCGAGATCGCGCCATTGCACTCCAGCCTGGGTAACAAGAGTGAAACTCCGTCTCAAAAAAAAAATAATAAATAAATAAATAAATAATACATAAAACAACATAAATGTGATATAAATCATTCTGTATACATTCTGAAATTTGTATCCTTAAAGTTATTGCTCTGCTATTTTTTCCCCTACACATTTTATTTATTTATTTGAGATGGAGTCTTGCTCTGTCACACAGGCTGGAGTGCAGTGGCACAGTTTCAGATCACTGCAGCATCTGCTTCCCGGTTCAAACAATTCTCTTGTCTCAGCCTCCCAGATAGCTGGAACTATAGGCACACGCCACCATACCCAGCTAATTTTTGTATTTTTTAAATGGAGATGGGGTTTCCCACGTTGGCCAGGCTGGTCTCTAACTCCTGACCTCAAGTGATCTGCCCACTTCCCAAATTGCTGGGATTACATGAGTGAGCCACTGTACCCAGCCCCCGCACATTTTTTTATTTATTGATTGACTGATTCTTTTTTGAGAGATGGTCTCTCTGTGTTGCCCAGGCTGGTAGTGGACTTCCTGGCTCAATTAATGCTCCTGCTTCAGCCTCCCGAGTAGCGGGGATTATAGGCACACACCACCACGCCCAGCCCAAATGTTTTTGATCTGTGGTTGACCGAATCTATGAATGCCGAATCTGTGGATACAAAGGGCCAAACGTAAATACCATATTTTGCTTAGCCATTCATCTGTTGATGTACATGTGTGCTGGATTCACATTTTAGCCTCTGCGAATAATGCTGCTATAAATATGGGTGTACAAATATCTTTTTGAGATGCTGTTTTCAATTATTTGGGGAATATAATTAGAAGTGAAACTGCTTGGTCATACGGTAATTTTAATTTTTTGAGAAACTGTCAGACAATTTTCCATTTCCACTAACAGTGTACAAGGGTTCCAAACCGCCTATTTTTAATCCTTGTACTTTTTTATAGTAGTCATCCTAATGGGAGTGAAACGACGGAGCACTGTAGTTTTCATTTGCACTTCTGTAATGATTAGAGATGCTGAACATTTTTTCATGTGCTCACTGGCCATTTACGTATCTTCTTTGGGAGATGTTATTCAAGTCCCTTGCCATTTTTCAATTGTGTTGTGTTTGTTGTTGCATTTTGAGTTCTCCATAAATTCTCAATTTTAATCCTTTATATTTAATCATACATTTACAAATCCTAAATATTTGTAAATATATGATTTACAAATACTTTCTTCTATTCTGTGGGTGGTCTTTTTAGAAAAATTGTATTTTAACTGACACAACGAAATCATACATATTGATAGGGGCACGATTTGATGTTTTGATACATATCTATGCCATATAATTATCCAAGCTGGGTGGCTAGCATAGCCAACACCTCGTGCAATTATCAACCCTTTGTGATGAGAACATTTGAAAGCCTTTCTCCTAACATACAACATTTCACTGTTACAGTCACTCTATGTAACAGAACATCAGAATTTACTTCTACTGTCTAATTGTAACTATGTACCCACTGACGAGTATCTCTGTATCCTTCCTTCTCTACACTCCCTCAGTCTCTGGTAACCACTATTCTACTTCCTGCTTTAAAGATACCAACTCTATTTTGGTGGTTGTTAAGAAAAAATGGTAACGTGTTTTTCTGTGTCTGGGTTATTCCACTAGACATGACTTCCTTCAGGTTCATCCATGTGTGGCAAACGAAAACAGTTCATACTTTTTTATGGCTGAATATTCCATTATGTATATATGTATACCACATTTTCTGTTTTCATTCAAGCATTAATGGACTCTTAAGTTGATTACATATCTTAGTTACTGTCAATAGTACTGCAGTAAACATGGGATTTGAAGTTTTCACTTCAACATCCTCATTTCTTTTGGATATATACTCAGTAGTAGAATTGCTGGATCTTATGGTAGTACTGTTTCTAATTTTTTGAATAATCTCCTACTGTTCTCCATAATGACTGTAATAATTTACAATCCCACCAATGTGTTTCCCTTTCTCCACAACCTTGCCAAGAAAGAACCTTCTTTTCTCTTTTTGACAAAAGCCATGCTGACTGGAGTGAGGGGGTCTTTCACTGTGGTTCTGATTTGCATTTTCTTGATGATTACTGATGTTATTTTTTCATATACATGTTGCTATCTATATATATGCTTTTCAGAAATGTCCAGTAAGGTATTTTTGCTAATTTTTTAAATCAGTTTTTTTCTGTTATGATCCTTATATATTCTGAATATTAACCTCTTGCCAGATAGTTTGTACATATTTACTCTCATTCTGTAGGTGACTTCACTCTGTTAATAGATTCCTTTGCTGTGCAAAAGCTTTATAATTTCATATCATCTTGTGTGTCTAGTCTTGCTTTTGTTGCCTGTGCTTTTTAAGTCTTATTTTAAAAATCCTTCTCCAGGTCAATGACACGAAAAATTTCCTCTATGTTTTCTTCTAGTAGTTCCACAGTTTTGGGTTTTACATTTACATATTTAATCTGTTTTTTTTTTTCATATGGTAAGAGGTCTAGACTCATTCCTTCCCACACGGAAATCCAATTTTCCCAGCACCATGTACTAAAAAGATTTGTCTTCTCCTTAATGTGCGTTCTTGGCACCATTATGAAAAATTAGTTGGCTCTAGGTGTGTAAATTTATTTCTCAGCTCTCTATTCTGTTCCACTGGTTTACGTGTCTGTTTATAAAGCCAGAACCATGTTTACGTTACCATAACTTTGTAGTAGCATTGACTCTTGAATAACAACTTTTGACTCCTCCAAAACAACTACTAAAGGCCTACTGTTGATCAGAAACCTTACCAATAACACAGTCAGTGAATACATTTTGTATGTTACACATGTTATATACTATATTCTTACAATGAAGATAGAAAAAATGTCATTAAGAAAAATGTAAGGAAGAATTAATGTATTTACTATTCATTAAGAAGATGTGGATTATTATAAATATCTTCATCCTCATTGTCTTCCTGTTGAGGGGCTGGTCTTGCTGTTTCAGGGGTGGAAGAGGCAGAAGAAAATCCACAAAAAAGCAAACCTGTGCGGTTTAAATCTAAGTTTTTAAGGAATCAACTGTACATTTTGATTGTGGGTGTATGATGCCTTCAGTATTTTCATTTTGCTCAGGGTTGCTTTGGCTATTTGGGTCCTTTTGTGGTTCAATGTGAATTTTAGGATTTTTTTTTCTATTTGTGTGAAGAATGTCATTAGTATTTTGATAGGAATTGCCTCAAATCTGTAGATCATTTTAGGCAACATGGCCATCCTAACTATATGAATTCTTCCAATCCATGAGGACAAAATAGCTTGCCATTTATTTGCGTCCTCTTCAATTTCTTTCATTAAAGTTTTAGAGTTTCAATATAGAGATCTTTCAATTTGGTTAAGTTTGTTTCTATTAACTTTTTTTTTTAGCTATCACAAATGGAGCTGTTTACTTGATTTCTTTTTCAGATAGTTCATTATTAATATATGGAAACACTACTGATTCTGGTAGGATGATTTTATAGCCTCTAACTTTACTGAATTCATTTATTAGTTCTACCAGTTCTTTGGTAGAGTCCTTTGAGTTTTCTATATATAAGATCATGTCTGCAAACAGAACAATTGGACTTCCTCTTTTCCAATTTGGATGCCTTTTATATCTTTCTCCTCCCTAATTGCTTAGGTTGGGACTTCCAGTACTATATTGAACAGAGGTGGCAGAAGCTGGCATCCTTGTCTTGTTCCAGATATGAAAGGAAAACTTCCCCATTCAGTATGGTAGCTGTGGGTTTTTCATACGTGACTTTTATTGTGTTAAGGTGCATACCTTCTATAATGTGTTAACAATTTTTATGAAAGAATGTTGAAGGATGTCAAATGCTTTTTCTGCATCTACTGAAAGGATCACATTGCTTCTGTCTTTCTGTTAATGTGACGTATCACACCGACTCGTATATGTTAAATCAACCTTGCATCATTCGTATGAATAACACTTGATCATGTGAATGATCTTTTTTAATGTGCTGCTGGATTCAGTTTAACATCTTTTTAACAATTTCTGCATCTATGTTCACCTCATAGATATTTGCCTGTAGTTGTTATTGTTGTTGTTGTTGTGTCCAGTTTTGGAATCAGGGTGATGCTGACCTCATAAAATTTTAGAAATACTCCCAACTTTTCAATTTTCTGGAACAGTTTGAGGAGAACTGTTATTCATTCTTCTTTAAATGTTTTGAAGAATTCAGTAGTGAAGCTATTAAGTCCTAAGCTTTTCTTTGATGAAAGACATTTTTAATTATATATACTTTTAAGGTTACATAGGTACACACATGCCATGGTGGTTTGCTGCACCCATCAACCTGTCATCTATATGAGGTATTTGTCCTAATGCTACCCTTCCCCTTGCCCACTACCCCTTGACAGGCCTCAGTATGTGATGTTCCCCTCCTGTGCCCATAGGTTCTAACTGTTCAACTCCCACTTACGAATGAGAACATGCAGTGTTTGGGTTTCTGTTTGTGTTTGCTAAAAATGATGGTTTCCAGATTTACCCATGTCCCTGCAAAGCACATAAACTTATTCTTTTTTATGGCTGCATAGTATTACACAGTATATACATGCCACATTTTCTTTACCTAGGAAATACTTTTTACAACTAATTTTCTCACTAGTTATTAGTCTGTTCAGCCTTTTAATTTCTTTATCGATTACTGGTAGGTTGTATGTGTCTAACAACTTACCCATTTCTTCCATGTCATCAAATTTATTGGCATATAGTAGCTCATAATATTCTCTGTAACTTGCTGTATTTCTGTAGTATCGGCTGTAACATCTTTTCCATCTCTGATTTTCCTTGAGTCTTGCTTTTTTCTTAGTCTAGCTAAAGGTTTGTTGATTTTGCTTGTTTTCAAAACACCAACTCTTCCTTTTGTTGATCTTTTGAATGTTAATTTGTTTTTATTTCTTTTATTTCTGCTCTGAGCCTTATTCTGTCTTTACGTCTACCAATTTTGGATTTAGTTTGTTCTTGTTTTTCTAGTTCCTTGAGGTACATTATTAGGTTGTTCATTAGAAATTTTTCTTCTTTTCTAATACAGTTGTGTATTTCTGCAAAATTCACTCTTAGAACTGCTCTTGCTGTCTCACAAATTTTGGTATGAAGTATTTGCATTCTTGTCTGTCTCAAAGCAATTTTTCATTTCCCTGTTAATTTCTTAATTGACCCACTGGTTTAGGGCCATGCCATTTAATTTCCATGTACTTAAAAGTATCCAAAATTATTCATGTTGTTGTTTTCTAGTATCATACCACTATGGTTAGAAAAATACCGGATAGGATCTCTATCTTAAATCTGCTAAGACTGTTTTGTGATATAACATGTGCTCTATCCTGAAGAATGTTCCATGTGCAATTGAAAAGAATTTGTATTCTGTAGCTGTTAGAATGTTCTGTAAATGTCTACTAGGTGCATTTGGTGTTTGAGGCAGTTTTAGTGTGATGTTTATTTGCCAAAAGTCTCTTTTACTATTGTATCGCAGTTGATCTGTACCTTTACGCGCAATAATATTTATATTGCATATCTGCATGTTTCGGTGTTGGGTGCATATGTATGTATAATGTTATAGTCTCATTGAATTTATCCTTTTATCATGACATAATGACCTACTTTTTCTCTTTTTCCTGTTTTCGACTTAAAATCTGTTTATAACTTGGGAGGCTGAGGCAGGAGAATTGCCTGAACTCAGGAGGCGGACGTTGTGGTGAGCTGAGATCGCGCCATTGCACTCCAGCCTGGTTAACAAAAGCAAAACTCCGTCTCAAAAAAATAAATAAATAAATAATAAATCTGTTTATATGATACAAGAATAACTACTCCTGCTCACTTTTGGTTTCCATTTGCATGAAATATCTTTTTTAATTCCTTCACTTTTAGTTTATGTTTGTCTTTAATGATGATGTGAGCCTCCTGTAGGCAGCAGATAGCTGGGTCTTATTTTTAAAATTGATTCTGCCACTCTGTATTTTTTGAGAATTTAATCCATTTACATTCAAGGTTATACTGATAGATAAAAATTTATTCCTGCCATATTGTTGTCTTCTGCTTGTTCTGTAGATCCTTTTTCCCTTTCTTTTACTGATGTTATTTTCCTTTGTGGTTTGGTGGTTTTCTGTGCTGCTAACTTTTGTTTTCTTTCTCTTTACTGTTTATAAATCTGTAGTAATTTCTTGGTGGTTACGAAAAGGCTAACATAAGAGTCCTGTAGTTACAATATACTATAACAACCTGAGAGCAATCTAATTTGGTTGCATACATTCTAGACTTGATCCCATACACAATTTACATTTTTGTTGCCTTAATTTACTTATCTGTTATGTATTTGTAGCCACTAACTGTGGTTGTTGTTTTTGACCATTTTGACTTCTGAGTCGTCATACTAGATGACTGATTTACACAGCACCATTAAATCACCGGAGTATTTTAAGTTTATGAATTTACCTCTACTAGTGAGTTTCACACATTCACATGTTTTCATGATAATTATTGTGCTTTCTTTTCCACTGTTAGCAGTCCCTGAAGCATTCCTTGTAAGGCTGGCTTACTGGTGACAGATTCTCTTAGCCCTTGCTTGTCTGAAAAGGTCTTTATTTCTCCTCCATTTCTGAAGGATAACTTTGCTCAATGTAACATTCTTGGCTGAGATTCCTCCTCCACACAAGCCCTGCTTCTTCAAGCACTTTGAATATATCATCCCATTCTCTTCTAACCTGCAAGGTTTCTGCTGAGCAATCTAGTAGTCTAATGGACATTCATTCCCTGTGTAATGTGATACCCTTTTCTTGTGGCTTTTGAAAATTCTGCCTTTAAGTTTTGAGAGTATGATTATAACATGCCTCAAAGAGGACTGAATCTAACTGGCGACCTTTGAACTTGCTGAATTTTTATGTCCACATTTCTCCCAAGGCTTGGAAAGTTTTCATGAAATCTATTATTTCATTAAATAGGTGTTCTGTGCCTTTCTCCATCTCTTCTCCCTATGAAGTTCCTATAATGTAAACAATTGTTCACTTAATAGTATCCCATGAGTCCTACTGGCTTTCTTCACTTAAAAAAATTCTTATTTCATTTTTTCCCTCTGACTGGGACTTTTCAAAAGGCCTGTCTTCAAGTTCAGAAATTATTCTGCTTGATCTGGTCTGTTGTTGAAGCTCTCAGTTGTACTTTTTATTTTATTCATTTAATTCCTTAGCTCCAAGATTTGTTTGGTTCTTTATGACACTTGTCTTTGCTGAATTTCTCATTCAGATAATCAATTGCTTTCCTGATCTCACTGAATTATTTGCTGTATTCTCTTGTATTTCCTCCAGGAGTTTCCTTAAGATTATCTGAATTTATTTTCAGGCATTTCATAAACGTCCTTTTCTTGGTGTCTGTTACTAAAGACTTACTGTGTTCCTTTGGAAGTGTCATGTTTCCTTGACTTTTTCACATTTCTTGTGTCCCTATGGTGATATCTGAACATCTAGTGGAATAGTGACTTTTTCCAAGTTTATGAAGTACCTTTTATTAGGGGAGAATTTTTCCTGTAAATAGGTCCCAAGGTGTCATTTGAGTATGATGAGTTGACTTTAGTTCTGGGTGGGCTCAGTAGCATGGTCTACATGTAGTCTTTTCAGCTGCAATCTTCATCAGCGATGTCTGCAACTACCTTAGTGGCCTAAGCTGTAGGAATCTGTGATAGTCGTAGTGTGTGGTTTTGCTGGGAGTAGGGGTGCTGGGCTGGCTGTTGGGCTGAATGTATGTAGGTGTGGAAGGCCAAAAGGCTCTCCAACAGGCTTTTCAGGGAGGTGGTGCAAGCTGTTGGGCTGAGCTCAGGTGCATGTGGGTATAGCTAGCTGAGCAACTATGTGGCTGTCTTTCTAAGAGAATGGATGAGGAGTCTACTGGTCTGATGTTGTGCCAGGTGCACACAGGTGTAGCTGTGTCAGGTGGCCCTGCAGGAGTCTGTCTAGAGGACCAGGTCTACCACTGGACCAGCTGTTAAGCTGGATGCCAGTGTGCAACAGGGCTGAATGGCCCTGCAGTAATTTGAGAGGCAGGGCTGCTGCTGCACCAGCTTTCAGGCTAGACATAGAGTAGTATTTAGCTGCTCTTTGGGTGTCTGTTTGCCACAGGACCAGCAGTTGGAACAGGTATGGGTGCACCATGCTTGGTAGGACAGGTGGCTATGTTGCAAGTGGCTAAGTGCAGGAGAGGTATGTGGCTGGCTGTTTATTGACTTCTGCACCATGCAGATCTGCCTGTTCCTGGAGGAGGGGTGGGGAGATGCCATGTATCATTCGGGTTGAGACACTGGGGTCTCAGTCATTCCATCTGACCTAGGCTCTGGGTAGCTACAGTCATGGTGCTGAAGGTGCCTGTGTTAATGTGGTGTAATTACAGCTGGGCCTCTGGGATGAAAAGAGTTAATTGCTACTGGTCTGCAGGGCAGGATGCACTGCAGCAATGGGTCAGGTTCAAAATGGCACCCAGATGAAGCTGCTTAGGTTGCAAGTCCTCAATGTGGGCTCTGAGGCATTGCATCTGTGTGAGCTCAGGGCTACACTCTAAACCGGATTGGGGGCCTGTGAAGTCTAGGCAACTCCTGTAGCAAAAATTGCTAGCATTTCTGGTGGCAATGGGGACTGCTGGGGATCACCAGCATACCTCTCTCCATAAGCAGCACCCCAGGACTGCCAAGTCTCCACTGGGGAGACTGTGGCAGAGGCAGGATGCCTTGCTCACCTGTCCATGGTGCTGTCCTGGCCTTCCACGCACCACAGGAAGTTCGCTGCCCACCTAGTGCTGTCCAGAATACTTCCTCAGTCACTCTAGTTGAAATATAGTTGTTCATGTGCTGAACAACTATATTGTTATCTAGCAATACAGTTGTATAGCAAATCCCCCCTTTTGGGGGAGGGATGAGCACTAGGCCACTCTCATGGCCATATTGCTCTGGGTTGCCTTTTCATTATGTTGATAAAGTCTTTTGATGCACAAAATTTTAAAATTTTCATGAAGTCCAATTTGCCTTTTTCTTTTTGTTTACTGTGCCTTTGGTATCATAGCCAAGAATTCATCTCAAAATCCAACATTTTAAAGATTTTGACCTAAGATTTCCTCTAACGGTTTTATAGTTGTAGTTCTTACATTTAGGTTTTTGATTCATTTTGAGTTAATTCTTCTGTATGTTATTAGGCAAGGGTCCAACTTCATTCTTTTGCATATGGCTACGTAGTTTTCACTTCATCATTTCTTAACAAGACAGTCGTTTCCCCATTGAGTGGTTTTGGCGCTCTTGTCAAAAAATCATTTGACCATAAATGCAAGAATTTATTTCTGGGCTCTCTACTATATTCCATTGGTCAATATGTCTGCTTTTAGGCCAGTTCCACACTGTTTTGATTATTGGAACTGCACCAAGTTTTTATGTTGGGAATTGTGAAATCTTTCCGTTTTGTTCTTTCTCAAGATTCTTTTTACTACTTGAGGTCCACCACAACTCCATATGAACTTTAGGATGGGTTTTTCTATGTCTGCCAAAAACATAAGTGAGATTTTGATAGGGAATGCATTAAATCCGCAGATTGCTTTAGACACTGTATATTTCCACTAATAGGACAGAACAACTATTTTTAGCAGACTGCATTTAAATATAGGAAAGTATTTCCCTATTCAAGAGTCAAAATGAAGTAGAAAAATTATTCTTAATCAGATAATTTACTTACATAATCTTTAATAAGAACAAAACCTCATGTAATTATATGTTGAACAAATCGTTTTAAAAGAATAAAATCTCATTAGTTGAAATTGTTAAGGAAAATCACCAAACAGAGATTATGGAGACTGAAACTATCTTAGCAAAAGTTCAAATAAAGAAAAAGGAAGGACAGGTCTAGATAGAGCATTAGAGAGAAGCCTTCACGGGCAGGCTAAGGAAGGTGGGTGGCAGGGCCAGGGCATAGATGTTCAAGTGAGTGTAGCAGGACTACGATGTTTTGTGGGAGGCTTGGAGCTCCTGCAGTTGAGGTGTTATATTTTAATCTATCTTTATTTTTAAGAGTAGAAACATCTATACTATTGCAGAGAAAATGCCATGACTCACTTCTCACAATGTACATGACTGGTGATAAGCACTTCTGAGAGGGCTTACATGTTTCTGCAAGTTTTAAAATGCTGCTTTCTCTGGGAAGTGGGATAGGGAATGAGAGGCAAAGGGGATAACCCCTCCTGATCCCTGCAACCTCCTTCCATACTACAATATGAGCACCAAAGGACGACACTGGTCAGGTGTGATAAGCAGGCATAAGGTGACTGGCTCCTCTGTAGGCACTGATAAGCATATTTCAACCTCTGACCTATAACCATGTATACAAATACACTACTGATAACATTCCTTAGAAAAAGAGTCTGACCATGATCTAGATTCCGGTACAACTAAAGAGCCCTTTCAGAGAAGTCTGGAGGGTATGAGGGGTTATCCGATTTTAATTTCTAAAATACGTAAGAGGAGGAAATGACTTCTTAGGTAACTTCATAGGAGATAAGAGATCGAACAAATATAGACTGATTTAATCACTGTGAATATGATCGTATAAGCTTACTAATCACCTTAATAACCTTTCCTTTTCAATGTCTAACCTCAAAAACTGCTGCTAAAAAAGTATGGGAATTTTTTCAGCCAACAGGACTAATACTGAAGTTTAAATGTCATTGTAATACGTAACTAGACACTTGCTCATAGGGAAGTATGAAACGAAATTAACTTTATTTTTTTTATTTACATATAAATACCCTTGAATCCAATTTTATTAAAGGTTAAGTAAGGGATCAACCAACTATGCAGAACCTAAACTTAAGTTATATGTAAAAATGGCTTGTTTCAGCTTTGCTTCCCACTCTAGGGCTTACAGTTTTATTACTTTGGTGCTATGTGCTACATTCTCTACGAGGCTGGAGATGGTGAGGGTGCAGATACTGTGTCATATAAAATATGTACAAAGATAATTAAGTGTGAGTGACACAACTGCCAAGTCTACATAAAAACTCAACAACTGTAACTTCAATTCCAGTGAATTCAAAATTCATGCTAAAAATAAACCAATTCAATTGTTTTAATTTATATATTAACAACGCATTTTAATGCATTTTCATGAGACATTTTCACTTCTTCTCAGGTTTAATAAGTATATTTCAGAAGAAGCAATGGAAAGAAAACCACAACTATATGAGAACAATTATTTCCAAGTAACCATGTATGTAAACAGGCATATCAACATACAAAACCTTCTTCAGAACTGGAGAAACGTAAGGAAAGCAAAAACTACACACCAAAGCCAATATAAACAGAGGATGCCTTATTGAGCAGTGTTACTCTGGGGTCAAGCAGAGGACAAGGACATACACTGTTCTATTTCAAAAATTTAACGGGAGGACTTCGGAAAATGAAAATAAATTAACTATATGACTCAATGGAAGAAAAAGTCTATCCCACCTCCTCTCAAGGATCTACTTAGACGACTTACCAGTCCTAACACATAAAAACGCATTACTATAAATAACAGAGTGAAAGCGTAGCTCTACCACAATTTTGGACGCGGGTGAGGATGACTCCATCATGAATTTGTTTCAAGTATTTTTGGAAAGCCAACTGTCTTGGGTTCAAAATATGAAATACTGTCACAGTAACAAATAACAAAAAAAGGAAGTACTGATACTCTACTCAAGAAAGAAAACAATCAACAAACACAAAGTCATTTTCAACATGTGATGGTGTTTCCAAAGGTCAATTTATTTAAAAAAAAAAAAGGAAAAAGAAATAGAGCTTGAATTATCTGGGCCCTGGCTTGACTCCAAGCACTGGCACTTCTTGCCTCTGGTTTACACAGCATTTTCAATCCCCAAATTCCAGCTTGTTACTATCAATTCCCAGATTTCAGACTATTCTGATATTCCTTAGCATTAATATAATAAAAAGTGACATCAAAAAGGGGGACACGGAATTTATATTCGGTAGCAAGAATTATTTTAAATATAAAATAGCAACCTTCAGCAATAAATAAACTATATGTGACATGTTATACATTATTTGCATTTATCATCTTATTTAAATATCCTGATCTGGAAAGCCAAAGAGACGGTCTCAAGGGAAAATATTTTTGTTTGGTAGTAGTGTGACATCAACAAATGTGGACAAATGGTGTCCCCTAATCTAATGGAGAGCCAGGTCCCCTAGCCAATGAGGTAAATTTAAAATGGTAAATGATACATCTTAGAAGAAACTAAAGTAAGCATCTCAGAGTGGTCAGACTCGTGGCTCAAATTTTACACAACTGTACTTTAAAAATTATGTTGGCTGGGTGCAATGGTTCATGCCTGTAATCCCAGCACCAGGGGAGGGTACGTCAGGAGTATGGCTTGAGGCCAGGAGTTAAAGACAAGCCTCGGCAACATAGTGACAATCCACCTCTACAAAAAAACAAAAAAATTCACTGGGTGTGGCGGCGCATGCCTGTATTCCCAGCTACTCAGGAGGCTGAGGCAGATGGATCACTTAGCTCAGGAATTCGAGGCTGCAGTGAGCTAAGATTTCACCAGTGCACTCTAGCCTGAGAGACTGAGGGAAACTCCATCTCAAAAACAACAACAAAAACAAAAAACAGAAAAACCCCAATGTCGTTCAAGATCCTTCACAGAGCAATCCGGTCTCTTGCAGTCGCTTTCCATCAGACAGTGGTGGCTCGCTTCTATCAATCAAACACACCATGGCCTTTCTGGCTTCTTCACTTACCCAAATACCCTCTCCTCCCACTGCTTGCTAAAATGTAACTTATCTGATGTCACCTCTTCAGAGAAGCCTTCCTGGATCTCCCCACTAAAAGTTGGTCCCTGTTATATTAGTTTCTGCCAGTATCTATTTTTTTCACAGTACTTACTACATTTTGCAATTATTTTGTTCATGTTTATTCCCTTTAGTCTGTTTTGCCAACTCCACTATAAGCTCCACAGGCATAGAGACCACACGGACCCGCACAGTGTGGTGCCAGTGATGACACCTTCCCTAAGCTCTGCCTGCAGCAATGGCTGCTATGTCTGTGCTCCTATCACGTGGCCACATCCCACCATTTCCTTACCAGCTTCTCTTATTCAGCAGGGAAAAAAACAAAAATGTTTGTCTTAAATGAACATCTACTAATTCAAGATTGGGGAAAATGGTTTTTGCATGTCTGCTCCAGAGACTAGCCCAGATGCTTCACGTATACGATCTCAGCCCTCAAAGGAACCTGCAAAATGAGATTTTTTGCAACAAAGGAAAATGTGGTGCAAGGATTAATTTATTTCCCAAAGGTCACAGGGTCAGTACACAGTAAGGCTGGGATTCAAACCAGGGTCTGCTCCTTCCTATGTGGCACAATCGCCTGTCTGAAGGGACATTTTCTTTCCTTCCCCTAACTCTTTCCAGTCTTTCCTTTTCCCCCATTTCTTCCCATTGAAAGAAACATGACTGACAATGGCAAATAAACCACGATGTGTTTGGAGTCAGGGAACTGGCTGATTATGCCTAAACCGGTACCTAACCACAGTTAGGACGGAAAACATGGAGTTTATTATAGAAAATATTCTGCAGAGCAACGAAACATCTGCATCTCAGAAATATTTCTACAAATATAAATATTGAATAGAAATAAATTATCAAACAGAAATTAAATGTTCCACAGAAATGCACAGAATCACTAAATCACAACAGTGGCAGAATTACTTAGATAATCTCTGAATATTTTACAATAAAAACAACATGTATAATATGAACGAGAATGTTTAGGGAATGCAGTTCTCTAATTTTGTATGTAAACTCAGGATACAGAAAGCCCTCTTAATTCTTGCTCAAGATTTTCTCATGCACTGCAGTTTCTCATATAAATAAGTATCCCACTCTAAGGGTTGTAGTGCCCTCTTTCACATGTGTGGATGTCTTGTGTGTGGGCATCTGTGCACACACAATCCCCCATCCAGCTATCACATGGTTCTTAGGAGCTATTTTGTATGCCACCGTATTCATTCGTTAGGGCTGCCAATACAGCATGGGCACCATGGCAAAACCCTATCTCTACATAAAATACAATAATTAGCGGGGCATGGTGGCTCACGCTTGTGGTCCCAACTGCTTGGAAGCCTGAGGTGGGAGGAACACCTGAGCCCTGAGAGTTTGAGGCTGCAGTGAGCTCTGACTGCACCACTGCACTCCAGCCCGGACAACCGAGCAAGACCCTGTCTCAAACAAACAAACAAACAAAGTACCTTGTTAATCAAAGTACTTATTCTTTCACAAACATTACATTAGTACAATTTGTGTCACAAAGATAAAGAACCTGTCTGCCAGGTGCCCTTGGTTAGTTGTTCACATGGATACTGAAGAAAGAGCTCATGAGAAAACACAGGCTCCTGACTCAGCAGAGAGACAGCAGTGAAGAGGGTCAGAATGACTCTGCAGAGGGAGATGCTTAACCAGATCTTAGTGAATACAGCAGTCTCCAAAATCACCAGAGGTAGAAGGCAAAAACCACAACGCAAACAGAGAAGCAGGGAAGGTGCGTCCAGGGAGGCAGGCAGGGGCTGGATCATGAGCTGCCTTTAGGGCAGGTGAAGGAGCTCCAGCTTTATCTGGACACGCCAAGAAACAATCCAAGGGCCACAGCGGGAAAGCCACAAGGTCCTACTGCTTCCGACAGAACACTTGAGCCATTCTGTACAGAGCAACAGTCACGCCATACACAGGCTTTCAGACACGTGGCTGGGAGGCCTGAGCCACTTCCCCAGCGATTTGTCACTCACGATGGTTGAGTGACTTATAAACTGTTCTTCATAAATTAGACTAGATGCAAGAATAACCCTTTAATGGTATCATGCTCATTCACTTGCACTGCAGTACGCTTTTCTAAGTGGGAGAGACGGGGGTGGCAAATCACTAGATAACTGCAATGGAGAATCGATGCCCTGTTCCTTCCCACTTCCACACACTGCCATTACAATCCCAGATGTCCTGTTTCCTAACAGTGTGAACTTGGACAAGTTCCTATTTACCCTCTCGGCATCTCAGTTGCCTCTTCTAAAAGACATGGATTCTAAGTGCTGACCTCACGCCTTTACTAAGGGATTAAAAACATTAATGGATGTAAAGGTACACAGCCTGCTACATAGCAAGGACATCAGAAATTCACACTATTAATTACTACCGTGACTACTGCTACTGCCACTATGCTTTCACAGTAGTTCACTCTAATCCACGGTTTCCCTTTCCCGGTTTCAGTCACCCATGGTCCAAAAATAGATGAGTCCAGTATGAAGAGATATGTTGAGAGAGCTTACATTCACATAGCTTTTATTACAGCATATTGTTATGACCGATCTGTTTGCTTACTGTTAATCTCGTACTGTGCCTGATTTATAAATGAAACTTTATCACAGGTATGCCTGTTTCGGAAAAAACACAGTACTGTATATCTAGGGTTCAGTGCTATCTGCAGCTTCAAGCCTCCACAGGGGGTCTTGGAACGCACCCCACACTAATGAGGTAGGAATATTGTTTAAGAAAACAGATGAAAGATAAAAACTTCCAATCCAGGAAATGGATGTGATGAAGCATGGGAGCTGACGCCCAGCCTTCTAGGTGGCAGATGTATGAATGGTGGTGTCACTGACCTAAGCACAGAATTCAAGAGGAACAGAGGAGCCCAACCTCAGGCCTGTTAAAATGTGAGGCGCCTCTGGAGCATCCAAGTGAAAATATCTACCAAGCAATAAGATTCTCATCTGGGGTATCAGGCGAGAGAACTAGTCAGGTTGGGGATATGGAGTTAGAACTCATGAGTGAAGAATTCAAAACTAAAGTTAAGGATATTACGTGTCTATACAGCATTTACAGAAGGGCCAAATAGACAATATCCAGACAATAGAGGTTAGAGAAAATCAAGCTATCTTAAGAGCACACTTTTTATATAGCTCAAACTACATTTGTGTGTGTACATGTATAAGTGTGTATGCATGTATCTATATACATATATGTATATATGGGTGTGCTCATACACACACATATGCATATAGACACACATACATATATGTATATAGACACACATACACATACATATCATACAATTTACTGTATTAGTTGGTATAATTTGAGCTGGGCATGCAAAGTCCATGTCAATGTGACTTCCTTATTCTTATGAGTGTTTTCAACTGCAGGTACCATTTTGGTGAACTGGAAAGCAAAGATACAGTTATACAAAAAGGTTACATTTCTCTTTAATCATATAAGATCCACTGTTTTTTTCAACCTTCAGATAACGTATTTTCTCAAAAATGTTGCTGTCACTTTAAATCTTAAAGCTGTGTCATTTTTTAAGGAGATACTGTTCCTTCTGTAAAGCGATGGCTCTGATTGGAAGGGGCTGCCATGTTGGCACCAAATTATACACACTAGAACAAAAAGCACCACCCTACAGTTCAGGGAAGCATGCGAGCAACGGCTACAATGGCAGTTTCCAGATGCTTTTTGATGATGAATGAGAATATTAAGCTCCTACTCGAAGGCAGCATACAATAATTCTCCATTCCTTGATATTAAAAACCTATAAAGGAACATAAAGCTAGCCGCATACTATAATTTACCCCCTCTGGTTAAAGCACTCTTCTGAGTTCACCAGCCTCTAAGAAGAATGAGAAGCTTCAGATGGGTTGGCAGGTGTCAGGGTTAGCACAGGACAGTGGAGAGCCAGGCCTGCTGGAAAATGGACTAGAAGGTGGAAGGCAGGATGCTGAGATGAGAGAGGTGGATGAAGGCGACTGAGATGGCCCCCAAAGGAAACCCAGTCCACCCATGCAGAGATTTACCAACACGGTAAATGTTCACCATGTTGGTAAATCTCCAAACTATCAGTCCTGGGATGTTAAATGCACTTATTCCTAAGCTAATTTATGAGACATGCATTTTTATTTTTTGAGACAAGGTTTCACTCTTGTTGCCCAGGCTGGAGTGCAGTGGTGTGATCCCAGCTCACTGGAATCTCTGCCTCCCAGGTTCAAGCAATTCTCCTGCCTCAACCTCCCGAGTAGATGGGATGACAGGCACCTGCCACCATGCCCAGCTACATTTTTGTATTTTTAGTAGAGATGGGGTTTCACCAAGTTGGCCAGGTTGGTCTCGAACTCCTGACCTCAGGGATCCCATCTGCCTCGGTCTCCCAAAGTGCTGGGATTATAGGCGTGAGCCACCAGGCCTGGCCAAGATATGCAGTTAAATAGGAAGGAATGAAAACATTTTTGTATATTCTCCTTCCCTAAAATCTACTGTGAAAGAAAAGAGAATGAAATATAATAAATAAAATCATTTCATAAATAAATGGTTATTACTTCAACACTGCAAACTATAATGAACATTAGCTGAATACAGGGAAACCTGGACCAAAATGAGGAAGGGCATTAGCAGTGAACACACGGCTCTCTGAAATGCAAGTATGACACAGAGTTTTTGAGTCCTAAAAGTCCACTGAAATGAACCATTGGCTAAAGGACTAAGATCTGAGTGAGAATGTATTAAAGCAAAGGGGAAACAGTGGTTATCCCCAGAAAAATCCTGCTAACAGCACACAGCAGAAGAGAAGTAGAAGGGGGAATCACAAACAGTGACTTTACTGTCCGAGAAGGAAATGACAGGAACCAGAGAGGGGACACAGTGCTCACTCATCAGCACACTGAGAGCCTCTATTTCGCTGCCAGTCCCAAAGTGGGGAATGACTCAAAAGTGACAGGGCTGTTACTTAAGCCAGCAAGCAGCTCAAATGAGAACTATGGCTGACACATAGATAATTCACATATCGTGGGAGCAAGGAAAATGAATGAAAAACAGCTCTACGCAACAATGGGGATCAATCTCAAGAAGTAATATTGAGTGAAAGAAGCCAGAATGCATACTGAATGGTTCCATTCATGGGGAATCCCAAAACAGCAAAACTAAATAATATTAGAAGTTGAAAAAGTGGCTACCTTTGAGCAGAGAGGAAGGCCTGCCTAATGACAGAAAGGAGATCAGAGGGAACTCTGAAACTCCAGTGGTATTCTATTTCTTGACCTGAGTAGCTGTCCTGAGTTTTTGCACATTGATCATTCACTGAGCTATAAGGTTATGTTACATGCACTTTTCTGTACATATACAATGCTTCAATAAGTATAGTAGAGATGGGGGAAGAGAGAGAGAATATGAATAAATGAGAATAAATAATCCTATGCACACCCTAGCAAAAAACGCAAGTCATCCACAAGTGAAAAACTCTAGTTAGCCCCAATGTTGCATTAGGAAAATGCAATGCCCAAAGACGGTATCTACAAGGTTCTAGGAAAAGAAAAGGTGACTCAAGATTTTTATGCCCAGACAAATTATCTGTTAAATGAGAAAGTAACAGACATTCTCAAATGTTCGAGTCTGAATGTTTCTGTTCCCTCTAAAACACATGCTCAAGTTATCAACAAACGCATCTTGAAAGGTGGGGCATTCAGGAGGCGATTAACTCATGACATTTATGAGTACACCTAAACCCCTGTGAATGGGATTAGTTGTGCTTATAACAGGGCTTGATAAAGGAATTTCATTCCTCTTGCCCTTCTGCCTTCTGTCATAGGAGGACATAGCATTTCTCTTCTCCAGGGGATGCAATGTTACCAGATGGAATGGAGCCCCTGCAAGACCCCTGTAACTGTTGGCTCCGTGATCTCAGACTCCCCAGCCCCCAGAAGAGAGGGAAATAAAGGTCTGTTATTTATAAATTATCCAGTCTAAGGTATTTTCTTACAGCAGCACAAAATGAACTAAGACATCAAGTATGTAGGAACACAGGACATATAACAGGATAAATCCCATTGGAAAAAAACACACAACTACTTGGTAACTAAATCGAGCCTAATAAGCAACAAGTCAAAAAGCTATCAAAACTATTTTGAAAATTACAGTTTAAAAATATAGTTACATATGTTTGAAACATACATAGGATATAGATATTTATACATGTGTATATATGTGTATATCCAAATAAAACTTCTCAATATTGTCAATAATTGTTATTTTTACTTTAGAGTAATATTTTAGGAAGTCATACTAATATTTTTGGGCTCACACAGTAAAAGTTGAGTAATTAATTCATTTTCCTTTTCTAGATTCAAATTTATGTTTAAAAATATTATGTTTCTTCATATGTCAATATAGTTACCTTTCTACTTCTTGGTCCACTCTTTTGTCTATGTTAGGGACATGTCTTGAATGTTGGTCACCAAAGCATACTTCTGATTATTTCAAGGTGAGGGGAATTTGAGTGAAATGTTTTTAGCATTCTGAATGTTTCAGTTGATTGAAAAAATTAATATAAATTACCGTTATGATAGCAATACCATCTGTTTTCTCATATTGATTTAGTTTCCAAAAAATGGCCCACCTGCCTTCTCCCCGCCACCCTCCTACTCTATCTCCCCTCCCAAAATTTGTAATATGTAATGTATGTAAAAAATGGACTTCTTTATTTACTATCTGAAGGCACTGGATGAAGTGAGCCAGTAGGTTCAAGGAACAAAACAAGATCCGCCATGCAGAAGGGCGTTGCTTATGGTTTGACTGTTTTACAAACAAGATGACAGATTCTGATGAGTAATCTTGTTTTCTCATTATCAAAAGCAACACTCTGAACTCCAGAACATTTTCTCTAACAACTTACCTGGGGTTAATGAGGGAAGAATTTCAAGGAACTAATTAATGTGCATTCCTCACAACACAGGCTGCCAGGTGATGGTTTTTTGCCAAGATACGTACCATAAGGGAGCGGGATGTGGCCTCCCATCTCACCTACAGCGACAGGAGTCGTTGACTTCAGAGTGGACCCACCTGGACGGAAAGACAGCCAATGTTCCGCCTGGGCGCCTCTTTTGCTAAAGTCCACAGAGTGTAACCTGATTGGAGGCAAATGGATACCAATCCTCCCAAAGCGCCCTATTCAACTTTGACATCAAACTTAAAAACAAACATTCTACCTTTCCTGAGATAAATACGTGTTTCTGGCAAATGCATAATCACAATGAAGGCCAATTAAAGTTCAAACCGAAGCTGGCAGGAATTTCAGTTTCCTCAGAAACAGCAGAAGGCGGTTCAATTGTGGACTGCCGCTACCAATATGCAAGTATTACTGATCATGCAAAGTAATAACAGAGCTGGAATGTCAGAGTCTGCGTCTCCAAAAATATACGAAATGTCCAACGCGGGCCACTGTTTTTGGCCCAAGATCCGGGAGACTCTAAGGGAGAACGTTTCCTATTTTTCACTCCAGATCCATACTGTGAACCAGGCCCTGAGATTTCCAGCGACGACAAGAGTAAACATTAACAGTCAAGTGATAAAATAAGATTTTTATAACAGCGTTCAAGACACCACTAGTCAAACGGCGTCGTGCTAATGACTTCTACTTTTAGATGACAAGTCGTGCTATTTAGACATCCAAATTTCACTGCAGACAGCCTTAAGGAACAGGTACCAAGGCAACCACACCCCTGCCAGGCTGTGGGTAGCCGTGGGGGCCTAGAGGAGGGAGAACACACGATGAAGATCCAAAACACCACCACAAACTTTAAAAAAAACGATCTGCAGAGAAACTAAAAGCTGGACTTCATTCAACATCCATCTGGCATCTCAGAGAGGAAGAAATCACTCAGGACTCCCTGTTTTCAACAAATTTATCTTTCACAATTGCAAGTCAGGCAGATTCTGACCCTCTGAATGAGACTATTTCCAAGAGATTTGGGTAGCTGACATTTTAGTGATATTTCTGGACATGACATCTTTGGTTGATTACTTGGGTATAAAATAATGAGCGAGTGGCCCCTGTCACTTACTCCCGTTAGTAGAGCTAAAAGCATGCCATTGCTGCTGTCAAAATACGTCATAAAAGACTACACTCATATTTCAAAATAGTTTGGTGTCAAAAGCTATTAATCATAATATCAATATATAGAATGAGGGAGGAGAGCAATATAAACTTCATTTCTCCCCAATACGAAGAATAAAAATCAGTCACATATACATACACCTACACCCTTCATCATACCCAGACCCAAATCCCAGTGGAATCAGGATCAGGAAGTGAGGCAGAACCCTGCAGACCTGCCAGCTCATCCAGAAGATGAGAGGTAGACCCACTGTAAGCGGGGGAAAATAATCAGCCTCACAAATGCATCGGAACTATGAGGCTCATAGGTGTGTTACTATGTATGGGAGGCTGGGTGATGGCTCCCCAAATATATTTCCGTCCCAGCCCCTGGAACCTGTGTATGTCAGCTTAGGAGGCAACAGAGACTCTGCAAGAGTGGTTAAGTGAAGGGTCTTGAGTTGGGGAGGTTATCTGGGTGGGCCTGATATAATTACAGTGGTGCTCAATTAAGTAAGAGGATGGGAGAAGAATCAGACCGAGAGGAGAAGGCAGTGTGACAAGGGAAGTGGAGAATGATGTAGTGGGCTCCCAAGACGGAGAAAGGGGCTGTAAGCCAACGAATGCAGACAAATACTAGAAGCTGAGAAAGGCAAGGAAACATTCTCCCTTAGAGCCTCCTGAAGGAACTGACTTGGGTGACATGTGGAGTCTAATTCAGTGAAATGGATCTCAGACTTCGCCCTCCAGAAGCGTAAGAGAATAAATTGGTGCTGTTTTCAGCCACTGCGTTTGTGCTCATTGTTTATAGCAGCAATAGGAAACTAAGGCACTTATGCAAACATATGCCGTGTACTTATTTCCATTAGCACTTTCAGCTATTCTGCAACTTAGACATTTTTCTAGGCCTCAAAATACTATTCATAAAGCATCTATGAAAGCTTTTGCCTCTTGTTACGCGAAGTTAGAGTAAAATAATCTACTTTCGTATTGGCACAGAAAATTTGCAATTAAATGCAACACATTTTAATTCTTACAGAAGACTATGAAACATTATTAGTGATATTGCAAAAACGAAAATACACTTTCATCTCAGACCCACAAAATGAGCACTCTGTGATTACACTTCTATTCACCTCCCTGTGGGTACCATGCTATTGGTTTTCTTCTGGGCACGGTAGGAAGTTTCAGGGAAAGATAAAGAAAAATGAACAGATAAGCCAAAGTACCTGGTCACTCAGGCCCAGAATGCAGTGGGAGGGGAACGGACGGCTAGATGGTCAAGGAAGGCCAAAGAAGGTGGTCGGTGATCTGCCCGCCTCCCTCTTCCCTACTCCTTATAGCCATAAAGGCATGAAAAGATATGGAGACCTCTGAAGCAGTCAAAACATAAAGATACTATAACTCTCAGAAGGTTCTGCAATAGGATCGGATGAGTTACGGGTTTTTCTTTTTTATGGCATTTCACTAATTATGACAAAGACTGTTTGCAAAATCAGCTGTGACAATCCCACCCTGTCTCCCCTGTACCTTTCATGCCCTTGGTGTCTCCTTGCACGTTGGCTCCAGGCTTAATCATATGAATTGCTTTGGTCAACAGAGAGGGCATCTGCAAATGTGAATGAAGCAGACTGGGAAAGTGCTGGAGTACCTGGGCTTGTGTCTTAGTCCATTTTGTGTTGCTATAAAGGAGTATTTGAGGCTGGGTAATTTATAAAGAAAAGTGGTGTATCTGGTTCATGGTTCCACAGGCTGTACAAGAAGCATGGTGCCAGCATCTGCTTCCTGTGAGGGCTTCAGGAAGCTTCTGCTCATGGCAGAAGGGGAAGGTGAGCTGGTGTGTATAGATGACATGGAGAGGATGGCGGGATAGATGGCAGGGAGGTACCAGGCTCTTTTTAACCATCAGCTCTGCTGGGACTCACAAAGCAAGAACTCACTCATTACCATAAGGACGCACCAAGCCATTCCAGAGGCGTCTGCCCCAGTGACCCAAAAACCTCCCACCAGGCCCCACCTCCAACACTGGGGATCAACTCTCAATATGAGACTTGGAGGGCACAAACATCCAAACTATATGAACCTGCACCTCATGCATGTGAGCTGTACCTCGTGCTATCCCTGGAAGAGATCACCATGTGAACCAAGCCAAGCTAGCATGTCAGAAGACATGAGAAGCCACCAGGAGGAGAACCGTGGTGCCTTGTTCAATGGGCTGCCAGCGAGTAAGGCCATCCCCAGTTATGCTATGAGCCAACCCTGACCCTGGGTTCATGACAGAGCCCAGTAAATATCAGCTTAGACAGCCCTGGCAAATTGTAAGATGGTTTTGCTTTAACCCACTAGGTTTTGGGATATTTTGTTGTGCAGTAAAAGGTTACTTGATATAATCTATAAAGCTAACACCAATACACTGGAGAAATAAAAGAAAAATAAAAAACAAGTAGAAAAATAAAATCACTGAGAATCCCAACATACAGAGACATCAATTAATAACTTTTCCATTTATTTATGCAGCTATGTGAATATTCTCTGCAACTGGAATCACACTGTAAAAGCAATTATTTTTTTCCAGTGAGACAGAGTCTCACTCTGTTGCCCAGACTGGAGTGCAGGGGTGTAATCTCGACTCACCACAACCTCCATTTACTGGATTAAAGTGATTCTTGTGCCTCAGTCTCCCAAGTAGCTGGTATTATAGGTGCCCACCACCATGCCCAGCTAATTTTTGTATTTTTAGTAGAGATGGGGTTTCGCCATGTTGGCTAGGCTGGTCTCGAACTCCTAACCTCAAGTGATCCTCCCTCCTCGACCTCCCAAAGTGCTGGGATTAGAGGCATAAGCCACGTCTCCTGGTGTAAATGTAGTCTTATAATGTGCTATTCTAAGTATTTTTGTGTCATTTGTATGTTCCATCATCTACTTGTTAATTTAACCATTTTTATATCAAGATGGTGTCAAAGCTTCTATTGTTAAAATACTGCTGCAAAAAACATATTTATACTAACTTTTTGTGAGTTCTTGATTATTTCTTGATGATAGAATTCCAAGGGAGCTTACTGCAACAAAAGGTCAGAAGCTTTTACAGAGCCTGGTAGATGCTCCAAAAATGGGTCTAGAATGAACATGCTAATGTGCAGTCCAACAGCAATGCATGAAAACGTTCAATAAACCTTTACTGTCACTTTGCATTCTTATTTCCTAAAATCTTTGTTAAATCGATATATCAAAAAACAGTAAGTTGTTTTCATCTGCATTTCATTGATTGCTACTAAGGCTGACCAGTTTTGTTATATGCTCGGTCATTGATCTTCTCTTGTGAAATACCTGTTCTCGCTCATTTCTAGTGAGGTACAACAAGTAGCTTTCTGCCATTTATCTCCAACACTTCTGACAGTGGTTAAGATAAACTGATATTGTACGGACTGGGCAGAGATTTGTAATCCCAGGTCCCATGGTCAAGTATACACATTTTTTCCTAGAGAGAATCCACGGCTTTCACTGACTTCCTTAAGGGGCCAATGGATTTAGAAACTCTGGAACCAACTGGTCTAACTGGAGAAGTACAGTATCAGTAGGTTCCACTAAAGAGATGCTTCAATTATTACCCAACTAATCACAGAATACCTAATCGAATGAAAGGCAGAAGTTCTGATGAGTGCTTAAGGAAAGTACACGCGGCGACAGGGACCATAGCCTACTAACAGTTTAAATTTATATTTCAGTCAGGAAATTTAATATATACCACTGCTTTCCTTTTCATTTTCTCTTACTGTTGTCGATTCTGCTACATGTCAGCTAAAGTCTCACCTCTACTTGCAGTGGACTGAATACCTACGACCCTTCCACATGTTAAAAGCCCTAAATGCTAATGTGATGGTTTTTAGAGGTAGAGCCCTTAGAAGAGAATTAGGTCATGAGGGTGGAGCTGTTAGAAACAAGATTAGCGCTCTCATAAGAACAGATACAAGAAAAATGATCTCTGTCATATGATGATACAGAAAGAATGTATCACCAAGGATCAGAAAGAGAGCCCTCACCGGGAACCGAATTAGCCAGCACTTTGATCTTGGATTTTCCAGCCCCTAGAATCATCAGAAATAACTTTGGCTGCCTAAGTCACCCAGTCTATGGTATTTTTGTTATAGCAGCCCAAGCTGACTAAGACACTGTTGAAGCTTTTTTAGACTATCTCAAGCCATGATGATTTCTGCCCAGGATACATTTCTATTACAATGACACTTGGTGTCCCAACTTAACAGGTTAACTATTCTTCAGGTTTCACTAGGTTAGTAGCTCCATTAGAAAAAGAACTGGGTCATACCTTTTGTGCCTTTCAGAAAGGCTTACAAAGATATTAGATAAGAATTTAATAACTATTTCATAGATTCCTAACCGCATCTGCAGAACTTAAGTAATGCTTAAAATAACAGATGAAGTTTGATAACTATAAAGTCTTTCGGCAGGACTTTGACAGGTTACTCTAAGTTTCAGATTCCTCACATGTAAAATGGAAAAAAAAGTAACTCATAGAAACATCTCATTAAAGATTACGTATCTTAGGGGAGATAAGCACTCATAAATGTACTATTAGTATCATCAACCATCATCATTACTAGGGAAATATTTTCACCTGTATTCATTTCTAAAAACTGCTCAATTTAAGGCACTGAAATGCAAAGTTATAAAAATCTTATTAAAACAGAAAACCTGGCTGGACACAGTGGCTCACGCCTCCCAAAGTAATCCCAGCACTTTGGGAGGCTGAGGCAGGTGGATCACCTGAGGTCAAAAGTTCGATACCAGCTTGGACAATATGGTGAAACCCCATCTCTACTAAAAACACACACACAAAAAAAATGAAACGAGTGTGGTGGCAGGTGCCTGTAACCCCAGCTGGGGCAGGAGAACTGCCTGAACCCAGGCGGCAGAGGTTGTAGTGAGCCAAGATTGCACCACTGCACTCCAGCATGGGTGACAGAGTGAGACTCTGTCTCAAAAAAAAAAAAAATCCACAACAACAACAACAACAAAAACTCAATGTTATTCAAAGTGGGGTTCCACAGTTCAAGTAGTCATCGGTAAAAACTCTCATAGTCTGAAGAAACAGAGAGTTGCGATAAATTAGGATTCAAAGAACTGTTATGAAGGCTATAACACAAATCCAAAAATTTTCGGGGAAGTAGGTGAACAGCTAAAGTGAAAATGTGTGTGTGTGTGTGTGTGTGTGTGTGTGTGTGTGTGTGTGTATAGAGAGAGAACATACAGAAGTTCTAGAATAAAAGCTTGAATGAGAAGAACACGCTTGATCTTTTGGTCACTGTCCTAAAAAAACAGTAAGTCAAAAAATAACAGTCTGCAAGATGTTGTAAAGTTGGGCAACTCACTTTTCTGCACTCTTTCATAGCAAATTATAGCTGGCAAAGTCTTTTAGATAGCAATTGCTTTCAATCTGCTCAACCAAAATGCCCAAACAACAAACCTTTAACACTAACCATTGATCTTGCTAATTGCATCTGCCACTACATAAGCTTCTTTTGTTCCCAGTCAGCCCTCTTCCAACACGATTCCAATTGCTAAATGGTCAGAACACACAGTGAAAGATTTAGTGTTTCATTGGCAATTTATACAACTGACTGCAACACTGTTGTAGTGAATCATGATTTATTTCTCTCACACTGCAGCACATAACCATTTAAATGCAAGGGGAAAAAAGCCAACACCTTTTTAAAGTTTAATATGTGACCATCTACCACTACATCTATGAACTAGAGCTAAAAGAGAGCAGATCAAATGAGTGATGTATTGCTTCCCCTTTTAATACCTACAACTTCCTGCACAACCCATCCATGCATCCTGTGCTGGCTCACTCTTCTTTATTTGCATGTGATTCAGAGGGAAGGCTGGTAGATATACATGAATGGCATCTGTATCAGTCAGCAGATGGAACCCAGAATAAATGATTACAATGATGAATATTTGGGGTGGGAACTCAGTACTAAAGGGCACGTGGGTGGATTTGGGGGTACCTAAAAACTCCCCAAATTATATGTAAAATTTCATATGTGAATATATATTTGGGGAAGTATCTCCATAGGTTTCAGTGGTTTCCCAAAGATTCTTGAAAAGATGAAAATAACAGCTTAAGGAAACTTGACCTATTGTTGCAATAATGAAAAAGAATGATGACATGAATAAGCATGTGAACAATGAAACAGTACCATGGGATATCAAGTTTTATACCAGGGCTTAGAAGCAAAAAGTAAGAAACGTGAGAAATGGTTGCTGCTATGGGCGATCCCATCCTAACCCCTAATATCTCAGAAAGTGACTGTATTTGGAAATGGGGACATTGCAGAGATAATTTAGTAAAATGAGGTCGCATGACTGTACCCTAATCTGATATGGGTGGTGTCCATATAAGAAGGGCAAATCTGAACTCAGACAGGTACTGAGGAAAGACACAGTGAAGACACAGGGAGAAAAGGGCCACCCACCCACAAGCCAAGGAGAGAGGTCTGGAAAAGATCCTTCCCTTAAAACCTCAGATGAAACCAATTCTGTTATTTTGACATTGGACTTATAATCTCCACGAATGAAAAACAAAAACAAAAAATGACTTCCGTTGTTAAAGGCACCCAGTCTGTGGCACTTTGTGTTATGGGAGCCCCAATAAACTAATACAGTTGGTTTCAACTATAACAGTGGATTAACAGGTAAGTTAAAAAGCAATAAAGACCAAGACATTATTCTAGGCGTTAAAAACTTGAAAATACCAAGAATAAAAATGAAAATTGTCTTAAAGGACATGTGTACATAACATGAAGTCTGATATACATCCTACTACTGCTATGTCTGCTATAGAATCCGCCACTGAATACAAGGTTGAGGGGATGACCAGAGCAAAAATAAGCTCAGAAGTTGTGTAAACAGGTAAGAAAAAGGCAGAGAAATAATGATATTATACCAGTCCACATTGGCAGTTATCAAAAATTAATCCAGACTTTAGCTTCTGGCATTCCGAAGTAACTGGACAAAATGTGTAACAGAAATGCTTCTAGATACTGGGCAATATACAGTTCATTCTCATGCTGCTAATAAAGACATACCCAACACGGGGTAATTTATAAAGGAAAGAGGTTTAATTGACTCACAGTTCAGCATGACTGAGGAGGCCTCAGGAAACTTACAACAATCATGGCAGTAGGTGATGCAAACATGTCCTTCTTCACATAACGGCAGCAAGGAGGAGTGCCAAGCAAAAGAGGAAAAAGCCCTTCCTAAAACCATCAGAGCTGGTGAGAACTCACTACCACAAATACGGCAGCATAGGATAATGGCCCCATGATTCAATTTCCTCACACTAGGTCCTTCCTACAAGGTGTGGAGATTATGGAAACTGCAATTCAAGATGAGATTTGGGTGGGGACCCAGTCAAACCATATCAGGCAGCAAACAGCAAAGGACTGTGATGGGTGAGGGAAGGGAAGTAATTGAGGAAAACTCCACATTCACTCTGGTTTTCTCTGAGAAGCATTTCCAGACAGCTGTGCAGGAGTGGATCAAACAATATAGTGGCGACACTGAGTTGAAAGGACAGAAATGAGGGATTGAGGCTATTGAAGGAGCTAGAATTTGTGGGGCAAGGTAGCAGGAAAGAAGGAGCTATGAAGAAAGAGAGGCCCAGAAAGCTGTACAGGAGTTCCCATGAATCTTTACCCAAATAATAACCGCCATGTTCAGGACAAGACTATCCAAGGCTGGGGAAGAAAAACAAAAACTACCAGGGAAAGACCAACTACAAGCAAGATAAAAGCTTAACATATTACTGGAGTTTGTACACAACTAGAAACACTCACATTCTGATCACCCAGAAAGTAGAGACACTACTGAGCACTCTGGTCATAAGGTAGTAATCCCAGAACTCTTAAGAATAGGGTTAATCTAGCCTAGGAGTAAAGACTAGTATGGACCAACTCTGACAGGCATTAAAAACAAGCCTTAAAAGAATCAAGCTAACCCCAAATTAATGTCACACTAGAATGAAACTCAACAGACCACAAAGAAAAAAAAAAAAAACCTTAAACTTCATATGGAACCAAAAGAGAGCCCGCATAGCCAAGTCAATTCTAAGCAAAAAGAACACAGCAGGAGGCATCACACTACTGGACTTCAAACTATACTACAAGGCTACAGTAATCAAAACAGCATGGTACTGGTATCAAAACAGAGATATAGACCAATGGAACAGAACAGAGGCCTTGGAGGCAACACAACATATCTACTATCATGCAATCTTTGATAAACCTGACAAAAACAAGGAATGGGGAAAGGATTCCCTGTTTAATAAATGGTGTTGGGAAAACTGGCTAGCCATGTGCAGAAAGCAGAAACTGGACCCCTTCCTGACACCTTACACTAAAATTAACTCCAGATGGATTAAAGACTTAAACATAAGACCTGGCACCATAAAAACTCTAGAAGAAAATCTAGGCAAAACCATTCAGGACATAGGAGTAGGCAAGGACTTCATGACCAAAACACCAAAAGCATTGGCAACAAAAGCCAAAATAGACAAATGGGACCTAATCA
>CM052669.1:14757235-14938154 GCA_028533165.1 Leontopithecus rosalia
GGACTGTAGATTTGTTCAACCATTGTGGAAGACAGTGTGGCGATTCCTCAGGGACCTAGAAATAGAAATTCCATTTGACCCAGCAATCCCATTACTGGGTATATATCCAAAGGACTATAAATCGTTCTACTATAAGGACACATGCACACGAATGTTCATTGCAGCACTGTTTACAATAGCAAAGACCTGGAACCAACCCAAATGCCCATTGATGACAGACTGGACTGGGAAAATGTGGCACATATACACCATGGAATATTATGCAGCCATCAAAAACAATGAGTTCGTGTCGTCCGTAGGAACATGGATGAATCTGGAGAACATCATTCTCAGCAAACTGACACAAGAACAGAAAATTAAATACTGCATGTTCTCACTCATAGGTGGGTGATGAACAATGAGAACACATGGACACAGGGAGGGGAGCACTACACACAGGGAGGGGTCTATTGGGGGGAATAGGGGAGGGACAGCTTGGGGGGAGCTGGGGAGGGTTAGCATGGGGAGAAATGCCAGATGTGGGTGAAGGGGAAGAAGACAGCAAATCACACTGCCACGTGTGTACCTATGCAACTATCTTGCATGCTCTGCACATGTACCCCAAAACCTAAAATGCAATAAAAAAAATCATACAACCAAAAGTTTACTCTTATGTCTATGATACAGTAAAAACCAAAAAACAAACAAAAAACTAGACATGCAGAGTAAAAGGAAAAAAGTGATTTACAAACAGAAAAAGCAGTCTAAACAGAATCAGAAATTGCATTACCAGATAAAAATGTTAAAACAGCAATTTCAAATATGTGCAAAGATTTGAAGAAATATGTGAGCACAATAAGGAAATAAATAGTATTTATTAATTGAGAAATGAAGTCATCAAAAAACCTATGTGGATACACTTGGAAGTGAAAAATGCAACATCTGAAACAATAAATTTCACTGAATACGCTTATCAGGAGATTAGACACTACAGAACAACAACAACAACAAAATCACCAAACTTAAAGATGGAGCAAAGAAACTTTCCAAGCTGAAGCCAAGAAGGGGATGGGGGGAGAAGCTGGAAAAAAAAAACAAAACAAGATAAAAAGTTCTGCATCACTGACCTGTGGAAGGTATCAAGTGATCTAACAAAAGAGTAATGTGAGTTCTAGGACAGGAGGGACAGATGGGAAATCAGTCAGTCTATCAATCTATTAAAAGATTTTATCTAATTAATAGATAAAAGATTTTACCTATTTAATGATAAAGACTTATTTATTTGTCATTTTATCTATTTAAAAAAATGGCTGTAAATGTCTAACCTACCAACCAATTAATCAAAAAATAATGGCTGAAAACAGCACTTCCATATGCAACATATTCTTTATGTTATGTTAAACCCAATGATAAAGAGAAAATTTTAAGAGGCCACAGGAAAAGAGACACAGAGAACAATGTAAGAACGACACCAGAGCAATGCAAACCAGAGACAAGAAAACACCCTTGAAGCAAGATAGAAGGAAAAAAATAAAAAACGTCCCAACCTAAAATTTCATATCCTGAAAAATATTTCCTCCAAAAACTGAAGGCAAAATAAAAATATTTCAGATAAAGAAAAGCGAATTAATGACCAAAAAGAACTGTACCAAAAATATAAAAGAAAATATTTCAGGATAAAGGTAAATGATACTAGATTGAAGTGCCTATCTACATCAAGGAAAGAAGAGCATCAGAAATGGTAAATACAGAAGTGGCAGTCAGTGTAAAAGACTTTTTTCCTCCTCTCTAAAGTTATTTAAGAAAACTAACTTAAGGAAAAAAAATATTATTATTGGGGGTTATAATATATCAACCAATTTCACCTAACATTTATGGAACACTGGTGGGGCATATAAAATTTTTAAGTCTGCATATAAAATTCACCAAATAGAGAATACACAGGGCCATAGAACAAGTCAACAAACTGTCAAGGATTAGAATTATATAGATTATGAGTTTTGATCAGGGCATAATTTAAATTAGTAATCAGTAACAAAATGTTTCAGACATCTCCAAATAGTTAAAAACAAATTCTCAATTTCTAAATAATAAGCCAAAGGTCTTACAAAAGAAAGTATTTTAAACTGAATGATAATGAAATTACAGAACATGTGAGATGCTGCTAAAACAACAGAGAAAAATTTATAACTTGAAATGCTTATATTAAAAAGGAAAAAAACTGAAAATCAAGCTAGAAAAATCAGAGCCAACTACACTCAGAATGAAAATTAAAAAAAGCAAATCAATGAAATACAAAACAAAGAATAAAATAACTAAATGAAACTACCACTGGTTCTGGATAAATCAATCAAAGAGGGGAAAAATGAAAAACACAAATTAACAGTAGTACAAATAAAAATGGAGACAACACAGACTAACTCAGAAGAAACGTACTTTCTAAAAAACTTTTTTTTCTAACTGGTGTGAGATGGTATCTCATTGTGGTTTTGATCTGCAAGAATTGACCATTTTTAAGACATGAAAATTACCAAAAGACACTGGAAGAAACAGAAAATCTGAAGAGCCTCTTATCAAAAAACTGAACTCATAATTCAACACTTTCCCACAAAGAAAACTGAAGACACAGATGGTATCAATAATGAATTCTTTTAAACATTCAAACAAGAAAAATTATCAAATTTTACTCATGAAACAAAAACTATACAAAGAAACTACAAGACAAAAAGTAAACTACAGATTAATATCCCTCATGAACAAAGTGGAAAAATTTCAAGTAAAATACTAGCAAATGAAATATAGAAATATATAAAAAGGAATATATACAAAATAGAAGCCACACAGAGGTAGAAAAGGCAATTGGCAAAATTTAATATTTCATGATAAATCACTCTGCAAACAAAAAATAGAATTTCTAAAATCTGACAATGGTTATGCAAAAAAAAGGCTCTAACAAATAACACAATATTCTATGCTAAAAGACTGGATGCTTTCCCCTTACAATTAGAAATAAGACAAGGATGTCTGCTCTTGTCACCTATATTCCACATTGTACTAGAGGTTGCAGACAAAGTAATTAGCCAAGAAAATCAAATAAAAAGCATCCACCTTGTAAAGGAAGAGATAAAACAGCTCTAATAAGAGAAAATTCTAAGGAATCCACTAAGAAACAATTAGAACTAATGGCTGAATTCATAAGGTTGCAAAATGCAAGATCAATACAAATACCCACTGTATTCCCACATACTAGCAACAAACAACCCAAAAGTAAAATTAAGAAAATCATTTCACTTATAATAGCATCAAAAATAATAAAATGTTGAGGAAGAAATTTAGCAAAAGTATAAAACTCTGAAGTAAAAAACTCTGAAATCTATAAAACACTGTTGAAAGAAATTGAAGATCTAAATAAATGCATAAACATCCCATGTTCATGGATCTGAAGAGTTAATACTGTTGAAATTACTATAATCCCTGAAATAATCCAAAATTTCAGTACAATCTCTACCAAAATACAAGTCAGCTTCTTTGTATAAATTAACAAACTGATTCTAAAATTCATATGGAAATATGAAATTTACGGGCCTCAAAAGAATTAAAACAATCTTGAAAAAGAGTAACAAAGTTGAAAGTAACCTGCCCCAATTTAAAAACTTACTACGAAGCAACAGTACTAAAGACAGTGTGGTACTGGCATAAGGATAGACATATAAATAAATGAAATACCATTGAGAGCACAAAAATAAAACTACATATCTGCTCTCAATTGGTTGTTGACAAGGGTGCCAAGATCACTTGATAAAAAGAGAACAGTCTTTTCTACACATGGTGCTGGAGCCACAGGACAGCCACATGCAAAAGAATAAAACTAAATCCTTATCTCACATCACATACAAAAATTAACGCAAAATGAATCAAAGATATAAATCTAAGAGTCAAACTACAAAACTCCTAGGGCTAGAGAGATGGAGGAACTGGAGTGAGAGAGAAGAGGATACGGTTTCATTTTGAGGTAATTAACAACGTTCTAAGGTTGTGGCGGTGCTTTTACAATTCTGAACATACTAAACAACA
Source organism: Leontopithecus rosalia (assembly GCA_028533165.1). NCBI lineage: Eukaryota > Metazoa > Chordata > Mammalia > Primates > Cebidae > Leontopithecus > Leontopithecus rosalia. The sequence goes on from CM052669.1 coordinate 14,761,289, forward strand.
CTGAATTGTACACTTAGAATGTGTGAATTGTATGGTGTGAGCTCCAAAACTATTCAGGTGAAAATTCCAAGGACAAAGCAAAGATCATGAAGAAGTGAGAGGTGGCTATTGACGGCGGCTCATGAGTGGCTGAGGGGGATAAGTAGCATGGAACACATGGGTGCCAGATGGGCCTTAAATATTCCCAGGGAACACTAAAAAGTTCTAATTGACAAGGGTATACAATCCACTTGGTAATTCTGTAAGATCACCTTGACTATGGGATGAAGAATGGATTGTAAAGGAAGGTAGGATGCAGGAAACCAGTTGGGAGGTTATTCTGGCAATCCAGGTGAGAGATGAGGGTGGCTTAAACCAATGTCTTGGGGAAGCTCACATTCTAGCAGCCATTTTGAAATTTTTAACTATTTGTTTAGCTGCTTCTTTCTTTCAAAGGTTTTCTTCATGAATGTAAGGATTATGTATGTTTCATTTACCAGTGCTCTGCAAACGTAACCAATGACAGAAATAGAACGCATATGGGGTTGGAAGTCGGAATCTGACATGGTAAGATGGATGTGACAGGGGCTGTCCAAGAAGAGCTGTGATTTTTAAACAGCAAATATAAAAGGCAACAGAGAGAGTACTGAGCGTGTTAAAATCACTCTACGTATGTGAAAAAAATGAGCATAAGCTTATTTACTAATATTAGAATGCCATCACCTAAAACTTAACAGAAGCATCTAAACGGTACAATCAGATGCTCTTGTGTAACAAGGCAGTTAACTTAAGGAATTAATACACAGTTTTTCTGGAAAGGTCTAAATAAACATAAATAAGAAAGACCGATCCATGATGTCATGATAAGGCCTAGATTTCTGGTGGTGACAACAAGAGGGACAACCAGCACCCACATCACTCCTTTCAAACTCCCACTGCACCCTGAAAGAAATTCTCACACTCACCCACACATGCAATACCATTTGGGTCTGACTCACTATAACCTTTCTTTCCTTTCTTTCAACATAGGAATACTATAATATATAGGAGATGCCTTAAAGGAAGAGGCTACAAAAATGTAAGATATTATATATGTTTTCAGGTGATAACAAGTGTATTTACAGACATGCCTCTGGAATTAAAAAAAAAAAATTAAATCCAGAACCTTCGTACTGCCAGCATTTCTCCCAGGGCAAAAATACATTTAGCATCCTATTAAATCAAAGGAAGTTCGCTGCACACAGTGGCAAGCTTTTCTAGCTGGTGCTAACACAGATTGATGCACACGTTCAATCACGCTGAACCTGATGTTGGGCTTCCTGAAATTTACACTGCAAAACGGAAACGTTTTATGTGCTGCAACTTCCTGCCCCCTTTCAGCCAATAACTCACCAGGGAGAAATATAATTCACTTAGCATTTTAAAAATCCATGCTGAAAACATTTTCTAGGGCTAAAGATTTCACTGAAATAGAATATATAAAATGGAACTTGTTAAAAAATATCATGTAGGAGATTGACAGGAGTCATTTTTGATTATCAGCTAAGGCCATGGGAATCAAAGGATATGATAGGATTTTTCTGTGAAGTATGGCAAAAGAAACATTAACACAGAAGTAAAATGTAAGAGCATGCAATAAAATCCAAGTCGAGATTCAAAGTTGGGTACAAATATTCTATTCCCAACGTTTTATTCTTCAAATAAAATTAAGGCATATATTTGGAAGCACAGCAATCTGTCATCTAATAATAAATTATGCCTTTTTATTGGCTCAGTTTTGACATATTGATGGGTATACTATTGGGAGGAATGCTTACTTTTGAATTAGAAAGATCTGAACTAAAAACTGGATTCTGTCCATAATAAGCCATGTCAATAATGTGGCCTTAGGCAAGTCACGATCCCCCCTTCAAAAAGAGGCCAGAGAGCTCTCCTTGTCTACATCATAGAACTGAGATTAAGTGCATTAAACTATTCTGCAAATTATGATATTCTGCATAAAAACTAAGATATGTAATTCTATCTAGCTTAAAACTAATCTGAAAAAATGGTACTTATCAATTAACAAATTCAATCTTATATATATATAAGTGGTACAGTTTATAATTCCACAAAGAACGTCCTTGTCACTTAACTGCCCTATCTATTAAGCTAGATCTTCTTTTCGTAATAACAGGATTTAGGGCGAGAAAACCAATTCTGATAACAATACAAACCTGCCTTGAGTTAGGGCAGGTAATCACCCTGAATTGAAAATCCAGTCTAAAAAAAATTAACTTTCTTATTTTGTACTTGGAATTTGCTTATTCTAGACATACTTAATAACTACATGACATCTTTTCTCAAGGAAAGAGTTAAAAGATTTAGCCAGGTGGGTGGTTCATTCCTGTAATCCCAACATTTTGGGAGGCCAAGGAGGAAGGACTGCCTGAGCTTAGGGGTTCGAGACCAGCCCGGGCAACATAGAGAGACTCCATTTCTACAAAACACTAAAAAATTGGCCAGGCGTGGTGATGCATGCCTGTGGTCCCAGCTAATTGCAAGGCTGAGGTGCAAGGATCGCTTGGGCCGAAAAGGTCAAGGCTCTAGTGAGCCATGATCATGCCACTGCAAGCCAGCCTGGGTGGCACGGAGCAAGACTCCGTCTCCCAAAGAAAAAAAGAAAAGAGATTTCAAATGATAGCTAAACTACTTTGCCCAACTCCAGAAGAGACTTCCTTTTCTATAATGCTTTTAATTTATAATAATATAATAAAGATTTAGGAAGATGGACTTACATAGTATATTTTAAACATAAATTAAATATGTAGACAAGTGACAAAAGCAGTATAGTGTAGGCACACAACTGATACTAAAGAATGAAGCCATCGGTTCAGAACAGTGGTTGTTATCATGAATTCTGGGAGAAGAAAAAAATCCCCAATGAAATAAGCACTGTCACTAAAGGTAAATTAAGACAGTGAGAGATTAAATAATTAGAAAATAATGTTGTCACTTGCAGAGTGGTAGTTTAAGATCCTAACATGGATAAAGAAGTGAGTCTAATCAGTGCAACTGCTATAAAGTATCCAACTCTTTTTTTCTTTATTGAGACGGAGCCTCACGTTGTCACCTAGGCTGGAGTGCAATGGCATGGCCTTGGCTCACTGCAACCTCCGCCTCCCAGGTTCAAGCAATTCTCCTGCCTCGGTCTCTCGGGTAACTGGGACTATAGGAATGTGCCACCACACCCGGCTATTTTTACAATTTTAGTAGAGATGGGGTTTCACTATGTTGGCCAGGCTGGTCTCAAACTCGTGATCTTGTGAACTACCCACCTCGGCCTCTCAAAGTGCTGGGATTACAGGCATGAGCCACTACATCCAGCCAAGTATCCAGCTCTTACTAGGAACAAGTTAATTATCACACAAAGGATGTCAAAAAGAAAGAAGTGAACTAATGGGCAAATGAGTGAATTGAACCACCTATGGTCCAATGAAAAAGCCAATCACAGAGTTTTTCAGGTAGAAGAACCACCGCTGTTCCCGGCCTCAATATAAAACTCACAAGAAAGGTAGAGACTTGAAAGATCACTTGTTATTACATTATTAGGATGGGTGGACCGAGCCATACTCTTCTTGCTATGTCTTTTGTCCACCCTGAGTACTGGCCATGCAGAAGCCCTTCATCTGAGCTCCTCCCTCTTGTCCCTTCTTTTCCCTTGCTTTTCTCTTCTGACCCTTCCTATGTGCTGCAATTTTCACACAGGAGGAGAATTCCAAGCCTTTCTTTTATCCACAGGATACACTGACCAATCCCACTGTGCGAGGTGAGACTTTGGCTCTGGATCCACTCTGCTGTTTCTTTCTCACTAGGCACTCGGTAACTAACTGCCTCTTCCCTGTCAAAAGGATGGGGCTGGGGTGACCTCTCTGCTTACACTATTTCAGAAGAGCCCAGGTTTCAGAAAGCTGGCCTCTAAATAGTCAAAGTTTCATAGCAAAAAAATCCACTGTGCACATATGTGCATGTGTGTGTGTGTGTGTGTGTGTGTGTGTGTGTGTGTTCATCTACCTAACATTCACTGAGCAGCTGTACTCATTCCTGAATCAAGGCTAAATTCTTTAAGCAGATTATCCTGTTAATCCTCACAAAGACACCATGAGGTGAGGGCTGTTATTACCCTAATTTTACATGAGGCACAGAAGGAAGGTAAAATAACATATCTGTATTAGTCCATTTTCATGCTGCTGATAAAGACATACCTGAGACTGGGCAATTTACAAAAGAGGTTTAATGGACTCACAGTTCCACATGGCTGGGGAGGCCTCACAATCGTGGCAGAAGGCAAGGAGAAGCAAAGTCACGTCTTATATGGATGGCGGCAGGCAAAGAGAGAGAGAGCTTGTGCAGAGAGACCCCATTTTTAAAACCATCAGATCTCATGGGACCCATTCACTATCACAAGAACAGCGTGGGAAAGACCCACTCCCATGATTCAATCATCTCCCACCGGGTCCCTCCCACAACACGTGGGAATTATAGGACCTACAAGATGAGATTTGGGTGGGGACATAGAGCCAAACCATATCAATATCTGAAGGTCACAGAACAAGACAATGGGGGAGTCAGGTTTGAACCCAAGCCTAGTGATGAAGATTCCAGCACTTAACCTCAATCCTCTACTGTTAACATTTTTAAAATGTTTTAACCCTCTGGATAAAATAACTGTGAACCAGTTGACAGAGTGACAATAACAGAAGAGAAAATCAATGAGACACTGATAATCAGGAACTTAATTGACCAAACAAAGAATACTGGATTTCCTACAAGCCTGCCTCAGTAAACAAAGTTATTTTTCTTTAGCTTCTCAATGTCCAAAGGAAAAGGATTAAGAGATATAACAACAGAGATTTTGGATTGCACAACCATTCATTGTTAATTTTGTTCATTCCCGAAAACATAACTGGGAGGAAATTCTCAATTCATAACATCCTTTACTTCCTGAAGTGGATTAATATTCATTTCCACTCTTCACAAGCATGCTAGAAAATACCATGCTTCTCATAGTTACTGTAGTAAAAAAATGCTATCAATTGTTGACACCTATTGTGGGGGACGCTTGGATTGGTGCAAATAATGTTTTGATAACCTTTGTTTCGTTAACAAATCAAAACAATAACAAAACAAAACAATGCTCGGCATGCAACAAAACACAATCTCATTTTCTTCTCTTCTCCAAAAACACATTTATTTGAGTGACAAATGCAGAAGAAGAGGTCCCATTATTACCTAGAAGCCAAGAAACCAGAAACGATTCCAATTCCGAACAAGCAGCTGAAACCAGGAAATGCTTAGGAAAGAGAATCACAGGAAACACAGAATCCAGATCTTCAGCTCACATGACAATGGTCTCATCAGCGAGTGAGAAAATGCAGAACTGGGTTAGAAAACTGCTGGCAAAAACAAACTATCATTAGAGTGAACTGGCAACCAAAAATGGGAAAAAGTTTTTGCAACCTACCCGTCCGACAAAGGGCTAATACCCAGAATCTACAAAGAACTTAAACAAATTTACAAGAAAAAAAAAACATCAAAAAATGGCAAAGGATATGAACAGACACTTCTCAAAAGAAGACATTTATGCAGCCAACAAACATGAAAATAAGCTCATCATCACTGGTCATTAGAGAAATGAAAATCAAAACCACATTGAGATACCGTCTCACGTCAGTTAGAATGGCGATCATTAAGAAATCAGGAGACAACAGATGCTGGAGAGGATGTGGAGAAATAGGAATGCTTTAGCATTGTTGGTGGGAGTGTAGATTAGTTCAACCACTGTGGAAGACACTTTGGTGATTCCTCACGGATCTAGAACTAGAAATACCATTTGACCCAGCAATCCCATTACTGGGTATATACCCAAAGGATTATAAATCATTCTATTATAAAGGCACATGCACACATATGTTTATTGTGGCACTGTTCACAATACCAAAGACTTGGAACCAACCCAAATGCCCATCAATCATAGACTGTATAAAGAAAATGGAATATATATACATACACACCATGGAATACTATGCAGCCATAAAAAAGGATGAGTTCATGTCTTTTGCAGGGACATGGATGAAGCTGCAAACCATCATTCTCAACAAACTGACACAACAGAAAGCCAAATACCACATGTTCTTACTCATAAGTGGGTGTTGAACAATGAGAACACATGAATACAGGGAGGGGAACATCACATACCAGGGGGTGGAGGACTAGGGGAGTGATAGCAGGAGGTGGGGGGATTGTGGAGGGATAGCATCAGGAGAAATACCTAATGTAGATGACTGGGGATGGATGCAGCAAATCACCACGGCACGTGTATACCTATGTAACAAACCTGCATGATGCGCACATGTACCCCAGAACTTAGAGTATAATTTTAAAAAAAAGAAAAAGAAAAGAAAGGAAACTGCTGGCAAACCTCAGGCAATGCCGCCAGCTCCTAAATCACCTTTTTGTTTTTTTTCTGGGGCTGTTGGCCTATTCCGAGGACTGGTCAAGGTATATCTTGAATTTCCTTTCTTCACTACCAATGCAGGTCTTTTATCCTCTCAATTAATTCTTCCAGGAAATAATATATAAAGGAACAAAAAAAGGGTGAAAGTTCAGTTAGTCTCATGGCTGGCTGCTTTTCAGGAGACTGGATGCTGGCTGAAAATTCTGGCCAAAAAGAGCCTTCTGCATTCAGGCAGCTCCGGAGGACACTTCAGTTATTCGCATTCCACTGTCCTGCCCTGGCAGAGTAAACTGCAGATGTCACGGAAAAGACAGTAACCCCCATCTGCCTCATAGGAGAACCCCTTTTTCCTATGAAGCAAAAACACACCACACAGCTTCAACAACGGGGAGCCATTGTGGTGCCAACCGAGGTGTCCTCAGTCCCTGACTGGCCACGGATGTCTGCCTGGGAGCCAGCTCGACCCGTCAACATCCTCGATCCTTCTGGCTTCAGTGTTCAGGAACCACAGGGCTTCACAGCTCAATCTTTCACTCTCTGTAGTCACATACAAGGGATCTCATCCGATTAGTACCAGTAGATGTATGCTGATAATGCCCCAAATTACACATGCAGCCTAGGTATCTCTTCTGGACTGCAGATTCTTATACCCCATTGCCTTTTCAATGGATACCCCAAAGGCACCTGAAACTTAAGATATCTGAAACTCAGCTCAGGACGACCTCCTCTCCTCAATCCCTCTCCTACTCTTGCTATAATCTTTCCCAGCCTTCCAGTTGCTTAGACCAAAACCTCACAGTTAACCTCAACTCTCTCAACCCTCATCTAAACTGTCACCAATTCCTGTTAGTTAGGCCTTTGAAATAGATCTGGTAACAGACAGTTACTTGTACCGCTATCACTACTATTTGGATGAAGCCAGAATCTACTCCCACCAGAATTGCTATGATAGTCTCCTCTCTCTCGGACTCCGCTTCCACCTTGCCCTCTGTCCTCCAGTCCCTTTGCAACACAGCAGCCAAAGAACCAGGGGTTCATGCCTGTAATCCCAGTGCTTCAGGAGGCAGGAGGATTGCTTGAGCCTGGGAGATGGAAGCTGCAGTGAGCTATCATTGTACCACTGCGCTCCAGCCTAAGTGATCACATGAGACTCTTTGTCTAAATAAGAAAGTCAGTTCATGTTATGCCTTGGCTCATGAACATAGCTGCAGTGAGCTATGATTGCACCACTGCACTCCAGCCTAGGTGATCATGTGAGGCTCTGTGTCTAAATAAGGAGGTCAGTACATGCTGTGCCTTGGCTCAAAACCCTTCAGTGTCTTCCCATTTCTATCAGCAAAAGTTTCCTTTTGTTGCTAGAACCAATGACCACAAGCAGTGGCTAAAAACAACAGAAATCTAGTCTCTCACTGTTCTAGAGTGCACAAGTCCACAAACTGGATTTTATGGAGCTACAATCGAAGTGCCAATAGGGCTGCATTCCTTCTGGAGGATTCAGGGTTAGGGGTTAGAATCCAGCTGAGTGCCCTTCCAGTTTCTGGAGGCTGCCTGCACTTCTCAGCTTGTGGCCCCTTCCACGAGTGACTCCAGCCTCCTGCTCCTGTCACCACATCTTCTACTCCTGACTCTGACCCTCCTTCCTCCTTCCTGCTAGGATTACACTGGGCTTACCTGGGCAATCCAGGATAATCTCCCATCTCAAGACTCCAAAGCCCACAGGCAAAGTCTCTTTCGTGATATAAGGTAACAAATTTTCATATTCTGGTGATTAGGATGGGAGCATCTGGGGCGGTGCCCATGTCACAGACTAAAAGTCCAAGTTCTGACAATGTCCTACTAGTTCCCATGTGAACAGTCCCACTTCCTATCTAAGCTCATTTCTTACAAGTCTCTCCCCTTCACTCACTCTGATCCAGCTACACTGGCCTTGTTCTTCCTCAACACGAGCCCACCCAGGACTTTGGCACTTACTGTTCTCTCCGTGAGGAGAGCACCCTTCTTCCTTTAAGTCTCTGCATAAAGGGCACCATCCTATGCGTGAAGGTTTCTCACATTACCCCTTCCCCAGCTGGGAACTCCCTTCCATGCTCAGTATTTTCCCAGAGCTCCTAATACCGCTTCTCTGTCATTCATAGTCTTTCCCTCTTTCCCTCTCTCTCTTCTGTCTTCTCCCACCAGAGTATAATCAATAACAGGTGTTCTTGTCATAATCTCTAGCAAATACCAGGGGCTCAACAAACAGTTGCAGAATAAGTGAATCTTACTTTACTTGGACTGAAAGATCTGCCCTAGAGTGGAATTTAACCTGAATGATGAATGAATGAGACCCAACTTCCATCTCCTCTTTTATAGGTATATAGACTAATATGAAGGGAAGTGCTTTATGACTCAGGAACCTGACATAGCAGTTTAAGTAGCTTATTTAAGGTCACACAACAAAGGAAAAGTAAACAATCACATATTAAAACTCCAGCCAAGCCCCTGACTTTATTTTGCTGTTTCCCTGCATGTTCTCAGACCTGACAAATGGGAACTCATCTGGATTCTCCTGCTTGGCTGAAATACCAGTACCAACAAGGTTCCAAGTTAATAAACTCTGGATTTATTATGAGAGGAAATTTCACAGAAGTATCTAAAGCATTTGTGTATTCAGATACGTAAGAAATTAATACACAGGGAGAGATCCTCAACCACATTTTTAAACGCCTCCAAAAGCAAACCTGCAGCATAAGCTTCAAGTGCATTGTCAGCACCCGGCACCGCCCATCAGCCAGCCCCGAGCAGCAACCAGATGGTCACCTCAGGTGTTGGGGACACAAAGAAACAAAAGACATTCCCTCCGTGGGGCACATTTACTGAGGGCAGAGACATGGGGTAAATGCAACTGGCTTGTAATGGGACAGCAATGTGTCTTGCAGAGGCCACCCCAGCTGCACTTTGGAAAGTGTTACGCAAGCCTCGCTCACACACGGGCAAAGCCCACCCAAACTCACCATTCCACAACATCCCTCCGCCTGCCATTTCCGGAGGGTGTGCCACGGTTGTGTTTTGCTCAAACCTGAAAACTGCACTTCTAGGAATCATCTTACGGGCATATGGGTGGGAAAGAGGACCTCACTGTGATCAGGAAGCTGGTGATCCCTCAGAGGAGGGACTGCCAGGTTCAAATCTCACCTCTGTGACTCACTCACTGTGTCCCCACAAACATGTCACCAACCAACCCTCTCTACCCCTCAGTGTCTTCTCCTCACCTCTCTAAAGTTCACTTTTAGTTCTCATGATAATTATAGGCGATATTGCAGGAAAAACACTTATTATAGTGCCTTGCTATTCAAGGCCTTATTACATAATACCCATTATTATAATAGCTGTTACTAGATTAATATTAGCTTAAAAAAAACACCATTCGAAAATAAATAGTACAATTGTTTTAATCTTGAGTTTAGCTTGTGACAGTGACTTCTATAGGTTTATCATTTACTTACAACTAAGTGCTTGTCTATAATCAGGAAAAACGGCTACCAGGCAAAATGTTAAGAGTAAGATTTTCTACACATGGCTGGCAAAAATAAAGTCATTTAAAGCCTTCCCCCTCAATTCTACACCTGAATAAAAATATACATGATTTGTTAATGGATGGCTTAACAGAAATGTTGAACAAATATGACCTCATGTGGTAATTAAATAAGATAAGCAAAATGAGTACGATTTTAAAAAATATACAAAGGCATGTGTAGGTTCAACTAGGCATTTTTGTGGCAAATTACCATCTGATAAAATAATTGTTTAATCTAATATCCTACATTGCCTCACTGCTTGAAAATGAAACAAGATCAAATGACATCAAAATACACATTTATTTTTCTGTTTCTACTAACCATGCTCATCAAGGACACATGTCAGAGGCACTGAGTGAGTTTTACACCAAGTTACACAAGAATTCACCTCACACACAGAGATCCTGATATAGTGGGTTGGGGGGGAAGCTGCAGAAGCTCCCCAGCTATTACTAATGCTAACATCTGTGGTTATTAACCACTGTGTGAGATCTTTTATTTTTTTTTTTTTCCTTTTTGATAATGTCTTGTTCTGTCACCCAGGCTGGAGTGCAGTGGCACCACCACGCCTCACTGCAGCTTTGATCTCCCAGGCTCAGGTGATCCTCCCATCTCAACCTCCCGAGTAGCTGGGAACAGGAACATACCACAATGCCTAGCTGAGTTTTTGTACTTTTTGTACAGATAGGGTTTCACCACGTTTACCAGGCTGGGCTCCAACTCCTGGCTCAAGTGATCCGCCCACTTTGGCCTCCCAAAGTGCTGGGATTACAAGTGTGAGCCATAGTGCTCAGAGCAAGATCTCTCCTTTGACAAGAAGTTTTTTGCCTTGAAAACGTTTGCAAAAAGCATTTCTTGATTCTGTAATACTGCTCCCAAAGCAACACTTGACTAACTTGCAACTCAATAAAGAGAAATGTTAAGTTGCTCCTCAGCCCTTAAAAAAATCATTAAATATCCTCTGGTCTTTTAATACTAACAAGAGAGCTAAGGGAAATGGGATAAGAGGGGACAGGGCATTCCATTTGTTCTGCGAAATCACGTGACTGCCTTCCCTTTAGACTAACATGGCTGCCAGCAGAATCCTGGGTGCTGAAGGGCGTGTTCTGTATCTCGTCTTTCTATGCGTAACCACTAGCCACATTAGTCTGTTGGTAACTTTCCTAACATCCTGCCACCTAAGGTCCTTGCTTCATTCATTCATTCAGTCAATGTTTTCTGAGTACCTAATGCACCCTAGGGAACAAAGGCAAAGATGCCCCTGCCCTTCTGGTGCTTGCATTCTAATTTCTAACAAATGGCCTCTTCAAACTGCCAGACTCGTTTAAAGAACTCCTTCCTCGCTGGGCAAAGGTGGTGGCTCAAGCCTCTAATCCCAGCACTTTGGGAGGCCTAGGTGGGCGGATCACCTGAGGTCAGGAGTTTGAGACCAGCCTGACCAACGTGAGAAACCCCGTCTCTACTAAAAATACAAAATTAGCCAGGCCTGGTGGTGAATGCCTGTAATCCCAGCTACTCAGAAGCCTGAGGCAGAGAACCACTTGAACCCCGGAGGTGGAGGTTGTCCTGAGCTGAGATGGCACCACTGCACTCCAGCCTGGGCAACAAAAGCAAAATTCCATCTGAAAAAAAAAAAAGAAAGAATTGCTTCCTCAATGTGATTCTTAAAAATGATAGTACTTTGAAGCAGAAAAGCAAATCATCACAGTGTGAGAAAACAATGTGATTCAAAGGCCTGAAGAAATTAGAGGCTATGGAGGGTCTGCACGAGCAAAGGGAACTTCTGAACCTTTTGCAGTGAAATGAAGCAGCAACAGAAGCACTGGCTTGCAGGTTATTTCTGGTGCGGAAATAACCTCCAGAGTATAACCCACTCTGGAAATAGGAATGACCTGGCAGAAGATTAGGATTCAGCAGTCAGGAGTAGGACCAAGGAATTCCCAGCAAGAACATATTTAACAATTGCTGCTACAGACGGGATCAGGAGAGAGGCAGATTTACAAACAGCAGAGGTATAAACACCTTCAAGTAGCCGTTAACAACTACTTTAACTATTTGCTAAAGTGTTTCCAGGTCAGTAAAAAATTAAGGGGTTAAAAAGTAAAAGTGATGCTTAAAGTTCTTAATAACCAACCAAGACCCGGAAAGCTTACCCAGTTAGTCAATGAGGCTATGCACGGATAAGACTCTTACTACTAATCCCATGCTTTTTCCACTACCTCACGCAGGGAGCTGAGCGGGGTCATCTTTCATCAGCAGTTTCTAAGACACGGGACACTACAGCTGCAGAACACAGCATCGGGGAAGGTCAAACCTATAACCGCTGCGCTCTGGTCAATGACAAACGGTTCTCAAATGATCAGAACTGGGTGCCTAGGTGGAGAGCGGTTGCCAGGAAGAGGAGAGAGGCTGTTCAGAACGGCTACATTAGGATAACTGTTATTCATGAAACCCAGAACTAAGTTCATTCATCAGCAACCTTACCTAGTTCTGGGGGCAGAACGGTGAGGCGGTTCCCCTGAATGTGGAGCTCTTTAAGCTGGGTAAGCTCCCCGATTTCCTTAGGCAGCGAGATCAGGTCGTTATCCCTAAGGCTGAGCTAAACAGAAGAAAACAAGGAGTGGTCAACACATTTTCACATTAAAAGGTGCTCCACAGAAACTCCCATCCTCTTCCCTGTCCTCTCTTTCATGAAAGTGCAATCCTCCCCATTGATTTACAAATGTCGGTGGATAAACAAGAAACACGAGCAGGGAGTGGTTTATTCCCGCAAAACAAACCTTACTCTGGCTCAGATTGACTTGATTCTACCCCTACAAGGCTGCAGCAGTGAATTGATTTTCTAAGAATTTAGATAAATTACTTACTATCTGCAACTTTGTGAGCTTCCCGATATCTGGCGGCAGGATTTCAAAATCGTTGTCACTTAGATAGAGTGCACGCAGGGTGGCTGCAAATTAAACAGCAGTATATAAACAGGGCGGCATGGAACCCAGCCATTTGAGGTCTGATCAATACGAGGGAGTCAGCTTTGATTAATAACCCTGGCTTGGTGAAAAGCCTTTGACATACCTAGGGCTCCCAACAATAACAAGCAGGTCACACTTAGATTTACTGGCTTACTGTGTAGCTGGTATGTCCAGGACAACATCTATATCCAAGAGAACTGACGCAATTAACAACTGTGGGCACTCGCATTTGGGGGCAAAGAGTTTCAACACATTTTCAGAGAAGATTGCTACTTTTTCCCATAGATTCCTTTTGATTCCCATTTATTTCTCCATGTGCATCCGAAGTAAAACAAGGGAAACTACTGGGCCACCTTTATGGATACCTATGCCAAGAAGGTTCTTTCAAGTGAATACAACTAAGTGAAAATAGACCTTTTCCTATGTAAATAGCACTGTGTTAAAAATTAATGAAAGGCTTTCTGGTGACGAAGGCTATCACCACAGCTCAATTCCATAATCTGACTAATCATTGCTACTTGTTTTTACAGCCTTAAGGACAAAAATAAATGAAGACAAAGGGGCCAAAATGACAACATGAAGTTAACAGAGTAAATCCTAACTTAAACAGAAATTAGCTGTCAGAAATTTGTTCACCATTACACAATGATATTATAATTCCAAACTACTGAAGGCTAAAATTCTCAAGCATCTCAACCAAAAAAGCTGAGTATGTTTTGTTTACCAGTAATTATTTATTTTTTAGAGACAGAGTCTCACTCTGTCACCTAGGCTGGAGTGCAGTGGGTCACTGCAGCTTTGAATGTCCAGCCTCAAGCAATCTTCACACCTCAGCCTGCCAAGTAGCTAAGATTACAGGCGCAAGCTACCTACGCCTGGCTAAGTTTCTTATTTTTATTTCTAGAGACACGGTCTACGTTGCCCAGGCTGGTCTTAAACTCCTAGCCTCAAGTGATCTTTGTAGCTCAGACTCCCAAGAACTGTAAGCTAATTTAACATAATAAAAACAGTTGATCCACCACCCATGAAAATATTTTACAGTTGGTTTCATGCACTTGAGAAAGTCATAGACAATGTACATAAGGTAAAAAGTAAAATTTTAGAGACAGCTCAGAAAACTCAGGTTTTTTTAATGCCATATAAGTTACTATTCAAAGAAACAGAACACTCATTTAAGCAAAGCAAACCTTGCCTGAAATATTGCATGCGGTCCCTGAAGAAATCTTTCAGTTTTTTAATTTTCAAAAACATCTTCGGCAAGAAATTTGTTTGCATATAAAACAATAAAATGCGGTCACCTGTGGCCAATAATTTCTTAGTGCCTGTGTGCTGGATAAATAGGTCAATAAGAGTACTTTTTAAAAGGCTGAACTTTTTAAATTGTTTGTGGTTTATTAATAAATATTTTATAAGTAATTGGAATATTCTAGGTAAATATCCTAAAAAGAATTAATAGCAACATGGGAGGATACTTTCTTTGGCATGTTATTTAAAATGAAAGTCGTCTCTTGGCTAAATCTTAGCTAAATGTGAGGCTTGATCTCATTTATGTATATGATCTCTCTCAGAATGTTAATATGACATTACTAAGTCCACTTCAGCCCAATGGTGTCACATAACAATATATCAAATGCACATACTGCTGAGCTATGAAGGAATATTCAAAAGGAGTCTCTAAAGAAAAAATTATCACTGTCCAATAATTTCTCTTCCAGTTTGGGTCCTGGCAAATACATTTCACTCTTAGAATGCAAAGTACGGTGTTTAGGAGATTTACAGAATTGAAAGTTTCTTACTCAGGTAGAAGAAGTTTCCAGGAAGAGAATTTTCATTCAAGTTGTTGTAAGTCAAGTCCAGAACCTCAAGAGCTGGCAGGGAGCCGAAGCCTCGTGGCAAAGTGTTCAGCCTGTTCATGCTGTTGAAAGAGACAAAAATCCACATCACGACACGAAAGACACGTTTCCACAGGCTATCGAAAACACCTCTGTTTCACAGGCTGAAAGCGTAAGAGAGCGCCATGATCCTCGAGTCACTTTATACTTTATTTTTTATTTTTCTGAGACACCGCCTTGCTCTGTTGCCCAGGCTGGAGGGCAGTGACACGATTTCAGCTCACTGCAGCCTTGACCTCCCTGGGCTCAAGTGATCCTTCCACCTCAGCCTCCCAAGTAGCTGGGACCAAAGGTGCATGCCGTCATGCCCCGATAATATTTGTATTTTTTGCAGAGATGGGGTTTTGCCATGTTGCCCAGGCTGGACTCAAACTCCAGAGGTCGAGCAATACTCCCACCTTGGCCTCCCAAATGCTGGGATTACAGGCATGAGCTACCATGCTCATCCTTTCTTTTTTTTTTTAAATTAAAAAAAAAGCATTTAATACTTACATTGACAAAGATTGTACATATTTATGGTGTACAACATGATACTTCTGACATGTATAAGCCATCGTGGAATGGCTTAAATCACCCCTATTTAACATATGCATTGCCTCACAGGCTTGCCTTTTTTTTTTGTCTTTTGTGGTAAGAACGCTTAAAATTCACTTTCTTAGCAATTTTCAAGTACACCACATATTGCTATTACCTGCAGTCACCATGATGTACATCCCATGTCCTGAACTTGCTTCTTCTGTCTAACTAAAAGTTTGTGTCCTTTGGCTAACATCTCCGAAATTCCCCTCTCCCTGCAGCCTCTGTAACCATTTCATTCCCTGTTTCTATGAGGTTTACTTTTTTACATTCCACATATAAGTGAGAGGATAGCAATTCTGTCCTATTTAGACTAATGATTTGAGTCAGAGAGTTTACATGTTCTTAAAACATTTGAAAATTGCTGATTTGTCATTTTACTCCGATGGTGAAATTTAATCACTGTTTTACACAAAAACTCAAACCATCATGAAACATCAAAATGTTACAAGTTTTCTTGTAAAGAAAAACCTCCTTATGAATGTAGTGATAATATCTCAAAATATATACATGAAGCTTTGTAGTTTTCAGACTTTTGCTTTATTTCATTCATTCCTTTTAGGAGGAAAAATTATTTTTTTGTTCTACAACTGCTAACATTCAAAACTGCGTTCAATTAGAATGGTGATGGCCAGAGGCTGGAGGGAGTGGGAAATGGAGAGACACAGTTTAATGGGTATCCGGTGCAGGTTTGCAAGACGAGAAAATTCTGGAGATGGGCTGAACAGCAATGTGAATACACTTACCACCACTCAACTGTATACTACAAAGACTTTGCGTTTTGTGTGTATTTTTTATCACAACTGAAACTTTTTTTAATCATACAACTGACCCTTGAGCAACATGGATTTGAACTGCCTGGGCCCGATGACACATGGATATTTTTCTTCTGCCTCTGCCACTCGTGAGACAGCAACACCAAACCTCCTCTTCCTCCTCAGCCCACTCAACATGAAGACCTTTAAGATGATCCCCTTCCACTTCAACAACAGCAAATGCACTTTCTTTTCCTTATGACTTTCTTAACATTTTCTTTTCTCTAGCTTATTGTAAGAGTGCAGTACAGAACACGTGTAACACACAAAATACATGTCAATCAACTATGCATGTTTTGGGTAAGGCTTCTGGTCATCTGTAAGCTATTAGTAATTAAGTTTTTTCATACTCAACAGTTATGTGTGGATTTTTGACTGCATGGGGGGGTCAGTGTGTGGCTCCCTCAACCCACGTGTTGCCCAAGGGTCAATTGTGTGTGGGGGGTGTGTGTGTGTGTGTGTGTGTGTTGTTATGTGTGTGTGCATGTGGGTGTTCTGTGTAGTATGTGGAGAGTGTGGTGTGTGTGTGGTGTAGTGTGCTGGTGTGAGGGGGTGTGGTGCGTGCAGTGTGGGGGGTGTGGTGTGTGGGGGGTGCTTTTGCAGTGTGATGTGTGTGGGGTGTGGTGGGGTGTGGTGTGTGTGGAGTGTTGGGGGTATGGTATTGTGTGGTGTGTGTATGAGGAATGGTGTAGTGGGTGTGTGTGTGTACAAGGTGTGTGTGTATATGGTATTATCTGTGGTGTTGTGTGTATAGGAGTGTCATATGCGGGGTATGGGAGGTGTGGGGGGGCTGTGTGGTGAGTATCGGGGGTACGGGTGTGCTATGGTATGATATGATGTGTGTATAAGGTGGGGGTGTGGTGGGGCAGTGTGTGTACAAGGTATGTGTGGAGTGTGAGGTGTGTGTGCACGTGTCTCCAATGAAGTCTAAGGGAATGTTTTTCTATACTATCTTTTATCCTTTTCTTTAAGCCCCGTATTTTTCTTCATGCAGTTCCCTTTGAGCATACTTAAAAGCCAATTTTTAAGAAAACGTTAATAAAAGTGGACAGATACTGAAAGGTGAAACGGACTGCGACAATACAAATCATTCTAGCCATCGATCCTTCTCATAACAGACCCAGCTCGGTCCAGCCCTACCAAGTGGGCCTCACTAGAAGCAGCTGCAGCCACAGGGCAAAACCAAAAGGGAAATGTGGGAAGCACGTTCTTGTCAAGTATTTTGCTTGTTCACTCAAACTACCTTGTAATAAAGACAAGATGGAGCTTGTAATTTATGCTATGTTGAGATGAAGAAACAGCCTAGTAGAGGGTAAGGAGCAAAGACTTCCGAAGTGACTGAGGAAGGTGACAGGTATCTGGGAGCACCCTGTACCTCATGGTGGCCAAAGCCGTTCCAGACCCTTGGGTTCCATTGCTAGGATTCTGAAAAGAATTGCAAGTCAGAGAAAGGGAGGAAGGCAGAGAAGCACACAGTACGTGATTCTGTCTACAAACATTGCTTTAAGTTACCCATTTTTGAAAACTGCTGATTCCTTAACATTTTTCTCTGCAAATAAAGAAATACACTTTTATAGTATTAGGTACAGGAAATGCATGGTTAGACAGGCTTAGAGGGAAGAGGCATCTCACCTGAGAGAGAGCTCCCATTCAATCTCCAGCCCAGAGCAAGCCTGGAGCCCCTCTACCTCCTGGTGGCAAGAATCTACTTAACTGCAGGTTCCTTGTTCCTTTGAGTGACAAACCAATACCTACAACATGTAAGAAACACAGCAGAGTCCCATGTGTAGCTGACAGCAGTAACAGCAGTAGGCACACTGCCCCGGCGGGCAGAAAGGAAGCCCTTACTTAAACAAATGCTGAAACTTCAGAAGAACCACTAGCAACAGCCCCAGCTACAATGGGGGCAAGGCACTGCAGAGACTTCTAGCAACCGCTCTGGACACCAGTCCATGTGCATGGTGACCTGGTGGCATCTCTCTCTGCAGAATGAAGGATGGAACAAGCTGGCTGTTCCCACCTCCCCCCAGCAGGTGCTAACACCCATCTCCATCCATCTACATTTCCCTGTGTCAGAATTCTGTGCTCAGGACCCCGCTCAGACACTGCCAGCAATCAAGGTTTCCATGAGTTACAGTGGGGGTAGGAAAAGAATGGAGCTTTAAAAGATAGAGACTGCTAGGTGAGGAGTCCAGCTCCAGCACTTGCTAGCTGCATGACCTTGACCAAGTGACTCCAAGACCCAAGCTTCTCTGAGACCCAATTTCCTCAACCATTGGGGTCACCACCTGCAGGGGTATGTCCTGCAGACCCTGACTCAATAACAGATACATTCACTCACACACAGAATACAGTGAATGAGGGGGCTGGGTTGTCTGGGCCACTCACAGGACTTGAGGAGAGTGCTGTAAAGACATAGCAGCCACTGGCCCCAACACGCTGGCATCTCCAGCCTTTATTCAGCACATATTAAATGACAAAAGCTTTGAGTCAACACCACTAGAGTGTAGAGATTAAAGGTTCCAAGGCCTAAACCAAAGACCATTAGTGGGTAATATTCCTGGTCAACCTCCCCTGAAGAGAGCCATCTGGAATGATCAAAGGTTCATTTATAGGACCACATAAGTAAACAAGCTATTCAGATAAACTTCCCCACATTTCCTAGATATTTGCTTTTCTTATCAACTAAAGGTAAAGGGAATAAGGCTGCCTTCAGCTGAAATTTCTACGGAAACTATGCAAACTTCTTGACCTTCCAAGGTTTGTGACTATTTTCTATGACTTTCTCTAATATTTTCCCCTTAATATTTTTGCCACCACCCTGACTGAACTCCCACACTCAACTATAAAATGAGGCTGACAACACCTTCAGGGCAGGATCACTGGGAGGATGAGAGAGAAATTATGTGAAGCACCCAGCACCCAATCCATGGCTCACACGTGACTTCTCAGGAAATGAGAGCTGTTCCTAGAATTACTTTTGAAAACGTTTGAGAGAAAATTTTCAATCAGCCCTAAGAGAGCAAGCTCACCTCATGACAAGCCACTTTGGATGGTCCAAACTATCAAATGGTGGTCTTTGTATTTGTGCCACACTTAATCTCAGGTGACTTCAAGTGTTTAAACATAAAGCTTCACAGGGCTCAGCTATGCCAAGTGATATCAATTGTTTGCATGGGAAGACTTTTCAAATGCATGTTGGGAGTCAGCAAATGCCTGCATACGATGGAGAAATTTATAAAACCAGTGGTTCTAAGGCTATTTAGCATCCTTTTTCCTCTTCCTCTAAAGCATCAGAAAGATCTGTACTAATGCCTCCTTTTCAGAGCAGTTTTTTCTCTGTAGGTTGTTCTGAGCAGCTCCAGCTTCAATGAAACATTCTTGGCTAAAGGCACTAATTTTTCTCACCTCCACAGTGACCTATTCACACACTTACCAAAATTAAAAATTAAGAAAAATCTGAGCCAAGCCCGAAGGCTCACGTCTGTAATCCCAGCACTTTGGGAGGCCAACACAGGCAGATTGTTTGAGCTCAGGAGTTCAACACCAGCCTGGTCAACATGGCAAAACCCCATCTCTAAAAAAAAAAACAATACAAAAATTAGCCAGGCATGGTGGTGTGTACCTGCGGTCCCAGCTACTCAGGAGGCTGAGGTCAGAGGATCACTTGAGCCCAGAAGGCATAGGTTGCAGTGAGCGGAGATCACACCGCTGCACTCCAGCCTGGGTGACAGAGCAAGACCCTGTCTCAACAAATAAATAATCCAAATCCATAAATACTTATGGAAAACTTCTATGTGTTCATGAGGCAAGCTCTAGAAATGAACGAGATCAAATGTTATTCCCCAGTAGTTGGGCATGGTGGTCCTGCAGTGAAGTGATCCTAGAAATAATTATCAACGTGGGAACTTATGTGGCTTCAAATGTTTTGGAAAATTACTCTATGAAATAATCCACATTTAGGCATTAAAAACAGAACTAAACTTTCTTTTATTTATTCAGGTGGCCTAAACTTCACTCATGTCTTACAATCATCAGAATAAACTGCAACTACTATACAAAACTTTGAAAGCAAATTCGAATTGATGGTGCCTTTTGGATCATGCACACAAATGGCTTCCCAGCTTTGCTTTGTGGTCTCCTGAGAGTATACTTTCGCCCTGGCTCCTTGGAATAAGGAGTCCTCCCTAAAACTGGGCTTTCTTTATGCCATTTGAGGACACAGGTATCCTTCACTGAAACCCATCTTAGCTCCTTTCCTAAAGAACTGGGAGTTTTGTTCAGACTTTGACAACTCCATCTATGTAGCTATGTAATTGAATACAAAAAGCTTTACACAATTAATAAAACACTGACAGCCAAAAACGCAAACAACTCCAAAGAGAACAAGAAGGCACTCAATGAAAAGGAAGTTTACGACTCTGTTCTAAGGTGCCTCAAACCAAACAGCACAAAATCTGAGCTTATTATGTTCCTCCCAAACCTGTCTCCATCTGTTATATTTTTCACTGCCCAATACAGAAATGTAGGTATCATTTCATCAGATGTTACTGTCTGTCAATGCTACCACCTGCATATTTTTCATATAAAATCCCTCCCTGCCTCCAATGTCACTGTCCTAGTTCACATGGGACATGAAGCTTGTGCTCTTACTGGTCTCCTAACCTCTAGCTTACCTCTCTCCACTTTCTTCTCCACGCTCATCTTTCATGGGAAAATCTCACCTCATCGCATATCTGCTACTCTGCTATGAAAATTTCTCAATGGTCAGTATAAAATTGGAGCTCATTTATGTATGTATGTATGTATGTATTTATGAGATGGAGTCTCACTCTGTCACCCAGGCTGGAGTGCGATGGTGCAATTATTTTTGAGCCTCTCGGGTAGAGTAGCTTGGATCACAGGCGTGCACCACCACATTTAGCTAATTTTTGTATTTTTAGTAGAGACGAGGTTTCACCGTGTTGACCAAGCTGTTCTTGAACTCCTGACCTCAGCTGACCTGCCAGCCTCAGCCTCGCAAAGTGCTGGGACTAGAGGCTTGAGCCAATGCACCCAGGAGAAGCTCGCTTATTCAGCACAGAGGCCTTTCATTAGCACTTCTGACTCCCTGTCATTATTATAAACATTTGTTTGTTGATGGTTCGCTTCCCCAACTGTAATGGAAACTCCATCAGGGATGGATGGTTGGTAGCTAGAACAATGCCTGGTACACGGTTGGGAACTTGGTAAATCCTCATTCCCTGAACAGCAGACATCCAGGATTCCACGTTTAGCCCGACTTCTGATCTTAAAGCTGCCTGCCTCACACTTCACACTCAACAGTGCCAAAAAACCAACAATTCCCAGGCCCCAGGCGGGCAGTGCTGTGAATGTTTAAATATGCCATTCTCTCAACCTGAGATGCCTTCCTTCCTTCGACTTCTGAGTCTGAGAAATTCTCAAGCATCAAATCTGGGCTCTGGTGCTACCTGCTGTGTACCGGCTCCCGAAAATCTCACCCGTAGACTAAGGTGCTCCCCGTCTTGCTCCTCCCCCTGCCGGTCCACAACCACCAGCACATCAGTGACCTCCCTGGTCTGTTCCTGTTTCTAGCCAGCCTTGCCCCCATAGGTTAGGTCAGGGACCATGACTTTCACCATGGCCCCCAGTTACTAGCAAGATTCCTGACATAGAATAGTCACTTACATAGTTTCGGAATCAATGAAAAAGTAAATCATGACAATTATCATGATAACAATAGCTAACACTAGGTACTGCTCAGCATGTCCCAAGCACTGTTCCTAGTGATTGAGTTTATATATATATAGATTAAATATACGTATTTCATTTAATAAATGAACAAATTAACAGTAAGAATATATATCTACATCTACTTTTAGCTTCTTTCTCACATACAAATTAAAGATCAGGATAGAATGGTCTGTAAAACCAAGATATAAATGGAGAATCTTTTCATTTCTGCTTTGCCAGATGGGGATACAGGCTCCAAATTTGTAGGGAGAAAAAAAACTCATCTAAAGTGACGTTTCTCCCTCCTTTAACTTCACTTTCCCTCAGACATAAGAATGAAGACTGCCCAAGGATCTTACTAAGTTGGTCCCTAAGCCCAAGTGAACTTCAAAATAAGTGCGTCTGACCAAGCTCCTCGTGGAAAGAATGAACTAAAAACCACTCCACGAATATCTTTCCATGACTGTTTCCTGCTAAACTGGCAAATACCTGGCCAGCATCTATTGCCACTCCACATCAACCACTCACCCAACTAGAGCATTCAGTGGCTACAATTTAATGAATATACAACTTCGCACAAGACTGAAGCATGACTGGGCAGTTTCATCTGATAGCTATGCCAACGAAAATGGAATTCTGATGCCCAAGTTCCAGTTGGGGTCGATGGATGTATTCGTCTGTTCTCCCATTGCTATAAAGGAATGCCTGAGGCTGGGTAACTCACAAGAAAAGAGGTTTAACTGACTCATGGTTCTACAGGCTGCATAGGAAGCCTGGCAGCAGCTGCTTGTGGAGAATCCTCCTTTATTCCTGGTGGAAGGCGATGCAGGAGCATCTGTATTACGTGGCAGGAGCAGGAGAGCATGACAGGGAAGGTGCTACATGCTTTTAAACAACAAGGTCTCACAATAACTCCCTCACTATCCTAAGGGCAGCATCAGGAGGGGATGGTGTTAAACCATCCCCGAGAGCTCCACCCCCAGGATCCAATCACCCAGGGGGCCCCAACTCCAACACTAGGGATTACAATTACACATGAGATTTGGTGGGGACACATATCCAAACCATATCAAGGGAGTCTCACGGAGCCTTTGAACACAGAACCATAAGGGTGTCTTCCCAGGTTGGCCGCTAACCTCACGGGTGACCAGGAGCAAGTCCCTTAGCCCCTTTGAAAAGGCTTGGCTTGGATGGGTACGGTGGCTCACACCTGTAATCTGAGCACTTTGGGAGGCCATGGCAGGTGGATCACATGGTCAGGAGATAGAGACCATCCTGGCCAACATGGTGAAACCCTGTCTCTACTAAAAATACAAAAATGAGTTGGGTGTGGTGGCGTGTGCCTATAATCCCAGCTACTCAGGAGACTGAGACAGGAGAATCGCTTGAACCAGGGAGTTAAAGGTTGCAGTCAGCCGAGATCGTGCCACTGCACTCCAGCCTGGTGACAGAGTGAGGCTACATCTCAAAAAAAAAAAAAAGGCTTGGCTTCCTCTATATAAAATGAAAGCACTAAAACTTGCCCTCTTACCTCACAAATGTTGGGAGGGTCAGATGCTGCAAAGTAGTTCAAGAAGACAAGTTGTTATTATTATTATAATTATTATTAAGACGAAGTCTCGCTCTTGGCCCCCAGGCTGGACTGCAATGGAGTGATGTTGGCTCATGGCAACCTCTACCTCCCGGGTTCAAGCGATTCTTCTGCCTCAGCCTCCTGAGTAGCTGGGATTACAGGCACATGCTACCACACCCGGCTAATTTTTGTATTTTTAGTAGAGAAGGAGTTTTACCATGTTGGCCAGGCTGGTCTCAAATTCCTGACGTAAGGTGATCTGCCTGCCTCAGCCTCCCAAAGTGCTGGGATTACAGGCATTGTAATGGGATTACAATCCCCGAGCCACCACGCCTGGTCAGGTTATCCTTATTATTATTTACTGCTCCCCAGTTCTGCAACCTCGGCTGAACCAAAACTCCTCTTCTTCACCTTTGCATAAAGAAAGACACAGGATTGCTATCTCTCGGCTACACAGCAGAATTGCAAAAGCAAATGAAGCAGCTTTAGGAAATATCTTCTTCCCTCCAAGGCACGAAGTTGCTTTGTCAACTACTGCTGTGTAACACAGAGAGAAAGAAAATCAACCACATTACAACCTGCCTGCCCGTTCGTGCTATGCAAATCAGTCCCTTCTCGGTCAACAGAACTGAGATAAAATTTTCCTGGATACAAAATCCAGTAAAAATTTAACTTCCTTATTGTACCCACAATTAGATTCTTGATGAGCTCTCAAATATTCACTAATGTAGGCCCCTGAAAGGATATATTAAAACAATAAAACTCTTTAAAACCCAAAACATAAAAAGAAATTACAACTCCACTTCTGTGGAGTAATATAAATGGAATCCCTCCCCTGGCCAGCACTCCCCTCCCACTCCCTTCCTCTCAGTACTTTGCAGTCCACTGATACTCACCCAAGGTTCAGGTGTTTGAGTTTCTGAAGGCTGCTGATCTGTGTGGGCAGCTCCTCGATCTGGTTATTAAAAAAGTTGAGCACTTCCAAATTCTTCAGTTCTGCTATGTTTGGGGGCACCGCTATGGAAAAATAAACAATGCTGAGTGTGAATCTGGGAACCTAACTCCTAGCAAGGGATGTCAACACGTTTTGTTTTTCTTTTTTCTTTCTTTTCTTTTTTTTTTGTGGGAGGGGATGGAATCTCACTCACTCTGTTACCCAGACTGGAGTACAGTGGCGTGATCTCAGCTCACTGCAATTTCCACCTCTGGGGTTCAAGCATTCTCCTGCCTCAGGCCTCCAAGTAGCTGGATTACAGGTGCCTGTCACTACCCCCAGGTAATTTTTTGTATTTTTAGTAGAGAGAGGGTTTCACCATGGTGGCCAGGCTGGTCTCGAACTCCTTACCTTGTGATTCGTCCACCTCAGCCTCCCAGAGTGCTGGGATTACAGGCATGAGCCACCATGCCCAGCCTTGTTTTTCTTTCAAAGCAAAGAAAGATGGAAACTCCCAAAGGACCATCAAACTCACATATTGGTCTTATTTTAAGGTTTTTCATAAGCAGTCGCTCACTTTTGAGCGGCTGCTGAAATGCTTCTTTAAATATGATTAGCTAAGCGCTTGGCACAGTTTGTTTCAGATGGACAAAGAGGAGAGAAACAGAACAGAAATGCACCAAAGAGAATTTCCGTACCATAATCAGCCTATAAAAGTGAATATTACAAAGCATATATACTTATAGTTGTCATATAGAATCTTTCCAGTGCTGTTGTTTTGATTTTTCCTTTTGGTTTTCTTGCATTACCACCAGAAGAAAGATGGCAACCTCCAAATCCCTTCCTGGGACATGTGCATTGAAGGTGTTTAAATAACCCAGTATCTGAAGAGCTGTCTTCTTAACATTACATTAATAACAAGATAAGCTCAATTTTAAATGATGAAAAATTCCACCTCCCTACTTTCTGATTTTGGCCTCTGGAGTAATGTATCTTGATCAATAACACACACACACACACACACACACACCCCACACACACAGATACACACACAAACATACAAACAGACACACACAAAGGTTACATCAGATTAGCAACAGATCGATACACTGTTATTATATAGAAATACAAAAAGTCAACTCAGTAGCATGCTATGAATACGAGTATGCAGATCAAAGGTGAAAATCAACCACAGGGGACCTGAAAGGTTCCTCCTTCCCTAGCAGCTATATACCTGAAAAGACAAATGTAAAAGTCAAAGGGATCTTTATCTCAAAAGCACAAACTATAAATTGGCAGCAGAAGATACTTTCCATAGACTGTAATACATCTACCTCGCTTGCTATTCAATCTTTCTACAAACATCTGTATGGGTGATACACTTGGCCGTGGTTCATATAAACTCTGACACCAAGATTACCCAGGCAACTAAAAACACGAACAGGGGCCTGGAGCCCAGCCCAAGAAAGCGTGATGTCTCTTATCAGTCAGGTTTACTTCCCATCCCATCTGCTTCCTCCAGGGATGCCCGAGGAAGCCAGAAAACCAACCTGCCTGCCTGCAGTCAGACCTAAACTCAGACCCAGGAGCACTTGTGATCAGAACCACTACAAAGGTGTGTGCAAAATGCCAAACACACATCTAAACTATTTCAGCAGCTAGCCATTTCAAGAAGACCAACTGATAACTCCCAGGGAAACAAACGTAAAGCGACGGGCTTATTGCTCATTAGAGTTTTGGGTCATCATTTGCAGCTTTCTGAAATGTCTAGGGCATTGCTGACCTGATTTCATCTAGAGAGACGGCTTGGTGAAAAGTAAAAGAAGTGCTTTCAGCCAGGCATGGTGGCTCATGCCCGCATTTTCTTTGAGAAGCCTAGGGAGGCGGATCACCTGAGGTCAGGCGTTCAAATCCAGCTCGGCCAACATGGCGAAACCCCGTCTCTACTCAAAATACAAAAATGAGCCAGGCACGGTGGTATGCATTTGTAATCCCAGTTATTTGGGAGACTGAGGCAGGATAATTGCTTGAACCTGGGAGGTGGAAGTTGCAGTGAGCTGAGATTTCGCCATTGCACTTGGCCTGGGAGACAGAGCGAGACTCCATCTCAAAAAAAAGAAAAAGAAGAAGAAGAAAAGAAATGCTTTCATTGGAAGAATACAGATTACTCCGAACCTGGGCACATGGTCAGAGAGCAGTGGTCTAGTGAGCAGCCCTTGGATGAGCTTCTGAAGCAGCTGCTGATAAAAGAACAGGTTTTCATGTAATCTGAACAGCTGGAAACTCCTCCACAACCCTCTTGGATACCTGCAGGAATGCAAATGAACCCCACCTGTACAATGTGGCTGCAAATGCACATTCTTAGGTGCACAGCCCATGGAACACTTCTGTGCAAATGCATGGCATTCGCCTTGCGTAAGTGATTACTAAGGAAATCACCTGCGCAGTGCCTCATGCCTGTAATCCCAGCATTTTGCAAGGCCCAGGCAGGTGGATTATCTGAGGTGAGGAGTTCAAGACCAGCCTGACCAGCAGGGTGAACCTCAACTGTACTACTATACTAGAAATACAAAAATTAGCCAGGCGTGCTGGCAGGCACCTGTCATCCCAGCTACTTGGGACGCTGAAGAGGGAAAATCATTTGAACCCAGGAGGCAGAGTTTGCAGTGAGCTGAGATCATGCCATTGTACTCCAGCCTGGGCAACAAGAGTAAAACTCTGTCTCAAAAAAAAAAAAAAAAAAAAACAGAAAAGAAAAAAATCACCAGGCTGTGCCTTCCGGGTCACAGTGGATGTCATCTTCTCTCCCAGATCATAAAGTGTGCACAGCGCCGCTGCTCACAGACCTCATCCCTCCCCTGGCCACCCTCCAGCTACCACTAAGCATTCATCTGATTAGTTCCAAGAGCGATAAGGAAAGTTAGTGAAACCAGGAGAAAATGATGATCTCAATTTAGCCACAAACCAAGAATAATGCAGCCAGAATGACCGCCTTCTTCCCGAAGTTCCTCTGCCAGTGCAATTAAATGCTGGTCCAAAGGTATGGCCCTTCTGACAGGATGAGAGATGATTTCACTCTCCTTGCTAAATCAGTCCAATTTAAAACCACCAATTATGCTAAATGTGATTTAGGGCTTTGTTTTGTGGACACAAAGAGTAACCTCATATTCAATTTACAAAACCTCTCCCAGCCTTTTGGTAAGCATGTGAATTTTCTGTTTAAGACTCTATTCAAGCTAGATGACAAAAAAATTACACAGCTAATACTCTCCCTAAATATACAGAATTATTTTGAAACCCCCAACCATAGTAAAAAAGGAAAAAAAAAAAAGGGAAGAAATTAACACACAGACCCATCTGGACAGGACGGTATTCACTCTCTGAACCAATATTTAGAGAAGGCTGATAAAGTGCACAGCGCCACGCGTTTTTTTTGTTTTGTTTTTTTAGATGGAGTCTTGTTCTGTCGCCCAGGGTGGAGTGCAGTGGCACAATCTAGGCTCACTGCAACCTCCATCTCCCAGATTCCAGGTTCAAGCAATTCTCTTGCCTCAGCCTCCCGAGTGGCTGGGACTACGGGTGCATGCCACCATGCCCGGCTAATTTTTTGTGTTTTTTAGTAGAGAAGGGGTTTCACCATGTTGCCCGGGCTGACTGCGAATTTCAGGCAATCCGCCCGCCTCGACCTCCCAAACTGCTGGGATTACTGGCGTGAGCCAGCACGCCCGGCCAGCGCCATGCTTTCCACACATATCAATACTGTGGGGGTAAAGTAGGAGAGGCACGTTATTTAAAGAAAGTTAGTTACAAAAGACAGGGTATCAAAGTCATTAAACCGAAACAGGCACAGTGCTTGGAAAACAAACTACTCCCAACCAGACTGCCTGGAAAAAATAACCAGTTAGCAATACGAACTGTGCTATGACCGAATCATACACATACGCGGCGAGAACAATTTTAGGTATTCCAAAAAGACCACTGCAATATTTTACCAGTAAAATATTCGACTGGAATTTTCCAGGTATCTATAGGATGCATGAGCAAGAAGCATTTTAAAACCTAATAGTACATGTCAGCATGTTTACCAGGCCTTTGAAATGTTCCTTTTTCACCAGTCTGTGCAACTTCTGACCTGTGCTATGACACCAAAGAAACTGAAGAGCAACATGGTCCCTGATGCTACAATGCTGTGTGTGCCCTACTCAACCTATATCCTCTCTGGGCCTCTGTCAAATGAGAAGGCTGGACTATGACCATTTCCAAGGTCTCTTCCACCTCATTTTAACATTCTAGGACTCTAAGAGGAGATGGATTATGAAAATCAATGACATGGCTTTAAATAATTCAATAAATGGGGCCCTCAATTAGGAAGCTTAGTCATGTAGAACTTTGCTTCTGACAAAGAATTGAGTATCATTTTCTGCCTAGCCAATGATGGTTGCTTTAATTTTGAGACTTTGAGTGCTAGGTTTAGGGGAACGGTCCCCAAAGGACTCAGATATTCCCTGGCTTCTCAATGTCACATTTCGCTCTAGCTGCAGGATCACAGGACTGCTGGTGTTCTGGAAAGGTGACATCACTCCAGAGACGAATCTCAAAGTTTCTTCCGGGGTTTGCAGCAGTTCCACCAAACACACCTGGCATGACCTTTTTTCCTTCAAGTCCTCCTAAACTGAATAACCTGAATGCTGCTCAAGAGTTCTGTCCATCTGGTGTGTCAGCCCAGACTTGGCAACTCAGTACCCCCGTTTCCCCCAGCAGTTTCTGGAAGGTTCCGCAAGAAGCCCAAAGTGGCTGAAGGGCTCATTAACTTCTCTTTCACCAGAAGCACCTCCACTTTACAGGCTGGAGAAACCAGAGTCCATCTGCATGAAACACTGATGCAGCCCCTTCCTGAGCAACACCTTTACTCCTAAAAGGACATACAGCTATGGCCATCAATATCTGCAATGGGGTAAGCCACCCGGCACTGCACAGCTGATTCGCATTCACAAAATCAACAGTCGACTCAAGAATACACTGCCCCCAACCGGCCAGCAGCCAGCAAACTGTCTCCCCCTCCACACAAAGAATCAAAACCAACCCCTGTTCTAACAATCACAGTTTCAATTCTGTTTAACTGAGAAGGATTCTGTTCTATGATCTAAAATTAGTAATTCCACAACCAACAACTTAAAGCATTTTAGGAGTTGACACAATCATAATTAGCATGGTATGTTCTGCAGCTGGGCTATTGATAGATAGCCACTAGTTATATGCAGCTATTTGAATTTAAACCTAGATTAATCAAAATTAAATAAAAGGATGAATGCTACTGTCTGGTCACAGCAGCAACATTTCAAGAGCTTGACAGCCACATGTGGTGGTAGTGCCTCCACTACTGCATGGCAGGGATACTGACCATTTCCATCACTGCAGAATGTTCTATTAGACAGCCCTGCTCTACAGCAGTGCGTCTCAAACCACAGAGACGTCAGAATCACGGGAGGGCTTCCTAAAACACGGAGGGAGGGATATCCCGGAGTTTCTGTTTAAGTAGGTTTGGGGTAAAGCCTGAGAATCTGAATTGCCAACAACCTTCCAGGGGATGCTGATGTTGCTGGTCTGGGAATATTTTGGTTCAGAAAACTTTTCATTCATTGGCAGCATCAAGATGATCAATCCAGTACATATGTCCCTTACCCCATGCAATGATGAGATGAGTATAAGAATCAATCGTAACCAGATGAACACGCCTACCGAGCCTGGGGAATTGATGAAAAGTGTAACAATTAAAACTCTAGGTGTCTAACACGCTCAACGTGAGTGCCACAATCTAACCCTTTCTAGTCAACTTCTGCTTCCCCACACAGCATTTTATGGTGACATCAGAATTGTTTAAGATGGACAACCTTCCAGAGGAGAAAAGCCTTGAATTTCCTAGCACACTGAATTAAGTCACTCAGTGGTAAATGCATCACGACCAAGGGTGGTCACACAAAGAGATGTCACCTGCTATACTGCTCAGCTTCAAAACACTGAGCCCTAATGGCAGGGCGCTGGGTGGTGGTGACAGCGTAGACAGACCGGCTTGGGTGCAGCTGATTTGAGGGCTTTTTGAGCAAAAGCATCTTGTGGCCCTTGAGGCAAAGAAACAAAGCTGTACGGAGCGACAGACTCTGGGAGCAGCAGGAAATAGGCAAAAACATAAGGACAGGAGCTCTGCCTGGGTGCAGCCCACGGGAGGGTCAGGGGGCCACACTTTGGTCTTTAGAGCCATATGGTTCCCAGTGACAGCCAGGTCCTCTTCAGCTCCAGAAGGGCAGCACTAGACCCTGCACCAAGCGAACGCACACCCACGGCTTCCAGGAAGCCAGAAGCTGTTCCGAACACATGGCGCTTTCTATCCGCAGCACAGGCACAAAATCTGGAGGTGACCTCCACCCACCGTCTCCACCAAACTTCTGGGGAGTTGGGGGCTGCGTTACACCCAAGTGTTTTTGCAGAAGCACCAAAGGATGTTTTCAGAGCTAGTGATTCTTGAGCTAGGGCTGACCCAGGGCAGGAACCAGGGGACCCGGCCTCTTTGAAAAAAGGAAACTGACAGCTCCATCTCTGCTTCCAGTGATGGACTGTGAATTATGGCAAGGGCAGGAAGAGGAGGACTTAGAGCAGGTACTTCATGGGAGGCAACTGTTCAAGCCAGGGTGAGGACAGCCGGTGGCACAGTGGCATGCCTGCCCTGGTGGAGGCGACACTAATGTCCCATGACCATTTCCAGGATGCAAAAGTGCCACCAACCCTCAGGCCAAATAGTGCCCAAAGAAACCATACGCAATGAGTCACAGCAAAATAAAACAGAGTAGCACTGCTTCTAAAAACCGGACATAATTGCTATTTTAAAAAAGGAGGTTTTTGTCTGTCACCGTAACAAATGAAAATGCCTGGCTGGATGTTCACAATGTGATGTATTTCTACAGCTTTTTAAAAGCACAGAAGGATAGAGGAGAGTAGAGGATATTAAAATTGGCTTGTTATTTAGATAACTTAGTATGTTACATTACTACAACCAAGTTACTAGAAAAATTACTAAAAAACATAAGAAGAGATGCAAATGAATGAGATTATGCATTATATATACAGGTGGGGGGAAGGACCAGTTATGAGAAAACGGTGAAAGCAAACATTTCTTGGCCCCAGCACCTGATGAATATGATACTGAAAAGCAGTTGCCACCACCCCCCAACCCTTTGGCCTGAATTAAGCAAGGAAGGTAAAAACCAAATTAGCAGAAACTAGATGAAATATTACTTGGGACATCCGTGGTCAAAGGAAAAGCACAGCCTCTTTAATCTCTAGCTACAACAACTGGAGAACATGAGTCTATTCACGGCACAGAGGTGCTGTCGAGACTAATTATATACGTGATGATTCTTTCAGCAAATCATAGTTCTCAATGCCGTTTTAATGACTATCCATAAAGAACAATCTTCTCACTCTGTCCTAGGAATAATTACACCCTTCAGCACTTAATATGCAAAAGAAAAAAAGGTCATTTGTAGTTATAGTGATTAATTACCTTTGTTTTCTGTCCAAAAACACAAAGTGGATAGTGATCTAATTACGTATTACCATAAGAGTTTGAAGTTCAAAAGTATACTAATGGTAACTGGCTTCATAGATTTTATGAGATTTCCCCCAAAGCATCTATTAAAGCAGTGAATTACAGTAGTTCTAGGTTATTTAAAAACATAAAGTTTATGAAACAGTGAAGCAAATTCTCATTTAAAAGGTTCTACATGTTCCTCAAGGTAAACATAAAATAACAAAATATCTAAGCATCCACCCCAAGAAAGGCCAACATCCTCCAATATTATTAGCTTTATAAATAATAATAAATAACAATGGTGATGCTCCTTTTGGTTAATAAGCAATAATTATTTACTGAGGACCGGTGTCCCGAAAGCACACGCTCACTCTACCCACCCTCTTATGAGCCGCCTCGGGATTCTACAGCCGAAGTCATTTTAGTAAACGGAAATCTCTCTGACTTAACTCACTGCAACACAATGGTCTGACTCTTTCAGCAGCAATGTGAAAAATCAATTACATGATAATTACAGGAAAAAAGGTATAAGCAAGTAATAAGGTAGATTTTAGAGTATAAAGCCAAGCCTGCAAAAATATATATTCCTGAACTATAAAAAAAGTCTGTATGCATAACCAAACAAATCTTCTAACAAGCTGACAAGCATGGATCTCTTCTCATCTGAGGATCTAAAAATTAGTTCATGCCTGAATCTGATGTTAACTTGCAAAGCATTTTCAGGAGGAGGTATGAACTCTGAATTCTTGCAGGAATACCGCTTCTAAATTGCACTCCAGTTCTGATGGGCTACCCCTCAAGCAAAGCCATACATAATAAAAAGCTTTAATTGGGAAGCTGGGAGGGAGAAGCAGCACCTAGAGGAAAGGAAATGGCATTTAGTGGCCTTGGGAGGAAGTGACATCCAGTGAAGTGTAAGAAAAGGAAGGGTAGGAAAAACACCCAGGAAGTTCCAAAACATAAGGAAGAGAGAGAAGGGAAAGGAGAGTATGAAAAAACAAAACTTCAATCCATTAATGGAGAAAAGCAAGCTCAGTGTTATAAAAGGAGTGATCCCGGCTCTTTTACATGCGTACATGCCTTTATTATGTTTAATATCTATAAGTGCATATCTACACGTAAGCCTTGGTCATTCACACTACGAGGTAGACAGTAGGCACGTCACATTCTATCTCGCACTCTCTTACACGCACACATAAAAAGCATGTTTTGCCATTAGTGTCTGTCCTCTTTTACAATTAAGAATTAATCTAGGCTGGGTGGAGTGGCTCATACCTGTAATCCCAGCACTTTGCGAGGCCAAGGTGGATGGAATGCTTGAACCCAGGAGTTTCAGACCAGCCCAGGCAACAGGGTGAAACCCTAGCTCTACAAAAAATTAGCTTGGCATGGTGGTGCGTGCCTGTAGTCCTACTCGGGAGGCTGAGGTGGGAAGATCACTTGAGCCTGGAGGTTAAGGCTGCAGTGAGCCGAGACTGCACCACTGCACTCCAGCCTAGGTGACAAAGTGAGACCCCGGCTCAAAAATAAATAAATAAAGGAATTAATCCAGCAAGAGGCCACAACTAGACAGCTTCTCTTCCCACTGGACCTTATGTTTAGGGTCCCTGCATGAGCAAGGCAGGAAGAGGAGGGAAAGGAAGATGTCCAGGACCACTTCCACATGGGAATTGAGCATTTCCTCTGGGCTAAGACAACCGGGGCTTTTAACCTTAGGAATTCTTCCTGTTCTTCTACTGGAACAAGTAAGGATCCAGAGCCACAGGAACGCTTTGTCCATGGAGCCTCTAGATGGACCCAACGGGACATGTCAAGTGCACACGCACATCACCTGCAGAGGCAGCAGGGGACGTGCGGAGCAACCGCTCAGAAGCTGTATGGAAAGCTCTGTGGCCCCCTCGTTCTGGTCACTTAACCACTTTACACCTGTGTCCTCCACGTGATACAGAGTGGGGGTTCAACAAATTCGCTCTTTTCTCTCTCATTTCCGGCTGAAGTGATGACAGGGTGTGGTTCCTGATGGTCCTGCAGGCTGTGGGGGGCCCTTGCCACACAGCGCTGGTTCCGCTGGATGAAAAGGAGGGCTTGACAGAGAAAGAGGAGCGTTCATCTCAACTTTCTGAAGGATGAGCAAAATTCAGAGAGAGGGGTAGGAACTTCAGATTTTAGAAAAATCACGTGACTAGAAAAAGAATATACAGGCAGGGAGAAAAAAGCTAAAGAAACAGAAGAAAACCGACAAAAGAGGGTTCAGATGGAAAACAGCAAAACGCAAGGTCAGCGAGTTTGTTAACTGGTTATCAGTTAGATGCGAGTGGTTTTGGCCTCTGAGGCTGACTGACAAAGATACAGAGAAATGGAAACAGGAAAGGTGTTCCATTAAAAAAAAGTGCATGTGCCCACACACATGTTCTGTTCAAGCCTGGGACTCCAGGATTACAAATTCTTATGTAACAAAATGTAAATTTAAGCAGATAAATAAGGTGGTTATTTATTTATTTAAATAAGGAGTTCTGTGAGGCATTAAAAATCATCCAAAGTTTTATACAGATTTCCAGGAAGAGGCTGGGTGCGGTGGCTCAAGCCTATAATCCCAGCACTTTGGGAGGCCGAGGCGGGTGGATCACGAGGTCAACAGATCGAGACCATCCTGGTCAACATGGTGAAACCCCGTCTCTACTAAAAACACAATAAGTTAGCTGGGCATGGTGGCACGTGCCTGTAGTCCCAGCTACTCAGGAGGCTGAGGCAGGAGAATTGCCTGAACCCAGGAGGCGGAGGTTGCAGTGAGCCGAGATCGCGCCATTGCACTCCAGCCTGGGCAACAAGAGCGAGACTCCGTCTCAAAAAAAAAAAATAGCAGCATTAGGCCAAGGTGGTCCAATTGCTTGAGGTCAGGAGTTCAAGACCGGCCTGGCCAACATGGTGAAGCCCACCTCTACTAAAAAAAAAAAAAACTAACTGGGTATGGTGGTGGGCAGCTGCAATTCCAGCTACCAGGGAAGCTGAAGCAGAAGAATTGCTTGAACCCAGGAGATGGAGGTCGCAGTGAGCCAAAAGAGCACCAATACATTCCAACCTGGGTGACACAGTGAGACCCCATCTCAAATACACACACACACACACACACACACACACACACACACACACGGCATCACTATGTCCACACTGTATGCAAACACATCGTATCTCCACCCAACTCTGGAGTTCTTAAATCTGAGCTATGTGGACCTCTAACAAGTTCATGGATGAACACAATGGGGTCCACCAGCCTGCAGAAACTAGAACCATCACGTGCATTTCTCTACAAACCACGACTGTAGTTTTCACTCTATTATTCAAAAAGGTCAGTGACTTAAGAAAAGTGAAGAAGGCTGGGCATGGCAGCTCACAGTGGCCTGTAATTCTGGTACTTTAGGAGACCAAGGCAGGAGGATCACTTGAGCCCAGGAGTTCGAGTTCAGCCTGCGCAGATCAGCCAGGTGCGGCGGTGCACATCCATCCAGGAGGCTCGCCTGAACACAGGAGTTTCAGGCTCCAGCGAGCTAGGATTGTGCCACTGTACTCCGGCCTGGGTGATAAAGACATTACCTCGAAAAAAGAAAAACATAAAAAAAGAGATGTTCTAAAAGAATGTATGTACCTAAGTATCGCACCTCCTAGCATCCCTCCTCCGCCATCCTGCACACGTACTCACATGTACCCACACACCAAGTTATTTAGGAGGGAGTACATCCATTGAAAATCTACGTATAATATTTTGCTATTAAGTCAATTGCGTTTGATAGACATTCTATCATCAATAGCAAAAGAAACCTTTTTCAGGACCAGCCCTGCACATGGGCTAATTATGATTTCGAAAGTGACAGGCTCACACTCCCCCGTCTTATTTTCTCCACAGCCTGCCACCGTTCTGAAGTTCTCACGACTGGGGTGGTTCCACTTAAAAATACATTGTGGAGAAATTAGCATTTCAGCTAGCTTCCGCTTAGCACAGAACAGGACCTCAAGAAAAAGGATTCTGGCACAGGTATATTTTGGTTGGTGGAGCTGAAAACTAAGAGAACGGGAGTGAGCGGGCGGCCACACAAGCTGAGGATAGGTAAGGTGACACAGGGAAGAACACTCCGACTTCACACGCTGGCCCTGGGCTGCACTGGTTCTGACTCCCTAGATCAAGAGATCCTCTCAAGGGATGATCTCAGGTGCTCACTCACTAAAACCAAAAATAGCAACATACGCCCACCCGCCAGTGATTTTTTATAGTAACCTTACTACCAGTACTATCGGACAGATACTGTTTAATTAATAGCTGCTGGACTCAAAGATACTGTGCACATGCTTTTCTCAACTCTCATCTTTCAATGACGGCACAGAATCAAACTGATAAATGTGCAGTGATTAGAAAAATAAGTTACTGATCAAAGCCTCTGTATTATAAATACATTTACACTCTGTTAAAATGCAAACAGCAGGTTGTTTTGATATTGTCACAAGATAAATTCATGACACAGGACCATTTATTTTACATATTCCCCCCTCCATGGTTTAATTTCATACAAGCCATGCACAAGAACTTTTGCATAAAGCATGACAAATAATCTATGAAGGAGAGAATAAGCACAGTTAAGAACGGCAAGGTCTGAGAAGGGCGGTGAGGGTCACTCAAGAATTCCAACAGTTAACCCTTCTCAGTCACCCCGACAACCTTCTATGTCTCTATAAGGTTTCAATGTATTGTGCTTTTTAAAACTGCTACATTTTCTTCATTATAACTGGATCTACAAATTTTGAGAATGCAAAGTTTTCATGTTAAACAAGCTGCTTAATTTGTTTATAATAAGATTATGGAAGACAGACTATCAATATATACATCTGCATAAAATTTTAAAGCATTAACTTCTATGTACTTAGAATATTATCTTGAGTAGTTAACCTACTCAGTCCCTATATTTATCTTTGATAAATTATGGAAACCACCAAAGAAGGTATCTCAGTATTTCCTGTTTGCTATAATTCCAAATTCATGTATAAGCTATAACTAATAAGAAATAGTGTGTAAAAAGAAAAAACCCACATTTTGCCATAAAACTTAGGGTTACTACCTGCCTAGCCATTTCCGACACATTAAATGATGAGATATGGTCACAGTGAAGATCTGAAGCTGTGGGTGAAACTGTGAATACCTCATGAAAAGGTTTTACACGGCAGTTAAAAGTTCAAAGTATAAAACTCAACAATTACATTCAGAGACCCACACTTCTGAAAGGTTTTACAAAGACGGTTGGCTCCTCAATGTCTGCACAGAGCGAAAAGATATCCTTGGTTATTTCTTGTACAAAATGATGAATGCCTAATCCTCAACACACGAGTCACCAAACGTAGTGGCTCAAGCCTGTAATCCCAGCACTTTGGGAGGCCGAGGCGGGTGGATCACCAGGTCAAGAGATCGAGACCATCCTGGTCAACATGGTGAAATCCCCGTCTCTACTAAAAATACAAAAAAAATTAGCTGGGCATGGTGGTGCGTGCCTGTAATCCCAGCTAATCAGGAGGCTGAGGCAGGAGAATTGCCTGAACCCAGGAGGCGGAGGTTGTGGTGAGCTGAGATCGCGCCATTGCACTCCAGCCTGGGAGACAAGAGTGAAACTCTGTCTCAAAAAAAAAAACAACTGTCATCTGTAAGTATATGTGCTTATAATGTTTGATATGGGTTTGCTGACTGCAACAAAACTACTTTTAAAACTTAAGGAAAACTTCACTCAAAAAAGTAATGCCCCGAGCTTGTTTTATCACTAGTACAGAAGGCAATTTATTTCATGATGCACATTCATTTCATATTCTCCCCCACTATGAAATTGGGTATACGAATCAGTATAAATATGCACAAAATGCACACTTCCCTGATTTTTCCAGTTATTTTTGAATTAAAATCTGGTTACATACATACATACTTTAAACTTTTTTACGGCAGGTTTAAACAAAAAAAAGTCTTCCATACGCTCAATACAAAATACTATGGAAAGCAGTAGAATTCTTTCCATTTAAGAATATTGGAGGAAAAGACATTTTTCTAATTTGAGATAGTGGCCATAATAAACACTAAAAAATGATACACGAAACTTAATATTTTAATGGCAGGAGAAAAACAACAAACATACCATACCTCTTGCTATAAGAATTTACCTTAAAAGTAGTAAAAACTGCACTGTGTAAGCAGCAATAGCAACATGCCCCGGAGTGCAGGGCAGAAGAGCCTGCAGAAAATGTTTCCTGACAACACAAAGTTGGTTTCTAATACTTAGGTACAAACCCTGGAGGAGACATATGTGTCTCAACAGTGACCTCTAGTGGACAAGTCTTAAAATGGTTGTCCCCAAAAGAAACTCCTTTTGAAAAGCATTTCCAAAGCTCACTTCTAAACACCACAAAACCCGGGGATTGGATTAAGGATCAGATAAAAGAGACTCAGCTGACAGTGGCTTCAAAGGAGGGTAACCACAGAGGCAGAGGCAGGAAGGAAGAGCAAAGAAACACGGGAAGATCACCTTTGGCATCATTGCTGCCTTCCCTGCTTAGAGAAAACCTGGGAGCTAGTAAGCTCTTGGGTGCAGCAGCATCACAGACCGCTGGGGCTCAGCACCACCACCTAAGTAATCCACAAATCCATCGTATTAACTGAGGGCCTATTTCATGGCCAACATGCTGTGGCACTTTTGTGGAGGTGGGATAAGTGTAAGTGTCAGACAGCGTCCCTAACCTCCAGACACTTACAATTCATTGTGTGAGGAAATCAATACATAATCGGGACTCTTAAATATAGAAAATTAAGCCTTAAAGACGCCAGTGAGACCTGAAGTAGAAAGAGGCTTTCTGGAAGAAGTGAGAGCTCCGCAGAGCTCAGCAGGGTTTCTAGGAGGAAGAAGGCACCTGAGTGCTCATGAATCCAGTGTCCCTGGCTGCAAGTCCTTTGCTCTACCTGAGTAACACATCACAGCGTATCATTCCTTGCCTCTATGATTGTAAAAATGAGGGCATCAATATATTAGACATAAGGTCATGTATCTCTATTTTTGTTTGTTTTTTTTTTTGAGATGGGGTCTTGCTCTGTCACCCAGGCTGGAGTGCAGTAGTATAATCCTAGCTCACTGCAGCCTCAAACTCCTGGGCTGAAACGATCCTTGCACCACAGCCTCCAGAGTAGCTGGGACTACATGGGTACACGACCATGCCTGGCTAACTTTGTTTTTTTTAAGAGACGAGGTTTTACTATGTTGCTTAGGCTAAAGGTTGTGTATCTTAAGAGCATTCACACTCTATCTACCATGTTTGAAATGAGCACACGAGTAAGAAACCGAAGTCAGGGATGACCACATCTACTCAAGTCCCTTTACCAGTTAATCCTAGAGAAACCTTCTTGTCCCAAAGTTCCCCACTTTATCTCCAGCCAGCAGTCTCCTCTCTGGCCTTCCCTGTCATCTACATACCACCTGGGAGCAATGAACACTCGGTTTTTACAGGTAATTACTAGGAAGCCACTAAGTGCCCAGCAACAGGCATTAAGGAAGAATATGAAAGGGTCCCTGCTTTCACAGAAGCTTATCACCTATTTGGAGAGAGAGAGAACATACAAAGCAAGAGGAGGACAGGGAGTGCTGCACTGCAGTTAAAGAGTCTACATGCAGGAGAGTTTGGGAAGAAAGGCTTCAGATGGGCCAGAGCAGCCAGGGGTCTCCAGGAGAGGATGGGGAGTCGCTGGTAGAGAAAAGGAGGGAGGAGGAGAGGCAGGCAGAGGTGGACCTTGGCCTCCATGCAGGGCTACATGGGAACAGAAGACAATCTGTCTTCCAGAGCAGCATATGACAAGGAGAGGCTGGCATGGATGTGGTGCAGATTAGGGCAGTTACTGAAAGTCAGACAGAGAGAGCGCGTGCGCCTGAGAGCGAGCAAGTGATCCGAGAGCACGAGAGCACACCAGCCTTCTGCCAGGTGCGTACTCCACCACAGGCGGGTGCTCAAAGAGAGCTGTGTTTCCAAAGGGATGTTTAATCTGAAACTCTTCCCATTGGGCCAGAATGCTTTTGAATTCTAACTTTGCCAACAACTTTGTTGTATTCTAAGTCAGTACCTGCCCATTCATGGCGAAAAAGCAGAAGAAAGATTCACTTGCTACTATCCTTCCTGTCTCCTTAAATACATCATGCATATATACTGATCTAGGGAAGTTGTTACAGATTAACCCCCCCCAACTTCAAAAACCCATCAAGGCTGCCCCAATCCCCCAGGTTTAAATTTAAACAGTTTCACCATAATAGTCTTGAAGCACTAGCAGCAATTAGCTTGACAATGTGCAAATATTTTAATGAATTGCACTGTTAAAAAGTTTAGGAATTTCTGCTCGGAAATTCTTGGGGAATTTCAGGATCACAGATCCCACTTGCAGCTTCCTCCTGGCCTCACTTTTACTGCCCGGGGTGGACCTGTCAAGGCCAAAACCACTGGCAAGAAAAGGGAAGTCAACCCCATGCCACACTGTTCCAATAACCCTGCAGATCTGAAGTCAGTGGAGTCAACAGTGTCCCCAAATCAATGTCCCAGTTTGAGTAGACGATTCATTCCTTCCATGAGTAGATACGTGGAAATGTCAGAGAAGAGTGTAATTGGCATACTAAGAGAAAAACACACATACTTTTGCAAGATAAAAGCAGTGGCGAGGGGTGGGGGAGTTATCTTTTCAGTCCCTGTGGTTTTAATGTGGCCCTGTCAGCCAGTCCCTATTAAAAACAAGGAAAAGTGAAAGACACTGATTACAATAAAAAGTGACAGCAGGGTGTACCTAGCCACTTACATTTAATGCATATTTATATTTCCATCAAATGGACATATTTACTATAAACACTTGAAAAACCACAGCAAAGTCATTCATTTAAATGCCAGAAAAATAGTAAAGGATGCTAATTTGACCTTAGTGAAACAGATCGGGTGTCACTGACACTACTCAGCATGGCTTGAAACAGAATTTACCAAGACCATTAATTAGAGTTTACTGGATTAGGTCAAGAGTGTCTCAAACGGAGTGAAGGAAAGAAAAAAAAAACTGACAAGGCAGAAATATAAAGTTTGGATTCTTTCACAGTCAATCTCCTGAATGGCCAACATGATGTAACTCTACATATAAACATGCCCCTCTAAATTAATCTAATATTACATGCCTGGAAGAAGAACCGGATCCACTGACCCCTGAGACTCCTATCTAGATGAAAAAGGAAATAAACTACAACCATCTGAAAGATGCTTTTAAAGAACAGATCGATGAATGATATAATAGAAACAAAGGTTTTGCTTTCTTTCTGTTGGAGACAGGGTCTCCCTCGGTCACCCAGGCTGCAGTGCAGTGTCATGATTACGGCTTACTGCGGCCTCGACCTACTGGACTCAGCCTCCTGAGTAGCCGGGACCAGGGGTACACGCACTATGTCCGGCTAATTTTTTGATTTTTGGTAGAGATGAGGGTCTCAGTATGTTGCCTTGGCTGGTCTCAAACTCCTAGGCTTAAGCAATCCTGCCTCAACCTTCCTACCTGCTGGGATTACAGGATGAGTCTGATCCTGGCCAGTTTGGCTTTCTTGGGTAAACTGGTTTGCTATAATAATAATCGTATGGATCTAACAATGATAAGCTTAGCAGTTAAGAAACACTTTAATAAACTACACAACAGTGCATGTCAGTTATCACTGCTCACAAAATCTTGGGGGATTTAGGGATCATGTGACCCACCCTTCGAAACAAACCACGAATCCCTTCTGAACTGAGATTTGGGTGGCTGGGGACCACAGGACCATTTCCCAGAAAAACAATGGAACTGCCAACAAATTTCCTGTTACAGCAATGACCAC
This sequence comes from Leontopithecus rosalia, assembly GCA_028533165.1. Lineage (NCBI taxonomy): Eukaryota > Metazoa > Chordata > Mammalia > Primates > Cebidae > Leontopithecus > Leontopithecus rosalia. Next base: position 14,803,294 of record CM052669.1, read on the forward strand.
ACATGACTCGCAGGTGTCACTTTCGGCTTCTGTGGCTACCACTACTGCCTTTGCCTTACAAATACGCGCTTTGGCTAAAAACGAACTAATCTGCTTATTTCTTGCACATGAGGGGACCTCACTGCCACTCTTAATTCTCTATAATCAACAGCTCTGTGACATTGCTTCAAGCTGTATATAATGCACACATACACATAAATTCACGACACAAATCCCTCAACATGACATTCTGCTCAATTTCATTGGCCTCGGAGAGCTCCCTAACAAATTCTTGCCACATGATTAGAAAGCCATTCAAGTCTGCAGGAAAAATGGCAAGCCCAAAGAAGTGACAGTCAATTAGGAATGGGAAGGCGCGTGGGTCCCTGTCATGAAAATCCTTAAAGCCACAGCTCTACAAAGAAAATGGCCCATCGTGCACAAAAGACATTCCTATAAAAACAGGCATTCACCCTACTGTATGCTAAGCAGACGCTTCTGCTGTATGGAACTCTATGGATGCCCAGCAGCATTTTTCTTTTGGGAAAGCCAGACTCAGAAATCTGAAAAATACAGATGTAAAGCTTTACCATGTATACAATTTTGCATCTTCTCCCCCATCAAGCAGGGATGGAAAGTGCATTCAACCGTTAAACCTTTTCCTTTTGAGGAGGAAATATAGATGAAAACAAATGACTCATTCTAATCATTTCGAGTTTTCAATAGCTTTAAGTTTTTCTCATGAAATGCTCACCAATGGTCTGGCAGCTCAGGTCACCAAAGCATTTCTATCTCTGAATGGAACACTTCGAGAGAAACAATATCATTTTTTTCTCTTTGGTTTATATGATAATACAGAATCTTCTGGCCAGGCGCCACAGCTCATGCCTGTAATCCCAGCACTTTGGGAGGCCAAGGCAGGAGGATCGCTTGAGCCCAGGAGTTCAAGACCAACCTGGGTAACACAGCGAGACCCTGTCTCAAAAAACAGAAAAGAAAGAATCTACAAAGTAGACCTAACTACAAAAGGCCAAAATACAGGAAGACTATTATCTTCATGTCACCAAAATAAACTAAGGTTTCTGCAGATAATCATTTGTCATTAGTTTCTTCAAAGAAAACAGTAACAGAATCAGCAGAGTCACAGAATTACCTAAATGTCAGAAATTGTAACAAATGACAAAGATCACTTACTTGTTAGCTTGTTATGGCTGAGGACCAGTTGTGTGATATGGGACAAGGAAACTAAAAAGAAAAAAAAAGGTCAGTCAGTAAATTATCCAGATTCCACCTGCGCTCCTAACAAAGCAAATTGCAAAGTTATTTTCACAGGTTGAAACACTGTCTCTCACCAAAACAGAAGCCAGGATTCGCTTAACACAATCTGTCTCAATGTTAAAGCAAACGAAGAAAAGGCACGCAATTAGCGGTGCAATTAGCACAGCAAGTTAGAGCTAATGAGATTAATGTCACAGAATCCAACATGACAAGGGCCAGTTAGCTCTGTGTGGCGACCTGGCCTGCTTGCCCAGCCATTAGTGATCCATCTCAATTACTTGTGCCGGTCAGAAAGACCAGCCAAGAGCACAGAACTGCACAGAGACCTTACTCGCGCTAAAAATATTTTAATTAATGTTATTTTTTAAGCCACTTCATCCAAACTTCATGTAGCAGAAGGCCAGCGGTGTGATTACTTCATCTACGTGCAGTGCCCATCCAGAAATTCTTCTCCATGCTATCAGATGATCAGAGTTAAAAACCCTTCACAATTTCTTCTAAACATATTTTGGTTGACATTTCGAAGCACTGATTTGAAATGCAGATTGCTCTCCAGCTTCAAACATTATCATGGCGGTTTAATTTGCTCTGCAAGATTAGGTTTGCCCAAAGAATAGTTTGTCTAACTGTAAATAAAGAAAATATATACAGAGCCACAAAAGTAAAAGAGAGAATTGATCGGCCTTCTACTTTGGGGTCTAAAACTTTACTGGATGTGTCAGCATTTGCACACATATGCATACACACAGGTGTGTGTATAGTATTTTCCAGTTTTTTTTTTTTTTTTGAGACAGGATCTCTGTCGCCCAGATTGGAGTACAGTGGTACAACCTCAGCGCACTGCAACCTCTGCCTCCCAGGTTCAAATGATTCTCCTTCCTCAGCCTCCTGTGTAGCTGGGACCACAGGCACGTGCCATCACATCTGGCTGATGTTTTTAATTTTTTATAGAGATGGGGTCTTGCTATTTTGCTCAGGCTGGTCAAACTCCTGGGCTCAAGCAATCCTCCCCCCTGAGCCTCTCACAGTGCTGGGATTACAGGCATCAGCCACTGTACCCAGCCTTCGATAGTCTTTCTAGAAGAACATTCTATTAATGCAGAAGTTTTTCCTTAGAAGAATAGTAAGAAAAAATTTTCTCAGGAAGAGTCTCAATGTTGGAGCTAAGCATGCTTTGAAGAAAATTAATATGCAACACTGCTGGCCACAAATTTCGCAATTTTTTTTTTTTTGGAGATGCAGGTCTCACTCTGTCACCAGGCTAGAGTAGAGTGACGCAATCTCGGCTCACTGCAACCTCCGTCTCCCAGGTTCAAGTGATTCTACTGCCTCATTCTCCTGGGACTACAGGCACACGCCACCACACCCAGCTCATTTTTGTATTTTTAGTAGAGACGGGGTTTCACCACGTTGGCCAGGATGGTCTCGATCTCTTGGCCTCATGATCCGCCCTCCTTGGTCTCCCAAAGTGCTGGGATTATAGGCGTGAGCCACCGTGCCCAGCCGCATGTTTCTTTTCATTTTGTTCTGTTTTAATCCTTGCAAATGTCTAGAGAAGTCCAAAACGCAATACAAAAACCTGTTTTCCCAGCCTGAAGCACTGACATTAAGCTGTTGGCCTGAAGCCCATAAACTCTAGATATAGCTCCTACAAGCAAAAACATATAACCACAATACAACCATCAAAATAAAAATGTTAACCTAGTATATGAGGACCATCTAACCCTAATCTCCACCCAAGTTTCTCCAAACGTCCCAAATGTTTCTTTGATGGAAGAAATAGGATCTGGTTCAGAATTCACACTGCGGGTAGCTATCAGGTCCTTGTCATCTCCTCTAGGCTGAGAATTTCTCTTTCCTTGACCTTTATGACCTTGGCAATTGTGAAAATTGCAGGTACCACTGTTTTCTATTATGTCCCTCTATGCAGATTTTTTTTTTTGACATGACCTTGCTCTGCTGCCCAGGCTGGGATGCAGCGGTGCAATCACAGCTCACTGCACCTCGGCTTCGCAGGCTCAAGCAATCCTCCCAGCTCAGCCTCCCAAGTAGCTGAGACTACAGGCTCACAGCACCATGCTTGCTTGATTTAAAAATAATCTTTTTTTTCTTTTGTAGAAGTTGCCCAGGCCAGAGATTTGTCATTTGTTGATTCTTGATTCATGCATCCGTATTAGTCCATTCTGGAACTGCTGTAAAGAAATACCTGAAACTGGGTTATTCATAAGAAAAGAAGTTTATATGCCTCATTATTCTGCAGATTGTAAAGGAAGCATAGAAGGATCTGATTCTAGGGAGGCCTCAGGGAACTTTTACTCATGGTGGAAGGCAAAGCTGTAGCAGCCATCTTCACATGGGGTATTAGTCTGTTCTAATGGTGCTAATAAAGACACACCCAAGACTGGATAATTTATAAAAGAAAGAGGTTTAATGGACTCACAGTTCCATATGGCTGGGGAAGCCTCACCATCGTAGTGGAAGGCAAAGGAGAAGCAAAGGCCCATTTTACATGGCAGCAGGGAAGAGACTGTATACAGGGAGCTCTGCTTTATAAAACCGCTAGATCTCATGATACTTATTCACTATCACAAGGACGGCATGGGAAAGACCCACCCCTATGATTTAATGACCTCCTACTAAGTCCCACCCACAACATGTAGGAATTGACGGCAGCTACAATTCATGATGAGATTTGGATGGGGACACAGCCAAACCATATCACCATGGCAAGGGTAAGAGAAGCAGGAAGGTCAGGGAGAATCTTTGGCAGGGATATGGCAAAGACACTGTTTTCTTGTCATGGCACTCTACCTACAACACATGACTTCCATTTACCTCATTGATAAGGATCTTCACTTTGATGGCTGAAGTCTGCCTGGCTTCTTCACTGCCAATGTATTGTTTTTCCCTCTTGCCATTAGTAAATTTGGGAAAACGTAGAAATTCCCTCAGGATGGTAGAAAAAATATTACGGGAAAATAGTAAAGAACATTATAGAACACAGTCTCAAACCCTTTTGGAAGGCTTTTTCATAGTTTCAGTAGAAGTTTTGGCTGAAAGCAGCCTAAATCTCCCTTGCATTTAGTTAATAAGTAAAGCAAATAACCAGGGTATGTGGGGGAGTTTACCTAATTTGTTTACTCATGTGGTCTTAAAACTAAACTTTGAGCCAGGTGGCCCTTTTGAGGAGAGGTTGACCAGGGATATTGTCCACTAATGGTGTTTGCTTTGGGCATCAGAACCTGGCCTTTAATCTTTCTCTACAAGTGTGTTGACTTAAAGCCTCTGTTATTAAATCTATACTGAATAAATGGGGAGAGGGCAAACTAGCAAGTATCATGTAACTGCAATCTCTCTCTGTGAGTAGCTCACAATCCCTCGGCCCACTCATTCTCTGTATTGTGTGTGTGAGTGCATTTATTCATCCACCGTCCACAGACCCCAGTCAATATCCTGTTCCCCACCAAACTCTAAACTTATTGTGTCTTTTGGTCCCCAACCAAGGCAACCTTGTCCCCCATGGGATAACTGGCAATGTCTGGAGACATTTTGGATTCTAACTGTGGCCACTATAAATCTAAAATTTCGTTGGTGACTGGCATTCTCTGCCTGCTGGATGGCCCTAGTCTAAAGCACTGGTATAGTGGATGGAAGCCAAGGATGCTGACACACATCCTACATCATGCAAGGCAGCCAAACCCATGACAAAGAATTGTCCAGTCCTAAAGGTCAACAGCATTGGTGCTGGGAGATCATTGTTTATTTAGTTATACTGCTATGGCCTTGTGGCTTCCTATTTTAGCTGATGGGTTACAATTTATTATCATTTACAGTGATGCTCAAATTGTCCCTGATTTGGCCAGTGTGAGTCCATCCAAGCTGACTTCTTAGTCCTTTCAACATGGCCCCTCATTCTTGCAGCACTTCCTTGCTTTCTGGCACAAGATATTCATGTTCATCCTGTATTTTTTCTATCACAGCCCTGGAATCAGCTATTTCTCCCATGATCTCTGGTTCCTTTTGTGGGAAATAATATTTATAAGCCAAAATCCAGGCAGATGTGCTCACTGCTTTGGGAGTGGGGGAGGTTAGGTACTCAAAGCTAGAGAATATACATGCTCCAAACCCTCTATTGATTTCACTATTTCTATTTTTAAACACCCTATGTTCACCCAAATCAATCTAATTCCAACACATCTCAGGGCTCATCCTAGTTTTCTCCCTTCTCATATTTCTAATTCTCTCAAATCCTTTTGGAAGACCTAAGGGTTTTTGCATAGTTTCACTAGAAGTTTCGGCTGAAGGCAGCCTAAATCCCCCTTAGAATTAGCTAATAAGTAAAGCAAATAGCTAGGGTATGTGGGATAGTTTGCCTAACTAACTTGTTTACTCATGTGGTCTTAAAACTAAAAAGCAACAACTCTACTTCCACAGTCTTTGAACTGGTTTACTTTTTTAACAAGCACCCCTCTATATAGCTGTGTAAAACAGTTATCTTACAGTGAAACCAAGACAGCTCTATGATCATCTGCAAGGACACCTGGAAGCTTGGTGCTGACTCTTGGTCAAGATAATGAAGAGTGAGCCAGCTTAAAGTTAAAAACACCCCTGGTGGTCCCCAGGGCCAGCTTGCTTAGACCATTCTGGGAGATTCGGATAGAAGCCTTACATCTGGTCACAGGGCCTGGACTGGCTTCCTGACCAGCCCAGAAGAGAAGACAGCGCTCGATGTTTTTGCCCAGGCTCTCCTGACACCAAGATTCTTTGCACACGTCTTGATGGTTCATCATCTCAAGACAACATGTGTCCTGTGCAGCCAACAAGAGGCCCTGGGGAACCACGCCAGTGAGTCTCTCGGGTCACCAACACTAGCCTGTGCTTTCTTCCTCCAGCTGAAGCATCTCCTATGCTTTTACGAAACCCTCATGTAAACAGGTGCTGTGGAATCTAGCAAACCCTTTCAATTATCCAACACATGCTCCACTGCAGCAACCCATCTCCCCATCACCTTCCTCCTCATTCTGCCTTGATGCTGATCTCCAGGCCAGGACACCTCCACCAGGACGCCCTCCTCACTCTGCCCAGGCCCAACCTGCCCAACCTGCATGGCTGCTGTCCTCACCCGCTATGGTGTCAATGGTCCCCGCAGGCCACCCCCTGAACATCGATTTTCCTGTCCCACTGATATGGTTTGGCTTTGTTTCCACCCAAATCTCACCTTGAATTTTAATAACACCCATGTGTCAAGGATGAGGCCAGGTAGAGACAACTGAACCATGGGGGCGGTTCCCCCATACTGTTTGTGTGACAGTAAGTCAGTCTCACGAGATCAGATGGTTTTATAAATCGGAGTTCCCCTGCACATGCTCTCTTACCTGCCACCACGTAAGATGTCCCTTTGCTCTTTGTCTCCTGCCATCATTGAGGCCTCCCCAACCATGTGGAACTGTGAGTCCATTAAGCCTCTTTCCTTTATAAATCACCCAGTCTCAGGTATGCCTTTATTAGCAGCATGAAAACAAACTAATAAACCCACTTAAAGGCTTGAGGACCGAACTGTTACAGAATGGGACAGAAAGAGGCCATGGGGAAGAAGAAAAGCAATTCTGTGGCTTTTAAAAAGAATCCCGATGGTGGTTTACCACATGATATTTAAGATGTTATAGGCTGCAGAAATCTCACTCATTTTTATCTGGAAGAGTTCAGATTTTTCTGTCCACCAGACAAAGCATTGCTCTATCTGAGATGTATAGTCTGGCATGAAAAAAACTTCTCCCTAGAAATCCCTGATCCCAAATCAAGATTAAATAGATTCATAGATGTATCAGTTAAGATTATACTCAGCTTCATGGAAGAGCAAACCACACACAAAGGAGTTATACAAAACAGGAATTTCTCTCTTACTTACACAGAGGCAGTCCAGAGGCCCCTGGTATCCTGTTACCAAGCTATCCCCTGTGCATGGCGCCCACCTTGCTAGGGACTGTATACATTTGGGAATTTTTCCCGAAAAATTTCATATATGGAACCCTAATCCCCAGTGTATGGTATCGGGAGGTGGGGCTTTTGGGAGGTGATTAGGTCATGAGGGTGGAACCCTCATCAATGAAGTTAGTGCCTTCACAAGAGGAGACATGCAAAACATGATCTCTTTCTCCACTGTATGAGGATGTAATAAGAAGGTAGTCTTCCACAAACCAGTAAGAGAGCCCTCGCTGGACACTGAATCTGTCAGTACCTTGGTCTTGGATTTTCAGAACCATGAAGAAAAAATTTGTTAAGTTACCCAGTCTAAAGAATTTTTCTTATAGCAGCCTGAACCGACTAAAACACACCACGGTCTAAGATGACAGCCTGAGCTCAGCCATCACGTCTACATTCCTCTCAGGAAAAAGGAAAGGATAAAGAAGGCTTCCTCCTTCACGACACTTCCAGGAAGTTGTACATGGCATTTCCACTTACAAGCAAGTAATCAAAATTTAGTAACACAGTGATGCCTAGCTACAAGCCTGGCTTCTGGCTGACCATGGGCCAGCTAAAAATTCAGGGTTTTATTACCAAGAAAGATGGGAGCGCTCAAACTGGTAGAAAATTAGCAGTCTCTCACACCCACGGACCATTCATTTGAAAGTCACTGAAATTAAAAGAAAACTGATGGTGCTCACATCTTCCCTGCCTTAATTTCTCCTAAAATAGCATGAGCAACTAATTAGAAATGAAAAACATGCTGCTCTTCTCGAAAAAGTGCAAAGTTCACAAGCCCAGGTTCACAATGACAGATTTAATGAGGGAAAACTGGTTCTTTTCAATCATTTCATTGTGGCCTTTCAACAAACACTTAGCAGGGAAGAAACTGAAACAGTTCAAAAGTTGTGTTTTCTTTTTTTTTTTCTTTAACAGAGAAGAGAAATTCAATGGTTGCTTCACCCAATCACACCACCAGAATTTATTTTTCTTTCTCACTCTTGCCACAGGGCCACATGCTAAAGTAGGTAAGAGGGAGAAAAACGAGAGCAGAAAAGAAAAAGTTAATAAAAGATCTTTGAGAAAAATATTTAGGGCAACAAAGGACTGCAGGTCGGTTCTGCAGGGAGGGCAGTTAAGTTCAAAGAATCAACAGACCCCCACAAAGCCCAGATGTGTGAAGACCAAGTGGCAACAAACGTGTTTCTACAATCGGTCACTCCTTTCCACTCGGGAATGGCGAGTTCATTGTGAGTCTTGTATGCAAACTGTGCTGTTAGAAAAGCAGGGAGAAAAGGTCTACCAAAATGGAAGCGGTTATTTCAAAGCACAAAAGCCGCCCCCGTCGAACATGTCGGGGAAAAATGGGAGCAGGCTGACCACTGACTGGCTACAGGTGCCTTGCCGATCGTAATCATACCCTGGTAGATTTTCTGCTGTGTTAATAACAACCTCTAATGGTCCTGCTAACCATAAACCGTTCAGAGTGAGCTCCCCCAGAACAGTGAGAACAAACTGTTATTAAAATTCCTAAAGCAATATTCAACGAAGCTTTGCCCAGGCATTTTCAGAGCAGAATACGTTTCAAAATTCAACTCAATCCCTAAGAAAACATGTCGATGTGCACACTTAAATGCCACAGGGCCTTGGCTATCGTTCTATCTCTAGCCTCTTCAGGAGTGTTATTTAGGTGCATGTTGGATCAGGCCAAAATGAGCAGTGGGAAGCAAAATCAGTGGAGGACAGCATTTGTGGGGTGTCGGGGCAGGGTGAGGTTGCTGGCACTGTACCTGTGATTTATAATTTTTTATTCTTGAGTCAGGAAGGGAATCAGCAGGAAAATGCTCAAAAAGAACTAGTTGGTTCAATAATTTCACAAGAAAGACAATCAAGGACTCACACAGGCACTTATTGACTGGATATTTACCGATCACACTCAGAGCGCCAGGCGTCTCTACCTTGGAGATTCTCTTAGAAGCCTCACTGACCAGGCATCCTGATTAGCCTGGAATGGTGTTGGATTATACCAGCTATCCCTCCAAAAAAAAAAGTTTATCCTGGTTTGGAGGATAAACTACACAGTCACCCAACTTAGGGAACAGAGAATATGGGCCAATAACCTACCATGCTAGGTATAAAAGGATCACGGACACAGAGGGGTAGATTTACAAGGACAACGGCGGTTCAGAAAGAGATGCTACTTATCATAGGATGAGAAACTGAGAAATGCTTTAGGGGAGAGTGTACACCATGCACCCAGGGCACATATGCAACCTGGGGGTGATAGAATTAATCCCAGGCTTATCTGAGCTCAGGGATGAAACACAGGGAAGGCTTAAGATGGGGTCTGGCTCTGTGTCCCCTCCTAAATTTCATGTTGAATTGTAATCCTGTGTGTTGAGGGAGGGACCTGGTGGGAAGGGACTAGATCGGGGGGTGGATTTCCCCCTTGCCATTCTCATGATAGTGAGTTCTCACAAGACCTGGTTGTCTGAAAGTGTGTTAGCATCTCCCACTTTGCTCTTTCTCCTTCTCCTGTCACGAACACGTGCTTGCTTCCCCTTCACCTTCCACCATGATTGTAAGTTTTCTGAGGCCTCCCAGCCATGCTTCTGGTATACCCCGTAGGACTGTGAGTCAATTAAACCGCTTTTCAAGTCTCAAGTAGTTCTTTACAGCAGTGTGAGAACGTACTAATAAGGGATAGAACCTGGAAGGAGTGGTCAGTATTTTAATGGAGTAAATTCAGAAAAATGAAATAACTGGTTGGAGTGCAGTGGCGTGATCTTGGCTCACTGTAACCTCCACCTCTCAGGTTCAAGCAATTCTCCTGCCACAGCCTCCCAAACAGCTGGGATTACAGGTATGCGCCACCATGCCCAGCTAATTTTTGTATTTTTGGTGGAGATGGGGTTTCACCATGTTGGCCAGGCTGGTTTCAAACTCGTGACCTCAGGTGATCTGCCTGCCTTGGCCTCCTAAAGTGCTGGGATTACAGACATGAGCCACCTGTCTCAAAAAATTAAAAAAAAAAAATCACAGAACTGGCCAGGTGTGGTGGCTCATGCCTATAATCCCAGCATTTTGGGAGGCCAAGGTGGGCAGACTGCCTGAGCTCAGAAGTATGAGACCAGCCTGTTCAACATGGTGAAACCCCATCTCTACTGAAATATGATAAATCAGTCTGGTGTGGTGGTGCACACCTGCAGTTCCAGCCACCTGGGAGGCTAAGGCGGGAGAATCACTGGAACCCAGGAGGCAGAGGTTGCAGTGAACCGACATCACACCACTGCACTCCAGCCTGGGTGAGACAACAAGACTCCACCTCAAAAAAAAAATAACAGAAAAATCAAAGAACTAAAACTCCTAGAAAAAGAATCATCATGTCTAGATAACTCATGGAAGCAGATATTAGTATTTCAAATAGTTCCCATTTTTTTCCCTCTTATTCTTCAGGATAAAGTACACAACATAAAAAAGGAAAAATAAGCAGGATGCAATCCACAGCACTGTCAGATGACACTACAGACTTGTTCTCAAGGTGACCCAATGTATCACAAAGATGTGGCACTCTGGAACTTGTCTCCATGATTTTCAACTTAGCAAATTAGGAAGCAAATGATTCCTTTAGTAGCACTTCAGAGATGGGAAAAGTTCTAGCTTCACAGAATGGCACTTGCATCCAGAGCACTGGGGGGAAACAAAGCCAGGACAAGACAAGGGAAATGACATACAACATGATACGGAACTTGGACGTTTCTAAGAACTTGCCATGGGTTAGCATTGGCCCTGGCCTCTAAATGGAAGGTTCTGTAACGCTGGTCATAAAAACTGGACTACAACCACCAGTTCAGTTCACAGACTGTGCATTCTGAATGGAAGCCGTTAGAAAGGCATTGCTATCCACAAAGAGGTCATCACTTTTTTTTAAAGACAGACAATAAAAGGCCTTGCTATCCACAAAGAGATCATCACTTTTTTTTTTTAAGATAGACAATAAAATGTTTGTCACCCAGGCTGGAGTGCAGTGGCACAGTCTTAGCTCACTGCAACCTCCACCTCCTGGGTTCAAACAATTTTGCCTCAGCATTCCAAGTACTGGGATTACAGGCGCGTGCCAACACACCTGGCTAATTTTTGTATTATTAGTACAGATAGGGTTTCACTATGTTGGCCAGGCTGGTGTCCAGCTCCTGACCTTGTGATCCACCCACCTTGGCCTCCCAAAGTTCTGGGATTCCAGGCATGAGCCACCGCGCCCAGCTGGGTTCGCCACTGCTTCACGCCTTCTGTGGTTTCAAATGCAACATGCTGGAAGAACCACCATACCTTCTCGGATATTCAAAGGAGGCCACCTTGTTTCACCACTGCAGGCCACACTATTCCAATTCTGAGCATTCTACAAATTGCAATGTGGACAGAACCCTCTGCAGCTATGCCCAGAGACAGCCATGTTAATTCAAATCATCCCAGAGTTCTAGACTACAAAGAATTAACTGGAACTTAACATGTAGCATGGTGAAATGGCTTTTCCATTCGGGCTCCCTGGTGGACTAGAAACAGCCACAGCCTTAAATAACCCTCATCAGAGGCTCCACAGGAATGTGGGAGCTAGCCAGATGTCAGCACCGGGCAGCATGCTGACCAACTTGAGCTCTGCATCTCTGTGATGCTGCTTAAAATGTCTGCCCATGTCGCATGGCTGAAGTTATTTCACCCTTGGTAGCAGGACACAGATTCTGATCTACTTACGTATGCAGGATCTGACAATATATTAAAGTGAAGACAGACAAAAAAATGTTTGACATCAATAAATAAATATCATATTCATCAACACATCCAGAATCATAAAAACCTTTCGTTTGAATTTTGTTCATAAGTTAAAACGTTAAAAATATCACTGTGGGATGAAAGCCTTTCCTTATTTCGCATCTAATTATCGTGCAGGGTTACTACAAGTCTTCAGTAGGTTTTCAAAAGAATTGATCACTTTACTGAATTCTAATATTTACAGATAGGGAGTCTACCGATCACAAGTAAATCTTCTCTCAATCAACAATAAAACAATTTAACATATATGACAACTGAAAAAAGATGGCCCCTATTTCTACACATAAGGGCAGAGAATTCACATATCTTGAGAACCCCCCATGAGCTGCTCACTAATTGGTGTCTTTGAGTCCATCAGGACATTAAGGAGAAAGGAGGAAGACAGACCGAAGACACTGGTATTTAAATTGTGGAGCCCACATCATTCACGGCCAAACACATCCTTTTATAGTTTTTGCTCCAGGAAAAAAATACAAAGAAAAACTGTATTTCTGAAGATGCCTGGGAGAATTAAAGAGAAAATATATTAAGCCGCTTAAGATATGCCGTCACTGGATGGTATTAATAAAACCATCACAACAGAGTAGCTGTCAGTGACAACTAATTTGCACGCCACTGCACCTCCTTAGTGGGACAGGGATAGAATATGAGTGAGTCACAGTTACTGCCCTCAATGAGCTTACTCCGCAATAAGAAGAGGAAATAAAACACTAGCATACAGTACAGAAGGTGATGGTGAATGTTATTTGTCAACTTGACTGGGCTATGATACCCAGATAGCTGGTGTGATGTTCTTTTGCAGGGTCTGTGAGGGTGTTTCCAGAAGAGATTAGCATTTGAATCAGGGGACTGAGAAAAGACCACCCACCCTCACCAATGCAGGTGAGCAATTACCAACTCACTGAGTGCTTCAATAGAATAAAAAGAAGCACACTCAGAGACAGCAGGTATTTTTAAGTTATCTTACTGGGACTTTAAAATTACTATGATTGATATGACAACATGCAAGAAAAGACGGGTAATGTCAGGAGAGACAAAAGCCCCGAGACAAAACTGATCAGAAACACTCTAGCAGAAATAGAGAGCGCCTCTGACTGGCTCCCTAGTAGAATGGATGTAGCCAAGGAAAGAGTCAGTGATCTTGAACACATGTCAACAGAAACTTCCTAAACCAAAAAGCAAAGAGAAAAAATAGGGGAAAAGTGAAACAGAATACATAAGGACCATGGGATAATTGCAAAAGGCATAACATGAACATAAAGGGGATATGAGAAGAGAAAAAGGGACAGAAAAAAATACTCAAATAACTCAGAATTTTCCAAAATTAAAGACAGAGACCAAACTACATTATCCAAGAAGCTCAGAGAACACAAAAATGGATAATTACCAAAAAATCTATAACTATACATATCACATTCAAACTATAGAAGGTCAAAGACAAAGATAAACTATTGAAAGAAGTCAGAGGGAAAAAAATCTTACCAATAAAGAAACCAGAATAAAACTCACACTGGACTTTCCTTAAGAAACCATGCAAGCAAGAAGAGACTGGGGTAAAACATTTAAAGCGCTGAAGGGAAAAAAACCTCCCATCTAGAATCCTGTATTCAATTAAATTATCCATCAAATCCAAAGAAGAAACACTCTTACCAAAATAAAAACTGAAGAGACATAAAATGTGTTAAAACAAGCTAGAACGGGCACAGTGGCTCACGCCTATAATCCCAGAACTTTGGGAGGCCGAGGCGGGTGGATCACAAGGTCAAGAGATCGAGACCATCCTGGTCAACATGGTGAAACCCCGTCTCTACTAAAAATACAAAAACTTAGCTGAGCATGGTGGTGCACGCCTGTAGTCCCAGCTACTCGGGAGACTGAGGCAGGAGAATTGCCTGAACCCAGAAGGCAGAGGTTGAGGTGAGCCAAGATTGCGCCATGCACTCCAGCCTGGGTAACGAGAGCGAAACTCCGTCTCAAAAAAAAAAAAAAAAACGAAACAAGCTAGTCCCAGAGAATAAAAATGATACAGCAGAAAACAGGATCTACATAAGGAAAGGAAGAGTGTTAAAGAATGAAAAAAAGTAATATAAAATAGTTTATTGTTCTTAATCTAATAAATCACAGATTATTCAAAATAGTGACAGCAACAATATGTTGGTTGATTTTAGTTTATGGATAAGTGAAATGAATGATAGCAACTTTATAAAACAGGAAGGAACTGGAAATGTTTGATTTTAAGTTACCTGCACTGGCTCTCAAGTGGCATAGTGTTATTTAAAAATGAGTTTAGTTGTAAACGTATTTTGCAAACTCTAGAGCCATCATTAAGAAGTTTTTATTCCTTGCTTTATCTTCCTTCTAAAAAAAATAAATTTTTAAATGTAAATTTGCCAAGAGGAGAGAAAACGAAGTGTGTTGTGAGGAGAGAAAATGAAATCATACAAAACGCTCAATTAAAGCCACAGAAAGCAGAAAACGAGTGGAAGACGAAACAAACAAGGGCAAGAACAGAAAACACTTATTATGTAGGTACTGATCTAATATAAATGATCACATTAATTTTAATAACCAAACATATTAATGAAAAGACTATCAGAGTGGATTTTTAAAAAAAACAGGACCTAACTATATGTTATCTATGAAAAATCCACTTTAAATATAAAATCCACTTATAAATATTAAAATATATTAAATTTAATAATTAAATTTAAATATATAATATAGATACAAAAGAAAAGGGATAGAGAAAGATACATGACACTAAATGCTAAGCAAAAGCAAGCTGGAGTCATCATGTTAATTTCAGACAAACTGACTTCAAAGCAAAGAAGTTTATCAGAAATAAAAAGGGGTACTACATAGTGATTAGAAGGTAAACTTTGCAAGAAAACACAGTAATCCTTAGTGTGTATGCATCTAACAACAGTGTCAAAATACATAAGACAAAAACTTATAGAAATGCAGAGAAAGAAACAAACCCACTATTATACTTGGAGATTTCAACACTCCATTCTATTAGTAACTGATAGATCCAACAGGCAGAAAACCAGTAAGGACAGAGTTAAAAACACAACATCACCATCAGTCAACTGGCTACAACTGACATCTATAGACCACTTCATCCAAGGGAAAAATACACATTCTTCTGAAGCTTGCACAGAACATTCATCAACACAGACCACATTCTGGGCCATAAAACACCCCTTAAGAGAATAGAAATTGTACAATATATGCTCTCAGTCCACATTGAAATTAAACTAGAAATCAAACAGAAAGATAGCTTAAAAATCTCAAAACATCTGGACATTAACAATGTATTTCTAAATAACAAGTCAAAGAAATCTCAAGAAATGTTTAAAAATATTTTAATGAAATGGCCGGGCATGGTGGCTTATGCCTGTAATCCCAGCACTTTGGGAGGCCGAGGCAGGTGGAAAGATTGAGACCATCCTGGCCAACATGGTGAAACCCTGTCTCTACTCAAAATATAAAAAAATTAGCTGGGTGTGGTGGTGCGTGCCTGTAGTCCCAGCTACTCGGGAGGCTGAGGCAGAACTGCTTGAACGCAGGGGTGGAAACTTCAGTGAACCGAGAACCCACCACTGTACTAAAGCCTGGGTGACACTGCAAGACTCCGTCTCAAAAAAAAAATTAATTAAATGAAAATGAAAATACTACTTATCAGAATTTGAGAAATACAGAAAAATCAATGCCAAAGGAAATGTATAGCATTAACTACATGTATTACAAAACAAGAAAGTTCTATGAGGTTGGTGCGAAGTGGCAAAACGGCAATTACTTCTGCACCAACCTAAAAACAATCAATAATCTAAGCTTCCACCCTAGGACAGAAGGAAAATGAGCATCAATCGAACTACAAGTAAACAGAAAAAAATGAATAAAAATTCGGGCAGAAATCAGTGATACTTAAAAGTAGAAATCCATAGAGAAAATCTGAGTCCAAAAGCTGGTTTTTGGAAAAGGTCAATAAAATTGGTAATCCTCTAAGGAGGCTAACCAAAAACAAAAAAAGAAAAAGAATCTCTAACAACAAATGAAAGAAGGGCTATTACTACTGCTTTCATGGATGTTTAAGGGATAATACAGTAACATTATAAACAACTCTATATCCAAAAATGTTGTAACTTAGATAAAATGGACCAACTGCTGGAAAGACAATCTACCAAAACTCACATGGGGAGAAATAGATCATTTGAGTAGGCCTATGTCTATTAAAGAAATTGAATCAAAAATTAATATTAATAACCTTCTAAAATAGAAAGCACAATGCCCAGATAGGTTTAGTCAGGAATCCTACCAAACATTTAAGAAAAAAATTATACCAATTCTCTACAATACCTTTCAGAAAATAGAAGCAAAGAGAACAATTCCTAATTCATTCTGAGGCCAGCATTAAGCCAAAGACATTACAAAAAAAGGAGACTATAGACCAATATCTCTCATGAGCGTAGACACAGAAATCCTCAATAAAGCATTAGCAAATAAATTCAAATATGTATTAAAAGTATACACAGGCTGGGCATGGTGGCTCATGCCTGTAATCCCTGTACTTTGGCGGCCAAGGTGGGTGGATTACCTGAAGTCAAGAGTTTGAGACCAGCCTGGCTAACATGGTGAAACCCTGTCTCTACTAAAAATACAAAAAATTAGCTGGGCATGGTGGCATGCACCTGTAATCCCAACTACTCAGGAGGCTGGGGCAGGAGAATTGCTAAAATCTGGCAGGCTGAGGTCACAGTCAGCCAAAATTGTGTCATTATACTCCAGCCTGGGCAACAAGAGCAAAACTTCATCCCAAAAAACAAAGAAAGAAAGAAACAATAAGAGCACAATGACCAAATGGAACTTACTCCAGGTATGCAAAGGTGAATCAAATTCAAAAATAAAAGCAATCCATCACTTCAAACAGGGAAAGAAGAAAATCCATACAATTATATCTACAGATGCAGAAAAAGCACTGGACAAAATCCAACACCCATTAAAAACTCTTAGCAAACTAAGAAAAGAGGAAAACTTTCTCAACTTAATAAAAAATATCTACAAAAACCCTACAATTAATATGATACTCAACAGTAAGGAACGAGTTGCTCTCCTACTATGACTCGGAACAAGGCGAGGATGTCTCCTATCACCACTTATAACCAAAGTCATACTGGAAGTACTAGTTAATGCAGAAAGATAAGAAAAAGCAACAAAACGTATGCCAATTGGGAAGGATGAATTAAAACTGTCTTGTCCACAGGTAATATGATGTCTATGTAGAAAATCCCAAAGAATCAACAAAAAAGAACTTAAACTAATAACTACAGCAAAGTTGCAGGATACAACATACAAAGGCAATTGCTTTTCTATATAAACAACTAGAAATTTAAATTAAAAACACATCATTTACATTAATGCCAAACAAATGAAATATTTAGATATAGAGCTAACAAAGTATGCACCAAATCTATATCAGAAAAGCTTCAAAACTAGTATGAAAGGAATCAAATACCTAAATCAAATATCTCACTGTTTGTGAGATATCTCATGTTCATGAATAGGAAGACTCAACATTGTTATGATGTCAGTTCTTTTCAAGTTGATCTACATACCAATTCTAGTCAAAATTACCAGCAAGTTTATGGGCATCAACAAACTGATACTAACATTTACATGGAAAGGCAGAACAGCCAATAAAATATTGAAGAAAATTCTGCTGGTGCACTGACACTGCCCAACTTCAAAACTTAGTATTAGTTATAGTAACAAGACAGTGTGGTATTGGTGAAACAATAAGACAAATAGATCACTGGAATCAAACAGACTAGAAATAGAACCTGACAAATATAATCAACCAATCTTTGGCAAAAGTGCAAAGCCAATTCAGTGAGAAGAGTCTTTTCATCAAATGGTGCTGAAACAGATGGACATCAATACACACAAAACTCAATGTAGACAAAGAGCTAACACCTTTCATGAAAATGAACTCAGAATGAATCACAGACCTAATATAAAACACAAAGCTCTAAAAATTTCTAGATATAACAAAGGAGAAAATCTAGTTGACTTGAGATTTGGCAATGACCTCTTAGATACAATACCAAAGGCACAACTTATGAAGGAAAAACTTGATAACTGAGACTTCATTATAATTAAAAACTTCTGCTCTGTGTAAGTTATCATTAAGGGAATAAAATACCAACTCAAACAAGGAGAAAATATTTGCAACACACATATCTGATAAAGAACTGGTACCTAAAATATAAAAAGACTTAAAACTCCACAACAACCCAATTAAAAAGTACATAAAAGGTCTGAACAGACATCTCACCAAAAAAGATACACATATGGCAAATAAGCATATGAAAAGATGCTCAGCATCATATGTCATTAGGGAATTGCAAATGGCAATAGTGAGATACCACTGCATACCCACTAAAATGGCTAAAGTCCAAAATACCAACACCACCAAATGCTGGTGAGGATGTGGAGCAACAGGAAATCTCATTCTTTATTGGTGGAATGCAAAAAGGTACAGCAACATGAGAGGACAATTTGACAGTTTCTCTTAAGCTAAACATAGTCTTATCACATAATCCACTAATTACATTCCTAAGTATTCACCCAAGTGTGCTGAAATCTTGTCTACACAAAAATCTGCACAAGAATGTTTACACTATCTTTATGCATAATTGCCCAAATTCAGAAGCTGCCAAAATGTCATCCAATAGGTGAATGGATAAGCAATCTAAGGCACATCCAGACAATGGATTATTATTCACTGCTACCAAGAAATGAGCTATCAATCCAGACAGACATGGAGGAATCTTAAATGTAGATTGCTAAGCAAAAGTAGTCAATCTGTAAAGGCTATATACTGTAAGATTCCAACTGTATGACATTCTGAAAAGGGTAAAATTACAGAGACAAAGGCAAACTGCAACATACCAGTGGTTGTCTGGGGTTTTGGAGGTAGATAATGAGAGAGAGGAGATGAAGAGGTAGAGCAGAGAGGATTTTTAGGGCAGTGAAACTGTTCCATGTGACACTGTAATGGTGAATACAAGACATTAAATTGTCAAAACCCATAAAATCATACTATATAGAGAGAACTCTGAGCTTAGCTATAAACTTTAGTTAATAAGGCCGGGCACGGTGGTTCACGCCTATAATCCCAGCAGTTTGGGAGGCCGAGGTGGGTGGATCACAAGGTCAAGAGATCGAGACCATCCTGGTCAACATGGTGAAACCCCATCTAAACTAAAAATAGAAAAAATAGGCTGGGCATGGTGGCATGTGTCTGTAATCCCAGCTACTCGGGAGGCTGAGGCAGGAGAAGTGCCTGAACCCAGGAGGCAGAGGTTACGGTGAGCCGAGATCGTGCCATTGCACTCCAGCCTGGGTAACAAGAGCGAAACTCCGTCTCAAAAAAAGAAAGAAAGAAAAAAAAAACTTTAGTTAATAATAATGCATCAATAGCCTGGCCAACATGGTGAAACCCTATCTTTACTAAAATTTTTTAAAAATTAGCCAGCATGATGGCACGTGCCTGTAATCCCAGCTACTCAGGATGCTGAAGCAGGAAAATTGCTTGAACCTGAGAAGCGGAGGTTGCAGTGAGCCGAAGTCACGCCACTGCACTCCAGCCTGGGCAACAAAAGCAAGACTCAGTCTCAAAAAACTAAATAAAAATAATAATATTTCAACAATATTGGTTCAGCAATCACAGCAAATGTAACACACCAATGCAAGATGTTAATATGGGAAACGAGGAAGGGGGAATGGAGGAGAGACGTGCAGCTGTACTTCCTGCTGCAGTTCTCTGTAAATCGAAAACTGCTCTTAAAAAAAATAGCCTAGTTTGTTGTTGTTTTTTTATTATACTTTAAGTTCTGGGGTACATGTGCAGATGAAATTCCATTTGACCCAGCAATCCCATTACTGGGTATATACCCAAAGGATTATAAATCATTCTCTTATAAAGACACGTGCACACCTATGTTTATTAAGGCACTGTTTGCAATAGCAAAGCCTTGGAACCAACACAAATGCCCATCAATGACAGACTGGATAAAGCCTGGTCTTTTGTTTTTTCTTTCTTAAACAAGAAAGAAGAGAGCATATGCATAAAACAATTGTTTTCAGCAATACTGGCATTAGTAAAATTAGTATTGCTTATTGCATAATCGTTACCAAATATGTGACTATGAGACATTCTAATTCTATCATCACCCATGGCTGTGAGAGGCGAGATTCTGAGCGGAAGGGAGGAGGCCAAGATGAGGAAGAGAAGTGAAGCAAAAGCCCTGGAGTCTGTTACCTATTTCCATCTGAACTACCAGTCTACGCTCACGAGGCTGGCAGTCTCATGACTTAAAGGGAGAGTGACAGTGAGGAGCGGGAGCTCCCAACCTGCTGATGACGTTTCTTGCTTTGAAATCTGCCAACTCGTACCGTTCTGTATGCACTTAGCCATATGAACACTTCAATAAAGTTTGTGGAGATTTTCTTATAACTCCGTGTAAATATTTGGGGAAGATGAAGGTTCCTGTTTCCCTGGCTCAAATGGTGTAAGCACAGGTAGGTTGTATCCCTGAATGCATTCATAAATCGATACAGAATCATTAGCCCAGACAGGGCAGCTCCCATGGCTTTTAGAACATGGCGAGATGGCCACAGGCACTCAGCATGCTTGCTGAATCGGCCATTGACCTTCATCTCCTCCACAGGGTATGTGCATATGACTGTCAGAAACAAGTAAGGCAAACAGGACAAGCTAAGAACATTGCTTCTGAAGTCTGCTGGCGTGAGTTCAAATCTGGGCTCTACCACTTATTATCTGGGTGACTCAGCAAGTTAATAAAGCTTCCTAAATCCGTGTCCTTAGCTATTAACTAGATAATGAAAACAATAATAGAATTGTAAGTTTGAAGGACAGATCCACAGTACATGGTCAATGTGTGCATGTATTAACAGATTCCATGCAGAGATGACATGGTATTTCAATCAAATTACCTATTTTTATCCTCCTAAACAAGGGTGCACAACTTTGTAGAATACAAATACATAATAAATTATTTGGGTATTTCTGACATGGCCTAAACTTAAGCATTTACAGTTGTTTTCCTATTTATTTTGAAACAGAGTCTCACTCTTATCACCCAGGCTGGAGTGCAATGGTGTGATCTTAGCTCACTGCAGCCTCCACCTCCCAGGTTCAAGTGATTCTCCTGCCTCAGCTTCCCCAGTAGCTGGGATTACAGGTGCCACCATGCCCAGCTAATTCTTGTACTTTTAGTAGAGACAGGGTTTTGCCATGTTGGCTAGGCTGGTCTCAACCGAGGCTGACCTCAGGGGATCCACCCACCTCAGCCTCCCAAAGTGCTGGGATTACAGGCATGAGCCGCTGCACCCAGCCTCACTTACAGCTGTTAAGAAAACCAAGTTACAGAAACCACGATTCAAATACTGAGATTACAAACCACATTACCATTCTCTGGCCTGCACTACGTCCTGAAAACCTAAGAGGCCAAAGCCTCCTTCCAAGTCATTGCCTGTTCTGATGTGTGCCTTTCATTTGGGATCACCCTTAAAATTATAAGCCACACAGAGTCCAAAGGAATAATTAATAGATATGCAGAGAAATAGATGAAACAAAAAGGATCTTTATGAACTATGGGTACTGTAACCAAAACTACCATTTGACGTAATTCAGGTTTATTCTGTTTGATACATGAACCAATATTTCCCCAACACCATCTCTTCCAGCACCATACTTGGTAAGGTTTTCAGCTAATGTTCTAAGTGTGACAACAGAAGAAAATGAATTAATATATGGTATGAAAAGATCTCACATCTGATCATTCCATTCTGTTGAGATTAATAGTTTTTCAGGAAACCATAAAGAAGGTGGGGAGGGTTCTGCTAATATTGATCAGATGGAGATTAACTTGCTGCTTACATTTTCTTAACACTTAAAGCTCTGCAACCATCCTGTACACCCAAATCTCCAAGCTGGCAGGGCTAGCCCAATGACACACCTTATTTGCCTAACACAGTGTTTTAAAGAATTCTGAAAATGAATGCTTTAAGGTAAGGCAGGCCCTAAGTCACCTCTCCTTGGCATCCAAGCCTGGCCCCAGTGAGCCCTTCAGGACGAAGAGCCAACACAGCACAGTATCACAGAGCAAAGCTTTCAGAGACATTCAAGAGTGAACTCTGGCCGGTCATGGTGGCTCATGCCAGTAATCCCAACACTTTGGGAGGCCAAGACAGGAAGATCACCTGAGGCCAGGAGTTGGAGACCAGCCTGGCCAACATGGTGAAACCCCGTCTCCACTAAAAAATAGGCGCCTATAATCCCAGCTACTTGGCAGGCTGAGGCAGGAGAATCACTTGAACCCCGGAGGTAGAGGCTGCAGTGAGCCGAGATCACCCCATTGCACTCTAACGTGGGCAACAAGAATAAAACTCCATCTCAAAATAAAAGAGTGAACTCCGTTTTCACCACTGCCTGAGTGACACTGGGGACTTAACAATCTGGTGAGTGCTCTACTTTCTCATCTATAAAATGCGACAATTACCAGGTGAACCAAAGAGGGATGACAGGAGTGTGAGAAGCACTTACTGCAGCACAGGCACTTGGGTCTGGGTCACTGGAGAACCTCCAATCTAGATGTTATGGGCTGAACCATGTCTCCCCAAAACTCACATGTTGAAGCCCCAATCCGGATACCTCAACATGTGACTATATTTGGAGACAGGGCCTTTAAAGAAGCGATTAATTTAAAATAAGGGCCTTAAGGTGGACCCTTCACCCAACTGACTGTCGTCCTTATGAGCAGAGGAAACTGAACAGACTGCGACACCAGGGATGCAAAGGAAACACCATGGCAGGACTCAGCAAGAAGGCGGCGTCTGCAAGCCCAGGAGAGAGGCCTCAGGAGCAGCAGCCCTGCTGATGCCAGGACTGTGGGAAATACATTTCTGTTATTGAAACCATGGCATCAGCCCATAGCATTTTGTTTTGTAGCCCTAGGAAATTAAAAAAGATGATACTGTTAATCCTATTATTAGCCTTTTGGGCTTTGCTAGCTCCTCAAACCTGAAATACTGTTTTACATCGTTAAGCAGCACACGCTGATGCAATCTGCTCGATGGGGACACTGCAAATTCCATCTCCTTTGATTAGAAACATACTCTGATCAGCCCTTCTCTACTCGGAGGCCCCACACAAGGCAGCTGTGAAACATACCAACCTCAGATGCTATGGCTGACTGTGACGTACGTGATATTTCTCTCACTGTGAGCTACACAGATGAAATGTCATTACGATTCCATCTCTTTTCCCAAATAAAGAGCCTGACAACAGAAGGTGGAAGAAGTGTAGAGGCAGCAAAGGTCCCTGAAGAGAGAGATGAGATGGCTGTGTCCAGTCTCTCCCGGGAGCAGCACGCAGAGGCTCAACACTGACCCCTGCTGGTCACACACTTGAAATAGACCAACTGCTTCTTGGCCACATTTTTACATTATCTTTTGGCAAAAGTGGGCGTTGAACAATGAGAACACATGGACACAGGGAGGGGAACATCACATACTGGGGCCTGTTGGGGGGTTGGGAGGCTAGGGATGGATAGCAGGGGGTGGGGGATTAGGGAGGGCTAACATTAGGAGAAATACCTAATGTAGATGATGTGGGGATGGATGGCATGTGTATACCTCCATATGTGTATCTCCAATCACCATGGCATATGTATACCTATGCAACAACCCTGCACGATCTGCACATGTACCCCAGAACTTAAAGTATAATAAAAATAAAAATAAAAAATTGGCTGGGCACGGTGGCTCACACCTGCAATCACAGGACTTTGGGAGGCTGAGGCGGGCAGATCACCGAGGCTGGGAGTTCAAGACCAGGCTGACCAACATGAAGAAACCACATCTCTACCAAAAATATACAAAATTAGCTGGGCATGGTGCTGCACATCTGTAATCCCAGCTACTCGGTAAGCTGAGGCAGAAGAATCACCTGAACCCAGGAGGCGGAGGTTGCAGTGAGGCAAGATCGCGCCACTGAACTCCAGCCTGGGCAACAAGAGCAAAATCCATCTCAAAAAAGAATGTTAATAATAAAACATTAGCCCACCTCCACAAACTTGCTATTTAAAGCAGCAAGAGGGCTTTATGCAGCATTACAGAAAGTCACCTCCAGCCTTTTCTCAGTAACAGTGGATCCCCTGTGTCTAGATCGTGTTCTCTTTCAACCAGGTTCATGTGAATTTATGAACAAATATCACAGGGTATGGTTTTCAATTATCATCATATCAATTGGAGCACTGGTTACGGTGCAAAGCAGGGGGTGTTATGGTTTCTCATGGTGAAAATATAACTAGTTCACATCTAATGAATACCTTATAGTCATCTTAACAGAGCAAAACATAATTTATCACTAGATAATTTTAAAATTCAATATAAGGCCAGGCACAATGCTCATGCCCAGCAATTTGGGAGGCCGAGGCAGGGGGATCACTTGAGGTCAGGCGTTGGAGAAGAGCCTGGCCAACATGGCAAAACCCTGTCCCAACTAAAACTACAAAAAGTAGCTGGCATGGTGGTGGGTGCCTGTAATCCCAACTACTTGGGAGGCAGAGGCAGGAGAATCGCTTGAACCGGGGAGGTGGAGGTTGCAGTGAGCCGAGATGGCACCACTGAACTCCAGACTGGGCAACAGCGTGAGACTGTGTCTCACAAAATAAAAACCTTAAAACAAATAGAAATAATAAAATTCAATATAAACTCCCAAACAGACTCTGCTTGCATAATGCCCAGCATAAAACATATTCAATAAACAGTTATTGCAGGACATCTAGTATTTTATTAGTGGAGGAAAAATGCCCAGTTTTCAAGGCATGTCTGTCATTTTCAACACAGCCTCGGCCCCAAGTACCACCTCAGTGAAAACCCTGCTGTTCCCCAGCCACCACCTGTGCTAGCCACAGCTCCGAACTCACCAGTGCGTGGCCATGGCTGTTCTTCCTGACCCCAGCACACTGGGCCCAGACACCCAACTTCTGGGAATTCTGATTCACCTGATTCGGTGAGGAATCGGGCAGCAGGTGTGCTGGTACAATGAGACCGTGAGACACGTGGGCAAAGGCCACTGAGAAGCACCATCACCCAGACTTCCAGGAAAAAAGAGAGACTGTTTTGCATTTGTTATACAATCACGGATAACCCAGTTTTTAAAGCACTCATGCACCAACTGGGCGCGGTGGCTCACACCTGTAATCCCAGCACTTTGGGAGGCCAAGGGGGGCAGATCAAGAGGCTGAGATCAAGACAATCCTGGCCAACATGGTGAAACCCCATCTCTACAAAAAAATACAAAAATTAGCTGGGTGTCGTGGCAGACACCTGTAGTCTCAGCTACTCAGGAGGTTCAGACAGGAGAATCACTTGAAACCGGAAGGCGGGGGTTGCAGTGAGCCAAGATTGTGCCACTGCACTCTAGCCTGGCGACAGAGCCAAAGCAAGACTCCATCTCAAAAAAAAAAAAAAAAAGTCATGCACCACTAAATGACGTTTCACTCTTCAATGGACCACCTGGGAGGCTGGAGCAGGCAGATCGCTTGAGTCCAGGAGTTCAAGACCAGCCTGGGAGACACAGCAAAACCCCGTCCTATGAAAATTACAAAAATCAGCCGGGAGTGATAGCATGTGCCCGTAGTGTAAGTTACTCGGGAGGCTGAGGTGGGAAGATCACTTGAACCCAGGAAGCCGAGGCTACAGTGAGGCGAGATCACGCCACTGTCGTCCAGCTTGGGCAGCACAGTGAGACCTTGTCCCAAAAAACAAACCAACAAGGACCACAGATATGTCAGTGGTCCCATGAGACCACAATAATGTTCTATATTTTTACTGCACTTTTCTATAGTTAAAGACACAAATACTCACCACTGTGTTACAATTCCCTATGGTATCCAGTACAGTCCCATGCTGGGCAAGTCTGTAGCCTAAAAGCCTCAGTGACAAGCACACTATCTAGCCCAGGTGTATAGTAGGCTACACCATCTAGGTGTGTGTAGGGACATGCTATGATGATCACACAAGGACAAAATCTTCTTACGCATTTCTAGTAACAGATCCATCGAGTGAGGCGTGACTGTACAAATAGCGAGCATTATTAAGACCTGTAGGTACCAGGTGGTACACGAGGGCCTTCTAGGTAATAACTCACAGCGGCCCTCTGAGGTGCGTTTATTATTCCCATTTTATAGATGAGGCATCTGAGGCACAGAGAGATAAAGCAACTCGCCCAAGGTTACACAGCTAGTAACACACAAAAAAGATGCTTACAAAAAAGCCACCGTGGCCACTGGGTGTCAGTATGTCACAGGACTGAAAAACAGTCAAATGTCATTACTGGTTCAGTTGTAGCAAACGGGTTATAAGGCCAGGCGCGGTGGCTCACGCCTGTAATCCCAGCACTTTGGGAGGCCGAGGCGGGTGGATCACGAGGACAAGAGATCGAGACCATCCCGGTCAACATGGTGAAACCCCGTCTCTACTAAAAATACAAAAAATTAGCTCCAGCTACTCAGGAGGCTGAGGCAGGAGAATTGCCTGAACCCAGGAGGCGGAGGTTGCGGTGAGCCGAGATCGCGCCGTTGCACTCCAGCCTGGGCAACAAGAGCAAAACTCCGTCTCAAAAAAAACAAAAACAAAAACTTTTGTTTCAATGAAACATTTCCAGTTTAAACCCTACTCTCCAATCAAAAATAGTTGTCGTCAATTCCATCTTGTTCCTGATAGCTGGAAACTGCTTCTCTCCAAAAACTGCAGAGAAGCCTGCAGGAAGGAGACAGAGTACATGCTCTCTCTCCAGAGCTACACTTTCTCTTAGCTAACCTGAGTTTCTTAACTAAAAGCAGTAACATTCTTCCTTCAGTAAACTTTTCCCAAGCATGACACCCAGCAGAGAGAGACTTCAGCTAGGTTGGATGGGATGGTGGGTCAAAACTGAGTATACTTGAGGGGCTTCCTGGAGGTGACATGCAATATTAGTCATGTGAATAGATAAGTCCTTCCTTCTTTCAACAAGCACTGACAAGAGGGCAAGGACTAGCTAGAGAGAGAAATGGGAAAAGGGCTTCCCAGGCCAAGATGCAGCATGTTTAAAAACACAAAGGTGGGCACATACACACAACGTGGAGGAGTAAAAACATAAATGACTGTGACGTGGGACATGGTGACTCACACCTGGAGTCCAAGCACTTTGGGAGGCTGAGGCGGGCAGATCACCTGAGGTCAGGACTTCTGAGACTGAGGTGTGCAGATCACGAGATCAGGACTTCCAGACCAGCCTGGTCAACATGGTGAAACCCCGTCTCTACTAAACATACAAAAGTTAGCTGGGCAAGGTGGCGCGTGCCTGTAATCCCAGCTACTCAGGAGGCTGAGGCAGGAGAATTGTTTGAATGCAAGAGGTGGAGGCTATGGTGAGCTGAGATCGTGCAGCCTGTGCAACACAGCAAGACTCCATCTCAAAACAAACAAACAAAAAACCATAGATGGTGTGAATAAAGATTACAGCTAAAATTACAGGTCCTCCCCAGCTGCTTTCTCTTTCCCCAAAGAAGGTCTGTATGGACAGCACAGCACGTGTTCCAGGTTTAACAAGGCTTCTGACATAGCTCTTCCAGATAACCCAGGATCATATTTGTTTATCATTTTGCCTGGTCCTTTAGAAAGACCATTCCCTTGAAAGCAGGTTGTTTTCTTTTTAAAGCTTTATCTGCAAAATATTTTAGTCTAACCTGGAAAAAAATAAAAAGATAAAGCCTTGACCACCCAGAGAGGGCAATAAACCCAAAGAGATTAAAAAATCAGGAAACAAATGAATGGGTCCAGGCAGAGCGGCCCACGCCTATAATCCCAACACTTTGGGAAGCCAAGGTGGGTGGATCCAGACTGTCCTGGCCAACATGGTGAAATCCCATCTCTACTAAAAAATACAAAAATTAGCCAGGTGCGGTGGTGCATGCCTGTAATCCCAGCTACTCAGGAAGCTGAGGCAGGAGAATTACTTGAACCTGGGAGGCAGAGGTTGCAGTGAGCCAAGATCGCACCACTGCACTCCAGCCTGGGCAGCAGAATGAGACTCTGTCTCAAAAAAAAAAAGTAGAGAAGTGAAAAGGAAGTTCCACTGGCTTCAACTGGGATTCTGTCTCTATGGAAATGGAAGCTGATTACAGGGCCCTTCAAAAAAAAAAAAATCAACTTTATCAACCAGCTGAAGACAGTCGCTGCTTGAGTTTCCACAGTGAAATCTCTTTAATAAAAAGATTCAAATCAGCAGCATTACGATTATGCTTTGCAGCTTTTTTTTAAAGAGACAAGGTCTTATTCTGTCTGTTGCCTGTCACCCAGTGACACAATCACAGCTCATTGCAGACTCAAACTCCTGGCCTTAAGCAATCCTCCCACCACAGCCTTCCTGACAGCTGGGACCACAGGCTTGCATACCACTCTCAGCTAATTTTTTAATCTTTTGTAGAGATGGAGTCTTGCTCTATTGCCCACACTTGTCTTCTTGGAAGCTTTAAGGAGAAATGTGTATGCAAATTGTATGCCATGTTAAAACAAAATGATGGAAAATAGATTAGGATAAATTTTAAATAAACAGCTATCTAAATCAACTAGAACCCTAGGCAAAAGCGCCAAACACTACAGGTTCTAATAAGCCACAGAAAAAAATCCAACACCTGATACAAATGCCCTATCCAGTCTAACGATCGAAGCGAAATTCTTGGTTCAAGCCACTGACTATGTTGGAACTGGGTATGTCTGAGGCATAGGGACCTGTATCTGGATATTCACACTAATAGTTAACTTTTAATGTGCATTATTGCATCTAACACTAACTAGTTAATAACCAGCATTTAAGGTGAACCATTAACCCAGTCCTATGAAATGGTTACTTAGGGTACATTCGGTAAGGAACTTGAGGCTCAGAGAGGCTAAGTAGCTTCTCGAAGGTTACACCGAACTAAGCAGCAGAATTTGAACCCACATCTATCCAAATCCAAGTTCCCTCGTATGCTCTGTACCCCGCTGCCTCTCCTGGTCAGAACTGAGCATTTCTAGAATCTTCTGGGCTGCTAGAAAACTGTAGAACCAGCCTGATATCTGCCTCCAGCCAAAGAAGTTTCCCCAACAGAAAGCTCTCGGTACCTACACTCCTCAAAACATCTTTCAAAGGTAATTTGCTGTCTCTAAGGAAGTGCTGCGTTATAAGACACAACGCTCCCAAGAAGAAAGAGGCATCTCATATGCCTAGTAGTACAAAGCCTTACTGTTAACTTCAAAGCTTAACTCTCACCTTTTGAGAAATTAAACAAAGTAATAATGAAGGGGAAGCTTGAAATGCAAGAAAACCATTCTCTGTACGTGCAAGCTAAGTGCTCCTTGGGCTTATTCTGGATACTAACATATGAAACTTCCTGGTTACAGCTAAAATTTTGACAGTAAAGAAACATGGAGGTTGGGTGCGGTGGTTCACATCTGTAATGCCAGCACTTTGGGAGGCCAAGATGGGAGGACTCCCTGAGCCCAGGAGTTTGAGGCCAGCCTGGGCAGCGTAGCAATACCCCATCTCTATTGCCAGGCATGGTGGTATGTACCTATAGTCCCAGCTACTAGGGAGGCTGAGGTGGGAGGATCACTTGAGCCTGGGAGGTTGAGGCTGCAGTGAGCCGGGATTGCACCACTGCACTCCAGCCCGGGTATCACAGCAAGACCCTGTTTGCAGAAAACAAAAATTCTTACACTTATACTAATGTAGCCATGTGAACTACTTTAATACTTGCATGTATTCAGCACGGTGACACTGTGTATGCACTCCTGAGAACTGAGTCCTGGTGGAGGCTCCGAAGAGGATTCTGGAACTCTCTAGACTCCAAGGAGTCCCGCAGTCAGGGGGGTTGCAGAAAGCAGCCTTGGGTTGATGATACAGAAGCCAGAGAAGGTGGAATATGGAAATCTCCAAATTCACTTCCACCCAACTTCCCAAAAAAGCACTGTTATTCTTCGTTAGCTACTTCTTTAGGAAAATTTTAGAATGATCTTGCTTTTTACCAACCAATGTGATACCGGAAACATATTTTTTCAGGAAGCAAGTGGCTATCTTTTCTTCCTTAATAAAAGCCAAGGCTTCAAAGAGATAAGGGAGCCGAACTGAAATAGCTAAGCCACTCTTCCCACTTATAAATATCACATAAAGTCTCTTCAAAAGCCGAAGGGTATAAAAGCTCCTCTGCTGAACGCAGCCTCTCTCCTACATGGTGAGAGCAGGTGCTGGCGGGAGCAAAGCCGTGGGGCCAAGACTCGCACTGTACCAGGCATCCCCTTCTCTTTCTCCTCCTATCAACAGTGCCCCCAGTAATGACCATGATCATGGCAGAACCAGGCAGGGGCAGCAAGGGTCACACCCAGATCCTCAGTTCCAGACATCTGCTCTGTGGCTGACAGCAAGGACCCTTATGGAACGCAAGAGACCAACACACACCAAGGCTGAGAGGCTAAATAGTACACAAACTAAGTTGAATGGCACATACTTTCACCAAGGCTACAAAATGCAAATCATCTACGTTTCCTCCCTTTTCCTTCTGCCAAGACGTAGCAATAGCATCAACTCCGATCTCTGTCCCCGTCAAAACCATGGACTCACAGTAAACCTGACTCTGCCGTTCTCTCCACGCCTAACTGGGTATCCGTCACCTTTCACCTCCCTTCTTCTCACTTGTCACATCCTGGACCTGATCTCACACACTCATGGGCCTAACCCATCGTTCTTTCATTTTCGTCATTCCTCAACTATTTTTGTGCTTAATCTACTGTGCTCCAGGCACTATTATAAACCATGAACATTGCACAGCTTTTGTCTTCCCAGTGTCCCAATGGAGAAGAGAGACTTCTAGATTAAAAAAAAAATCATGGCCAGGCCCGGTGGCTCACTTTGGGAGGCTGAGGCGGTCGGAGCACAAGGTTGAGAGATAGAGACCACCCTAGCCAACGTGGTGTAACCCTGTCTCTGCTAAAAATACAAAAACTAGCGCTGGGTGTGGTGATGCACACCTGTAGTCCCAGCTACTCAGGAGGCTGAGGAAGGAGAATCACTCAAACCCAGGAGGTAGAGGTTTCAGTGAGCCAGGATCACACCACTGCACTCCAGCCTGGTGACAAAGCCAGACTGTCTCAAAAAAAAAAAAAATCATTACAATCCTATGTAACAGGAGTCACAAAGCAAGGCACACATCCACCTTCACAGAATAGGGAGTGGCTATGTTAGCTTGGTGCAAATGGAGATTTAACACAGGTGGTGATGTCTAGCAGACCCTTAGAAGTAAAAGAACTTCAGGTGCAAAAGAGTGAGAAAGAGAGAAAACAGAATTTGTAAAGGCACCAAGAGCTGAACGAGTAGGCTCTCGTCCAGGAAGGGCAATAGGTTCCAAATGGCTGGAATGCCAACTGCATGGAAGGATAAGGTTGTGTTCAGATTCAGAAAGGCCTTGAACACCACCCCAACAAACCTGGAGAAATGTGGAGAGTTTAAACCAAAGCCATGTCAGCCTGAAGAAGTGCTTTATGTCACTCATCACAGGTTTTCCAAATGATGGAATCAGTAGCCAACATCTAAAACTTAGCCAATTTCATATAAAAGTATAGAATCAGGTCGGGTGCAGTGGCTCATGCCTATAATCCCAGCACTTTGGGAGGCCAAGGCGGGTGGATCACAAGGAGTTCCAGCAGTCAGGAGTTTGAGACCAGCCTGGCCAAAATGGCAAAACCCCATCTCTACTAAAAATACAGAAAATTAGCCAGGTATGGTGGCGTGTGCCTGTAATCCCAGCTCCTCCAGAGGCTGAAGCAGGATAATTGCTTGAACCTGGAAGGCACAGGTTACAGTGAGCCGAGATAGCACCACTGCACTCCAGCCTGGGTGACAGAGTGAGACGCCATCTCAAAAACTAAAAAATAAAAATATAAAAGCATAGAATCTTGGCTCCTTTAAGAAAACAATCTAGCACACTGGGCCAACATTCCTATGGTGACATATGTCTGAGAAGCAGGTGCAGCAGCTGGCCCCTCCAGGGGGCATACGTATCACGGAGTTCATGACCGCCCTCACTTGAAGGCGTGTGAATTTGCAATCCCTGATTTTAAGAGAGATGATAATACTATAGACCAGCGGAGGGATAGTTTACAGGAAAATAACACTGAAAGTGACCCAGTGATTAAACTGCGCAGTGAAACTGAAGGTAACAGGGCAAGTTAGGAGGATTTCACCATAGCATGAGGAGGTAACAAAAGCCTGAGCCAAGTTAGGAGAATAAACACTCAAAAGAAAGTAAAGATTCAAGAAATGCTTAAAATGCTCCAGGCACAAGAATGCTTATTAATCATGGAACTCTTGTGTGTCATCTGTTCACGGACAAAGACTGTAAGGAGACGGAAAGACTCAAAATTAATTCTCAATTAAAAAATAAAGTGGCTATTAAACTGTGGAAAATCCACTCCAATGCCATAAAGCAAAGACAACCGATGAGGCACAGCTGTCTGTGTAATTCTCATCGTGGACTCTCAGGACTGCTTTCCAGGTGGAAAGGAACAAACACACCTGCAAACCCTCTGCGCGAAGCCCCTGAGAAGTGATGCTTACAAGCAGGGGCTGGGGTCTAAACCATTATAATCTCTCACGGCAGGACTAACAGTGACTTGGCAAACTTAGAAACCCTTGCAGCTCATCCACGGGAGGGTCCTGCCCAAGAACTCACACAGGCCGTTGACATCCAGCATGTTGGAGATGCCCCGGTCACTCATGTCCACTTCGGGCTGGTTCTTCTCCCGGCTCTCCTCCACCAACTTCTTCAGAGACTTGGACATGGTCTGCAGCAAACAACAACAAAGCACGTGGGCGATGGCAGGAAGGGCAGCGGTGGAAAGGAAAGAGGCCTTGGCTGCCACTCTGGGGCTTCCCCAGGGTTGGAGAGGGTGGGCGTCCGAGGGCGTCCCCGGAGCTGGTCCCGGTGCTGGAAGAGAATGGGGCGGGGCAGGGGAGTGGGAAGGATCCAGCCCCGATCCGACCACGCAAAGAGAAGCAACCCCAAGTGCAACGCCGCACACACTCACCGCGGGGAGCAGCCCCTAAGAGGGTGGGCGTGCAACCAAAGGCTTCGGCAGGACGCACTCCGGCGGCGGGAGATGCCCGGGCTCTCCCTAACACCCGCACGGAACAGTGAACACGCCCTGTCTCGGCGCTCCGCGCAGGCGCACACCGCACCGCTGCCAGCTCCACGCCCGACCCTACCCAAATTAGGAGAACTGCTTGCTAGACGTGGCTCCCGGGCCAGGCTCCACCCTTAAAAGTATGTAGAGGAGGATGGCCAATCACGTTTGCTACTCGGCTTCGAGACCCCGCCCCACGCCGAGGTTAGTTAAATTCCGTGGCTTCCACGCCGCGGTTTGGCGCTCTGATTGGGTGAAAGTTGTTACGTGCACCCTAAGTTTGGCGCATGCTCAGTTGGTAGGTCGCAGCCCAGAGGGCTGTGGGCGGAAGCGGGTAAGATTTTTGACTCAACTGAGTAAGGGAAGGTGGTGACAGAGGGTGGGTGTTGCAAAAGCTGGGAGTAAATTGTCTACAAATGTTCCACTTCTGTAATTGAAGCTCCATTCTCCAGAAGCTGCTACCCTGAGTCCCATCTCCACATTGTGTCTCTGAGTGATCCTGTGGGTCACGCAGCCTCCCTCCCTATTAAGAGCTCCTCCAGGTAGGGATTCCAGCGCGGTCTGCGTTTTCCCAGTGCCCCACTGGAAATCTTTTTTAACATCTTGTTGGTTTCTAAGGCGGGCTTTTACCCCTGACCCTTTTGCTCTTGAGCAACGAAAACTACCCTCAGGGCTAGAAGCTACAAGTAAAACCCTACCATTTTAAGTCATTTGAAAACACCACTAAAGCGATGTGTCTTTCCCAGTTGTGACTTTCACATCTGTGAAACATTATATTCTTGTTTCCAGGAATCTCCCACTGTCTTTTCCAAAAGCAATCAAATTTTGAATTCTAGCAAAACTGCTGCCCTCTGCCTCCCTATTTCCTGACCCAGTCTCAGACATCCAGCAATATCCTGTGCTGCTCTCACCCAAAAACCTGTTCTGAAAGACAGTTACATGGTCTGGAATAGATTGGCAGCAGGCACTTTTCTCCTTTGTCACCTACATTGATGATAGATGGACGGATACCACACATATGCATTTATATATTGTAGATTGTAGTAGGGATCAAAGCCTTCAGATGTGGTAAAATAATGTAATCATAACTCTGAACCAGTTGTGTAAAAAAAGATCTGCACTCATATTTTTTTTTTTTTTGCTTAAAAAACATTTCAGATGAAAAGGTTATTTCTGTATTAGTCTTCTTTGATCTAGAGCCGTTCCTTGGCTTTTATATTTATTAAAGAGTACAGACCAGGTATTGTGTGGAATATCCTTTAAAGTGTGTTTGTCTGATGTTCCCTTTTAGGATATGAATTTTTGAAGAAACACCACTAAAGCAATGTGTCTTTTCTGGTGCATATCAAGGTACAGATGACACTGCTTTCCCCCATTATTGGTGATGTTCACTTGGGTAAGGTGGTATCTGCCAGATTTCTTCACCATGAAGTTACTATTTTTTTCTTTATGATTAAAAATGATGCTTGGGGGTAGGTGCTACTTGGTTGTGTCCCATTCCTCATCTAATTTTTACCCACTAGTTTTAGCATCCACTGATTTCATCTATATGTATTAGTTGGTAATCTCCTAATACATCTATCTCTTGAATCATTACATCTTTTAAAGCAAAAGTGCTTTTTTAGAAAAGATCAGAATTTTTCTTATTCCATCAATTTCTTTTTTGTTGTTGTTGTTGTGACGGAGTCTTGCTCTGTTGCCAGGCTGGAGTGCAGTGATGCAATCTCAGCTTATTGCAGCCTCCGCCACCCTGGTTCAAGCCATTCCCCTGCCTCAGCCTCCCAAGTAGCTGGGACCCCAGGCATGTGCCACCAAACCCAGCTAATTTTTAATATTTTAGTAGAGATGGGGTTTCACCATGTTGGCCAGGCTGATCTCAAACTCCTGACCTCAGGTGATCTGCCCTCGGTGTCCTAAAGAGCTGGGATTACAGGCATGAGCCACCATGCCCAGCCTTGTCCCATCAGTTTCTAATAGTGAATCTTGACTATGGAGGCTGAAGACATTAGTACCTGTGTTAGTCGGCTTGGGCTGGCATAACAATATACCACAGACTGGATGGCTTAAACGACAGAAATTTCTCACAATTCTGGAAGTTAAGATCAAGGTGCTAGCAGATTTGATTTATCCTGTGGACTCTCCCCTTGGCTTGTGGATGACTGTCTTCTCTTGGTGTCCTCCCAGGGCATTTTATCTGTGCAGTCACACTCTTGGTGTATCTTCCTCTTCTTATAAGGACACCAGCCCTATGGGACTACAGCCCAACTCTTGTTTCTCTGTATTAACACCCTGAATTTGTTTAATGAATATACTCCCTTCTTAAGTATCACTGAGGATAATAGTTTTTAAACCTCTCTTCTCTTCACTAAATTATGTTTCTTCAAGGGTCCATTCTTATGTGTGTTTATCTAGTCTTTCCCCTAAAAAAGAAAGATTCTTCCTCTCTCTGGTGATTGATTCTTGGTTGTTCTTTTGAGTTCAGGTGTGAAGATCTAAACTGGTTTTTCTAGATAGCTACAGTGGTTTCTTTCTTGTTTGTATTTTGTTTTTCTCCTCGGTCCCTGGGCTAATTGTTGGATTCCTTTAGCGGCAAGAATCCAGTGTTCTGCCTGCTGGTCATTGCCAGGCTACCTTTGCTGGTGAAGGGAAATGGAGGATTGTGAGTGCCAACTGAGGCAACTCCGTTACTTTGGTTTTAGCTCCGCACACTGCACCTGCCAGCCCCACATCCATATAACACCTGAAATCGAGAGTCCCAATGCTGGGTCCGTCTGCAGACCCTGGCCCAGCAACGGATGAGAGGAGTACTCAGACACAGATATGCTGTGTAAGAGCAGCCAGGGGGCTGCCTGACACTAGTGGCCAAAGAAGAGAGTAGCCCCAAACAGCTGAAGCTGCTTGTTTTGTTTTTTTTTTTTTTGAGACAGAGTCTTGCACTGACACCCAGGCTTGAGTGCAGTGGCACAATCTCAGCTCACTGCAACTTGCACCTCCCAGGTTCAAGCGATTCTCCTGCCTTAGCCTCCGAGGAGCTGAGATTGCAGGCACCCACCACCAAGCCCAGCTACATTTTTTTTTTTTTGTATTTTTAGTATAGGTGGGATTTCACTGTGTTGATCAGGTTGGTCTTGAACTTGTGACCTCCTGATCTGCCCCCCTCAGCCTCCCAAAGTGCTGGGATTACAGGCGTGAGCCTTTGGGCCCAGCCTGCTGCTTGCTTTTATTCAGTACAGACATATTGCTGAAGCCTGGAGCTAACACAATCCATGGGTAATTAACATTATTGTTGTATAATAATGTTACTTATTACAATAATAATGTTATTGTTTCTCCTTCCAGTTGAATTACTCAGAACTGATTATGACTACTTCCCTTTTGCTATACATGAAAATGGCATTCTCCCAAACTTGACCATTCCTAACCCACTAAAAAAATCAATGTTTATTTCCTAGATGCCTAGCTTGGAAGATTTTGTAAAGCTTCATTTTGTCTCTTTTTTTTCAGTATTTTTAATTTTAAAATTACATAACGGCATTGACTGTGCTTTCCTCGATTTCATGTACACACCTCCCGGATATTCCAATCTGCCTCCTAGAAAAGCATGCCCTTCTCAGTGGAAATAATACTGTTACTCTAATGACACAATCCATGATCAAAGCGTCAATTTTTTTTTGACAGCCACATCATGTTAATCTTGCTTTCGGAAAAGTGCTGTGTCATTTCATGTTATTGTTAGACTTTCCCTGTCTTCTGTACCTTTGCAATTCATTTTTTACATAAAAGAGGAAGATCTCACAGCTATCACATTTTATCTCTTACAATTGGCCCATTGTTGCAGCTTACCAAGACCCCTTGGATTTGTTGTTATTCATTGCAGTCACTGTCCTTTCCAATAGAAATGTCATCTATAAAGTTGATATATCTATCCATAACACAAAAAGGGAGCAGGAATTCTTTTTTTTTTTTTTGAGATAAGTCTCACTCTGTCACCAGGCTGGAGTGTGTGGTGCAATGTCAACTCACTGAAACCTCTGCCTCCTGGGTTCAAGCGATTCTCCTGCCTCAGTCTCCTGAGTAGCTGAATTTCTAAGGTGAGGATATTTTATTTATGTGGCTCCATACTCTGTCCAGAAATAATTCCTCTGCAAGCTGAGTATTAGAATAAGATGAAGTAATACATTCCACAGCTTCTTTCATTCACTTGGTCTCATGTTCTTATAACCCTTGATTTTGCGTAATTAACATAAAGCAAATCTCCTTTGTAAAGGCTTCTGCTTTTTGAGAGGCAGTGAAAAACTTTATAAAAGCATTGGATTTTCTTATGAAAAGGAAGCTAATAATTACCTTCGTTACATGTCTGGCAGCACTGGAGATAAGGATGTGCTCTTGAACTTTCTACTTCTTGTTAAATTGCAAACCATATTGTTTATTTGTAACTTAACACGTTGTGTTAAGGAATAGGCAGTGGTGGTGCTTACGGAAACCCTGTGCTCTTGAGAGTAAATACATAATATAGTTTGGATATTTGTGCTTGCCCAAATCTCCTTTTGAGTTGTAATACCCAATGTTGGAGGTGGGCCTGGTAGAAGGTGTTTAGATCTTGGGGGTGGATCCCTCATGAATGGCTTGGGCCTCTTGCTTTCAGTTCACATGAGATCTGGTCACTTACAAGTGTGTGGCACCTGCCCCCTACTCTCGCTGTCTTGCTCCTGCTTTCACCATGTTATTTGCCTGCTTCCCCTTCACCATCTTTCATGATTATAAGCTTCCAGAGGCCTCCCTGAAAGCCAAGCACCATGTTTCCTATAAAGCCTAGAGAACTGTGAGCAGATTAAACCTCTTTTCTTCATAAATTATCCAGTTTCAGGTATTTATTTATAGCAATGCAAGAATGATCTAATACAGAAAATTGGTACCAGGAATGGGGTTTTGTTATAAAAATATCTGCAAATGTGGAACTGACTTTGGAACAAGGCAATGGGTAGAGGTTGGAAGAGTTTGAAGGACTCAGAAGACAGAAAGATGAGGGAAAATGTGGAACTTCTTAGAGACCGGTTTAAAGTTGTGACTAAAATTCTGATAGTGATACAGGGATAATGAAGTCCAGGCTGCCAGGTCTTGGATGGTAATGAGGAACTTAGTGGGAACTGGAGCAAGGGTAACACATATCATGCATCAGCAAAGACCTTGGCTGCATTCTGTTCCTGCCCTAGGAATCTGTGCAAGTTTGAACTTAGAAGTGGCAACCTGGGGTATCTGCTGGAAAAACATTCTAAGCAGAAAAGTGTTGATGATTTGGCCTGGCTGCTTCTAATAGCACGTGCTTAGATATGGGAGCCAAGAAATGACTTTAAGTTGGAACTTATATTGAAAAGGAAAGCGGAGTGTAAAATTTTGCAGCCTGACCATATGGCAGAGAAAAAAAAAAGTTTTTCAGGAGAGGAATTCAAGTAGGCTGTGGACTATACACTTGCTACAAATATTTGCATAACTAAAAGGGAGTAAAGTGCTAATATCCAAGATAAAGGAGAAAAGGCCTCATAGGCATTGCAGAAACTTTTGCTGAATCCCCTCCCATCACAGGCCCAGAGGTCTAGGAGGAAAGAATGATTTCATGGGCCAAGTCCAGGGCCCTGCTTCCCTCTAAAGCCTCAAGACACTGCTCCCCACATCCTGGTCACTCCATCTTCAGGTGTGGCTCAAAGGGGCCCAGGTACAATTTGGTATACCACTCTGGAGAATAAAAGCCATAAGCCTTGGCAGCTTCCACATAGTTTTAAACCCGCAGGCACACAGAGTACGAGAGTGGTAGATTCTTGGCAGCTTCCGCCTAGATTTCAGAGGCGGTATGGAAAAGCCTGGGCTTCCAGGAAGAAGCCTTCTGCAGGGCAGAATCCTCACAGAGAACCTCTACTAGGGCAGTATAGCAGGGAACTGTGGGGATGGAGGCCCCACACTGAGTTCCTTCTAGGGTACTGCCTAGTGGAGCTGTGTGAAGAGGACCACCATTCTACAAGGGAGTGGAGAATACTCAGATAACCAGGAGAGCACAGGGTCCTGGAGATAAAGAAAGAAAAGCTCCAGTGTGGCCAGGAAAAACAGAAGTTTGAGACAAATGGGAGGGAAATAGAGAATTCAGAGGTTACAGCAGATTTCTCTGTAGTCAAGATCTTGGGAGAAGCTGAGATTGACACAGGGGCATGGCAAGAGGTAAACATAGGTCCTGGCTTTGGAGGAGTGTGGGAAAAGCAGGTACATCTGTATGGTATGAAGGTGAGTCATACTACTACTAATGGACATAGAAGCTGCCACTTACTGATTACTTAATATGTACCAGGTATATTCTGTGTCTTCACACATATATACTTAATTACTGCAACCCTGTAACAAAGGTAAAATAATCCCCTTAAACAAATAAACTGAGCACAAAGAGATTAAGTAAGCACTTAACTAGTGAAACTAAAATTCAAACTCAGGCAGCTTGGCTCTAGAACTGATGCTCTGGAAGACTCATCTATATATATTAAATTCTTTGCCAAAATGTAAAAATTAAACTAGAAAATTTAGATATGCCCCATAGTGAAAGAGTTTTAATAAGTCAAAAACTAATGCAGCATAAGTGTGTACAATTCAATAATGTTTATTATCCCTAATTGAACATTCACATGAAACTTATACTTCTATATTATGATTAACTTTTGTTGTTCTTGTTGTCATTTTTGAGACATGGCCTCTCCAGATCGCCCAGGCTGGAGTACAGTGCTTCACAGGGTTTCTCTGCAGCCTTTACCTCCTGGGCTCAGGTGATCCTCCTCCTTCAGCCTCCTGTGTAGCTGGAACCACAGGTGCGTGCCACCATGCCCAGCTAATGTTTTTATTTTTTTTGTAGAACTTACGTCTCACTTTGTTGCCCAGGCTGGTCTCAAACTTCTAGGTTCAAGCAATCCTCCCGCCATGGTCTCCCAAAGTGCTGGGATTACAGGTGTGAGCCACTGCCACTGGCTATTACTATTAACTTTTAAAAATGTACATCACATATGCCATAATCATTTCCAAGTTTTTCAAAGTTTTTTAAAATTTCAGCTTGAAAAATTAGAATGAAATGCACACTCAAGAAGCTATATTCTATGTTCAAGAAAATGTACAAATACTGATTTTTTAATTTTTTCTGAGATGGAATCTCACTCTGTCACCCAGGCTAGAGTGCAGTGGTGTGATCTCGGCTTACTGCAACCTCTGCCTCCCAGGTTCAACCAATTCTCCTGCCTCAGCCTCTTGAATAGCTGGGATTACAGGCTCCCACCACCAAGCCTGGCTAATTCTTATATTTTTAATAGAGACAGGGTTTCGTCATGTTGGCCAGGCTGGTCTCAAACTCTTGACCTCAGGTGATCCACCCGCCTCGGCCTCCCAAACTGCTGAGATTACAGGCATGAGCCACTGCACGCAGCCTACAAATATTGATTCTATCCATGGTTTGGTGAAAAACATAGAAGTTCAGCTTACTCTCCGTGGCACAGGCGGGGTGGTGTATAAAATGGCAGAGTCCTGTCCAGCATGCTGCTGAGGGAAAATGCTGAATGAACCTGAGTTGTTACACACTTAGCTGTCCCAAGTTAATCGGAATGCAGACGGATGCTGTGCGTAATCAGCGTGAAATATGATGAAGACCTGATTTGAGGAAGCCACGAAGGGAGCTATGCTGGTGTCCTAAAATTGACACACAAAAAAAACAGTATCAAATTATATATTTCACATATTTGAACATTTTTCTAGAAATATTAGCCTAGTAACAAAGTACCACATATAGAAACTTTTTAGAATTTACAGTGAACCGGCATGTATTTCTTGAAGTAACCTTGCAAAGAATGAATGCAAATGCTTTACAAAGGAATATTTCTGGGTGTGGGGAGTTAAGGGAAAATAAGGAAGGACTGCTAACGGGTACAGCGTTTCTTTTGAGGGGTAATGAAAGTGTCCCAAAATTGGCTGTGCTGATAATGGCCACACAACTCTGTGAATCTACTAAAAACCACTGAATTGTGTCCTTTCAGGAGGTGAATTGTATGATATGTAAATTTTATCTCAATAAAATAAATTTTATCTCAAAAATCTTGAACTTTTTATTCAAGTTCTTACTGCGAATTTATTTTTTTGAAAAAAACATGTAATTAAAATGATCATAGTAAGTAAAATATGCTGTTTTCATCTTCAGTGTTTATCGTTTCCCCCTTGGGATTTATTTTCAAATACTTCTGTGGAACAGTGCGTGTCTCTGTGCAGGGATAGATGTGTCCCCATTTTCTCTCACTTTGTATTCATTCATTTGGCAAATACTGATCAAGGCGCTGCCACATGCAGGTATTGTTTTTAATACTAGGGATATTAAAGAATGAGCAAAATAGCTCTGCTCTCATGACACTTAAACATTACTGGGCTTTCCTGCCTCAGCCCTACCCCAAAGTCATCAAAACACAGACTTATTTCCAAGACACTCACTTAAATTTGAGTGTAGAGTTTTTTCTGTAAGAGACATATCAAGGTATATACAACATTTTTATTCCTGTGCACATCTACTTTTTACTTCCATTTTAATCTGCTTCCAAATTTCAACACCTTCTTTTATATTGACAAACTAGTATGGACAGTCAGCAGCAGCTTCGGAATCTCCTTTGATTCTCATCGTGTCTCCCGTTATTCTTTCGTGTGCTAGATGTTCATATTCTGTAGCTGCAAGGGATACATGATTTCCCTGTGAACAATGGTATTTACCATCACATAAAATATCCCCGAATCGGGATGGTCTGCATATTAGCCAAATAAGGAGCTGCCTCTGTATGTAAATTGTATGTGTGTACTATGTATATAAATATTACATGTTTACATTTTACATATTTACATGCAAAAGTTGAACTGTACACTTAAGGAGTATACATACAAAAGTTGTATTCTTTTGTAATAAGTATTCAGTTCAACTTTTGTATGTATGTAAATATGCATGTAAATATGTAGGTAGAATGTAAAAGAGCTTACAAGTTTTAAGTATATAAATATTAGCAAAATAAGAGCTTCCTCTGTATGTAAATTGACTTTATGTTTTATACTTAGGTTTTACATTTTTTTCATTTATGTTTAACATTTATAAAGGGTTAAAGAAATCAAAAAATAATTACACATAAAATTATGTCCACATTTATAAAGGAAAATGTAAAACTGGGAAAATACTGTAAACACCAACTGGTAAAAAAATTGATGTATCTTGCTATAGATTTCAACTTAACATGGCATGGAATTAAATGGCAGTCACTTTTCTTAGTTACTCAGTTTTCTTTCATCAGCAAAGTCCAGGATATACTTGTTCTTTCCACCTTATGGGATTGTCACTGTGGGGATCAAATGGGGTTGTATGTTTGCAAGCCACTAAAAACCATGTGCGCGCGCACGCACACACACACACACACACACACACACACACACACAGCCTACCAATATAAAGTCATGGTATTGTTAAAATTGTCTCTTTTCCTCCCTTTCGAAATGTTTGTAAATTTCAATTCAGTGTCTAAGAGCTGGTTAGCTTCTAAATCTGATGTGTTGCATATTTACTGGGCTCTCTCTCTGTGGGCCTTCTGTACATCACTGAGATAGTGTCTGCTGGTCCTGTGATCACCATTTCTCACCAAGTAATGTAACTCTTTGTATAAAGACATCACTACCAAAAGGTTTATTAAGTGTTGTCTGTAGTTGGGAAAAGTTCAAGAGACCTAAACGTCTACTTAGAGGGGTTTCATTAAATAAATTAGACTGT
The DNA here is from genome assembly GCA_028533165.1 of Leontopithecus rosalia. Classification (NCBI taxonomy): domain Eukaryota; kingdom Metazoa; phylum Chordata; class Mammalia; order Primates; family Cebidae; genus Leontopithecus; species Leontopithecus rosalia. Next base: position 14,846,444 of record CM052669.1, read on the forward strand.
ACTCTTGCAATGGAATACTCTCCAAACATGAGCTATGATGCACCAGTGTTTTATTGATATAAGATATTAATGATATATTGGTAAGTGGAAAAAAACACACCATCAAATATTAAAAAATATACATGTATATGCAAATATGTTCAAAGAAAGGTGTTAAGAATATATGTGAATGGCCAGGGTTTTAGAAAAATTAGTCTATTTTCTGATACTTCTGAAAATAGCATTTATCAGTTTTATAAATAGTTATATTTTAAAAACCATCTAGATTTCCAGCTGATACAGTTCTCTGTCTAGTTTGATTACATAGCCTTAAGTGATTAAAGAGCAGAAAAATTAGAAACAGATACCTGCTTGCCAGCAGCCACTTTTCGCTTACTTACTCTCATTTTTTGAGATGGAGTCTGGTTCTGTAGCCCAGGCTGGAGTGCAGTGGCACCCTCACTGCACCCTCCACCTACTAGGCTCAAACGATTCTCCTGCCTTAGCCTCCGGAGTAGCTGGGATTACAGGCATGTGCAACTATGCCGGCTAATTTTTGTATCCCAAAGTGCTGGGATTACAGGTGTGAGCCCTTACTCTCTTTAAGTATCTACTTGCACATAAAATGAGAGGATCATGCCTGCAATATTGAATCAATGTCAGATTCTGAGTTGTTCAGGGAAGACATCAGAGCTTTACATAAACAAACACCACTATCAGTCACCATTTCTTCAAAGAATTCCTGAAACTTTCAGCAAGAAGTAGATAAAATAGAGGCAGGTATCCAAATTTTCTATGGTTCTATTTATGCCAAAATAAATATGGGTTTTCAACCCTAGGCGGAGCACTGGTGTCACAGGGGAGCTTTTTAAAAACAGCATGCTGTGGCTCCTCCCTGGGAAATCCTGATTCAGTGGGTTTCAGTGGGAAATGGAAGGAAGTCTTATGTAAGTAACTCCACAGGTGATTCTAACACAGCTGACTTTGGTAACTATTAATAGTAATTTAAGGCAATGTCCACCAGATGGCACTGATGCTCCCAAAATAGAAAGGCAAGTTGGAAAACTGCTCAATTTGTTAAAGGCTGTGCTTCCTACTCTGCATGTGTCTGCCTTTAAAAGTCTACACGAGGCCGGGAAGGGTGGCTCACACCTGTAATCCCAGCACTTTGGGAGGCCAAGGCAGACAGATCACCTGAGGTCAGGAGTTCCACGACCAGCCTGGCCAACATGGTGAAACCCCATCTCTACTAAAAAGTACAAAGTTAGCCAGGCATGGTGGCAGGCACCTGTAACCCCAGCTACTCAGGAGGCTGAGGCAGGAGAATCGCTTGAAACTGGGAGGCAGAGGTTGCAGTGAGCGAAGATCACACCACTGCACTCCAGCCTGGGCTACAAGAGCAAGACTCTGTCTCAAGAGAAAAAAAAAAGGCTACACTAAGTGACTCTCTTTATCTAAAAATAACATGGGAATATAAAATGTTTTACTCACGCCTCCGCAGTATGGTCCAGAGGACGGAGAGCTGGCGTTGGGTCCATCGTGGAGTATCAGGTAGTTATGGACACAGTCTCCTGGATCGTCAATGCTGATGAAGTAAAAGTTGACAGTGACAAGCCTTCCAGCAGGAGCCACGAGGGTCCACTCGCAGTGCGTGTTGTTTGGGTACGTGCCTGGATAGCCGGGGCTCGTGAATGAGCCTCTGTCTCCATAAAGAGTTCCACCACATCCTGCAAGGAAAACAGGGCAGGAAGTTTGATTCCACAGCCTATAAGCCATCCAGCCTGGCTTGCTAGGCAGTAAGACTTTATTTTCTTCAGGTACTCAGACTCTGCAAGAATAAAGGAGGCAGAAAAACCCTTTTTCGTTCCTCTTCTTTCGGCTACACCCTTTCGTCTTCCTTCTACTCTCTTCCCATCGCCACCTCCACCTCTTCCATCCTCAACACACATGCCTCTGCCTGCATCTCACAACCCAGGGCCGACTTCCTCCAGGACTGTACTTAGAAATTGGGAGTCGGCCAGGCACGATGACTCATGCCTGTAATCCCCGCACTTTAGGAGGTGGAGGCGGGCAGATCAAGAGGTCAAGAATTCAAGACCAGCCTGACTAACATGGTGAAACCCCATCTCTACTAAAAATACCAAAATTAGCTGGGCATGGAGGCGTGCACCTGGATTCCCAGCTACTCAGGAGGCTGAGGCAGGAGAATTGCTTGAATCTGGGAGGCAGAGGTTGCAGTGAAGCAAGATTGCACCATTGCACTCAAGCCTGGGCAACAGAATGAGACTCCATCTCAAAAAAAAAAAAATTGGGGGTGGAGAGCAGAATGGGGGAGGAAAACTTGATAAAGTAACTGAGAGAAAATCCAGTTGTCGTCTGTGCACTTTCAATCCTGTAGCGCTCTCTGCGTGCCCCGAGTTGATGATGATGATGTGAGTGAAGTAAAATTAGAAGTAAAAAAAAATAGCACTAAACCCAGAGGGAATGTGTTATTGTAGGAGGTGGCAAGAATGTCTTCATTACAAAAGTGACTTTGTCAGGCTGATAACTGACATACTTAAGGTCGAATGCTTCAAATTTTGGTGTTAATATCTTCAATTTTTTCGTCTGTATACAAAGGCTGTCATGATTTACATGACATGTCTGTGGAGATCCAGACCGCCTCCTGGATAGGAAGAAGCTGGCCGGCATCGTTACAGAGCACCTGGCTGGGCTTCTGACCCCCGAGGTCGGGTCCCATCTCCACCTCAGACTAGCAGAACATTTTGGGCAACTCATTAATCTTGGTGGGTTTTTTTTTTTTTTTAGACGGAGTCTTGCTCTGTCGCCCAGGCTGTAGTATAGCGGTGTGATCTCAGCTCACTACAGCCTCTGTCTCCCAGATTCAAGTGATTCTCTTGTCTCAGCCTCCTGAGTAGTTGGGATTACAGGCATGCGCCACATTCAGTTAATTTTTGTATTTTTAGTGGAGATGGGATTTCACTGTGTGGGTGGCCCAGCTGGTCTAGAACTACTGACCTCAGATGATCCACCCGCCTTGGCCTCTTAGGGATTATAGGTGTGAGCCACCGCACCCAACCTAACCTTTATGTTTTATTTCCTCGTGATAAAATTTGAGCATTGGAGGTCATCTTTAAGCTTCCTTTGGGTGCCAAGATTCCACAACCCACGACTGTCTTAATAGAACGCTTTTCTTAGTATATTTAAATGAGTTCTGTTTATCTTTCTTGTTTTGAAGGTATTTTGGCATTTCCGGACATTTCATAAAGATATTCCTCCTCTCTTGCATTAAATGCATTGACATGACTTAAACTTTCCTCAGCTGTTTGATAAATTGCCAATGAAAAATGTGAGAAGATACTTACTACCTTAAAAAAAGCAATTTATCTCCACACTGCCAGGAAATGCCAGGGCCTGCGAGCAGCACACTACTCATATATATGCCAGAATGTGTTCACAAGTTGGATTTTTGGTAAATATTTTTCTTTAAATTCTCAAAGAACTTCTTTGATAGTCAAGCCAAAAGTCAAAAAGCCTAACAAATATAAATTTACAAAAGAATTTTTAAATTTTTATTTCTTACATATGCTTCATATATGAATGTATATTCTTTTATAAACAGAAATAATGAGTAAATATAGAATTTAATGTAATCTGGATGGGCATGGTGGCTCATGCCTGTAATCCCAGCATTTTGGGAGGCTGACATGGGTGGATCACCTAGGTCAGGGGTTTGAGACCAGCCTGGCCAACATGGGGACACTGTCTCTACTGCAAATACAAAAGGTAGCTGAGTGTGGTTTCACACGCATGTAATCTCAGCTACTTGGAGGCTGAGGCTGGAGAATCACTTGAACTCGGGAAGCAGAGGTTGCAGTGAGCTGAGATTGCACCACTGCACTCCAGCTGAGGCAACAGAGTGAGACTCCATCTCAGAAAAAAAAAGTAATCTGTACTTTCATTGTTCAAAATGTCTATTCTTAAATTAATCAGGTACACAGGTAGCTAAAAATATAAGGTCACTTCGCCTTTTTCTATTAAATGCCTTATGTTTTTCTCACCTACACTGCTTTCCTGTACAAAGTGCAAATATCTTACCAGAGGGTGATGAGGTCCAGATGATTTCATATCCACGATTGGAAATGACACTATCACTCTTAAATCGTAGGTATAGTTCATTATTTTGAGAGAAGATAGGGTTTGGCAGCAGAGTTCCACAGTACTTGCCCAGTAATGGTGAATTGCTGTTACTTCCATTTCTCACCTTTAGGAATGAGTCATTCATCATTAAACTTACACTCTATTCTCTAATGTATATACAGTAAACCGTGAGACTATTTGAATGATGACATTTTTCAGAAAAGCTTTGTCTTTTTACCTACTTAAGAATGAAGGGTTTTCTCGAAATACATGCAGATGTCACTTCACTTGCAAAGGGGAAAAATGTTTCATATGTAGATTAAAAACATTTACATTTGGATTCAAAAATATCTGTTAACCTCCAGCAATGAAAACACCAGGCTGCTTTTTTATATAATAGTTTGTGCTATGATCCTGCCACCTTGGCTTCTGGGGAAACATTTTGAGGAACGTAGGTAAAGTGAATTTTTAAAAGGTGGTGATAGGTGGGGGCAGTGTTGCCTGCTCTGTTTCCAGTCAACTATTCCACCTTTTTCATTGTGTGTGTGTGCACGCCCGTGTGTACATACGCATGCTCACGCTCCCACACACATGCCTGGACGTGTTTCCCATTGAAAATTACTTAGCTGTAAAGGGGCTATGAAAAAACACAATGCAAAGTATAATAAAATTCAGAACAAAAGGAATTTCTGTATGGGAAAAGGACAGAATTACAAATTATACAACTTCTGACTGTTGTTAAATGTGTTTTAAATACGCATTCCATCCAAGGCCTTGTTGCCTTTTCGTTTCAACTCGTTTTTGAGTAGACACATATAAAAACAGGAAGTGAGTTGGTGTTTCGTGGGGAGAGAGAACCACACAGTGAATTCAACCACTTTCTGTCCTCCAGCCTGGTCCTACCCTGCATTCACAGCCAGCCCTACTTCCAGGAGGGCGCTCAACGCTTCTTAAGGAAATGTTCCACAGGAAATGTATGTTGGAACCAGCCTGACATGTAGAAATGCTGATTTTCCTGATCTATGTATTCAAAATCTTGCAAGTTCCTCTGTTCCTTTTATAATTCCATGATTTAAAATTTGGTTAACTGCTGGTATCTTAAATCAGAGTTAAGACAGTCTAATCTTGCTGGGCTGTGTTGATCAGGTTAGGTTCCTTTTAGGTCTATGTAGCATATAGCCCATGGGAGAGAATAATGCCTGTCTTGTGCTTTGGGTATGATTCTGCTAAGTGTTTAAACAAAGTAGCCAGTTCTCCACTAGTAGAGGGGAGGGCTGCCATATTTAAGACCTGCCAGTATCATACTCTTGAGTTTGGGTGTTTCCCCTCCGGGTCGTCTTTTAAAATGCCATTACTCTGACACCAGCAACAAGATACTAATTTCCACTGACACTGCCAACAACTTGACTTATTCTCTTTTCTCTTCTCTGAACAGGACCACCAAGAGCAGTGGCCATCTCTGGGACATCAGAGGATCCTGGAAAAGTAGGTGAAGGCGTGAAAACAATCGCAGATCCCAAGCATGGTCTAGAGCTCGGCCTTTGCTTGGTAGTAACACAGTCAGAATCCTCAGTCAGACATTTCCATTCCCACCACAGTTCACAAGAATGGAATGCTGAGGCTTCCTGGTACAGCTGCCAAGAAACTATGCCCACAGTCTTCCCACTGAGAGCCAGACGGAGCTGTTTTACAAGCCTAAGCTGCGGTTTCCTTTCTTTGCTTAGGGGACAGGAAGTTTCAGATCCATTCTATGGAGTAATGAAGGACAGCTAGAAGGAGGAGTTCTCTCTCTCCATGGCTGGAAAACAAGGCTTTGCTTCCCAGCATCTATCAGGCAAATGGCAAATGTTGACTGGTCAATACTGGTTCATTCACACTAGAGTGAGTTAAGAGTTAGTTGCATTGGGACTCCAGCCTAACGGGATTATTCCATCTTTCCTCCAGATCCCACTCCTTCATTCTTTCTGCTTCACACTTCATATAAATATCTGGACCTCCGTGGGGGTGGTGGGGAACATAGGTCCGAGTTGAATAACCTGACTGGCACAAAGAACACCGTATTTGTGTCTTCATTTCCTCCCTGCTACATACGTCTTTCGGTTTCCTATCATGGCGAGTATTCCTTTAGAAAAGGCATGCGCTTCCTCTGAGTGTTATTTACAGTACTATATGTTAAGGCTATTGATTAGTAAAGGATTTAGATGAATTCCAAAGGGGAGAGCTTTCCAGGATGATAAAACTCCACATCAGGAATCATGTTGAAGCTAAACCCATAAGCAAAGATCACGTGCCGGTACACCATTCCTCGCCAGGTCAGGCAGAAGGTGCACAGCCCTAGAGGCCAAATCAGAGGACGGGGGTTGCAGGAGAGAAAAGAAAGAAGTCCCTTGCTGCTACAAAGCAGAAGATGTTTCTTGGGAACAAAGGCTGCAGTTACCAAGAAAGTAGCAGCTGAACAGAAGCCCACTGGGAAGACTCCTCCCACAGAAGGAAAGAGACCTGCTGCATACACCCGTCCATTTGTTTACGCTACAGAGATCAAATCATCATGGGCAGTTTATTTTGAATGAAGACCTGATCAAAGAGGCAATGAGGAAAAAAAATAATAAATAAAACTCTAAATCAGGTGTAGAGGAACAAAGCTTTTGGAAACCTTACTGAAGACTCTTATGTGGTCAAACAGCCAATTTAGCGAGCGTCAAGGGTGAGGTTAAGATTTAAATTCCACTCACAGAGGAATTCAGCATCCTTATGCTCTTGGGTCTTAGGTTCCTCTTGAGTTTACTTCCTAAGGATGAATACATTTTCAACAGAGCTTGCAGAGGTCACAACCCCATGAGCTCTGGGGTTTTTCTGGCAAAACACAGGTGCTGAGTTCCACACCCTGGGTCTGCAGCAGATGAGGCTTATTCAGAATATCTCCTGCCTATAAGGGATGATGATCGTGTTCCTTTTCGCATGCCCAACGCAGGCAGTGGGGCAGAAAGAGCACAGAGGGGGCTCATCGGGGGCAGTGGAGGTTCCCAAAAGTTCAGGCCCACAAGGGGCATGGCTCTGTCTGCTGCAGGGGCAAGGAGGGGTTCTCTCAGTGTAACCTGGGGGTGGAGGGTGGTTGAGTGGAGGATGGGCAAACAGCAAAGTCACTTCCGTGTCCAAATCAGAGCTCTGGGGTTGTGGTGGAGAAAGGACGGAGCACACCTCCTTCGGCCAGGGAGCGCTTATTCAAGGAAACACCAGTCTTCAGAGGATGTTGAAAATGCCCCAACTTACTGCAGCGGTGAGGGACGTTAGGTGAGCTGTTTAGTATCATTCAGTTTCATTTCACAGAATCATGATGTTGTCCTTAGACTTCCCTCTGATCCTTTTAGCTCTCAACTTACATACTGCCGTCTTAAAGAAGTCTTCTAGTTCCCAGACTGAGTTAGGGACCCCTACCCATGCTGGGCTCAGCTAGTCCTTCCACATTGTGCTATAATTGACTATACCCCATCTGGCCATCCTGCCGGACTAGGAATCTCCTGAGGGCCCCAAGGGTCCCAATTTCCAGTGTCTGGTCTGGCACACTGTAAATGTTTAGGGAATGAAAAGGTAATGAATAAATTAATGAAACAAAAATCATATCGTATTAGCAGCACTAGACAAAAAGTGTAAAATCTTAAGTGATCCATCATCTTTTAAATAATTCATTTAAATGATATTCAAATGTGTGTTACCTCCAAGAAATCGTTTCTGCATTCAACTGAGTTATCGATGCCAAATGAATGAAAAAAGAGGGAAATGGCGTGGTTCTGGGGGGCCGAGAGAGTAATGGTGCAGTCCATGTCATTGTCATAGTTATCTGGCCATCCAGGGCTCCTCAGGTTGCCAAATGCCTTGTGATAGTCTCTGTTGCAATCTTAGAGGGAAAATATGCATAATTAATGTATGCATTCAGATGTTTAGTGCTCTTTCAACTCCATAGGAATCATTCAAAAAGAGCATTACATTTGAACAACGTTTAGAAAACAGTAATCCAACTTCTTCATTTTACCTTTGAGATAATTGAGACCCTGAGCGGTGACGTGCATTGCACAAGCAGCACACAGGTCATTCACACAAACACCCCAAGTGAAGTATGACACAGGAGCTTCCTCCTTTCAAGACAAATGCTCAGGCATCCTGTGAACTCTGACCACACTGAGGTGGAAGTGGCTAGCATTCAGACTCCCTTTTTTGACAAAAACGCTACCTCCAAGATACAGTTTTGCACAAGGATTTTAAATCCATTGGTGAGTTATCTGTGGCAAATTGTTCTTTATTTATTTATTTGTCTATTTTTTTTGGTAAAAAAATACCAAAAGTCCTTTTCTTCGTTTTCACCAAAGTCAGCTTTCATTTGAATCGATTCAAAATAAATATTAAAGAAAGTGTTCTGTGAAAATAAACTTCTCAGTGATAGCACAGGTAACCCTTTCAAGGTTTTTTGAGTTTTACAAAATAATTTTCTAAGATTTTCAATTGTGTGAAAATACTAAAAACCTCTGAAATATAAACCTTAAATGGATAAATTGTATGATAAGAGAATTATATTTTGATAAAGCTTTTGTAAATAAATATATTTCTTATAAATATTTTATTCAATGTGGTTAAGTGGATAATTAATAAGATAACCAGTATATTTTAAAAATCAGCTACGTAGTCTTTGAAGAAAATGCTAGCATTCTAAGCGTCTTGGTTAGTATTATATTCTCTTTCCCTCTTTAGAAATCAACTTTAGTAATTTGCTAAATTGGGCCTAGGATCTAGTTAAGAGATGGGTGTGGTTTTTGTTAACAAATCCTAATTACTCACAGGAGTCAATTCTAGAAACAATTGTAATTATTCTAGGAATAATTATAATGATGGCAGCTTTTCTGAATAAAAGATGAAGTTCCAGGGCTCACCTGCTATCTGATAGGTGAAACTCATTCTAGAATTTCTGTTTAAAACTCCAGATTTGAAAACGACAATTGCAGTACTCATAGAAGAATAAAACACTGGCACGGCCGAAGCATTTCTGCCACAGAACTGAATTCTCGAATTTCCATGACCCTGAAATGAAATGGAAGCCAAGCCATGATAGATATAGTTTTAGAAGAGAACAGGCCATAACAGAAATTAAACTGCATATAAAAGTACAGCTTAAATAACCATGGAAACTAGCTCTGATGTTGGAAGTGCTCTGCAAGAAGACTCACCTTGGCCTTGGAATTGATATAGTCGCACCTTGGTGAGGTGGTGGGAGGAGGGGAGGCAAAGTTTCTCCTGAAACCAAAGACACTTCCCTGCTGAAAACAAGACCCCTCCCCCGATGTGAATTCCCAGCTGAGGCCTGTGCCATTGCTCTGAGCACAACCGTGCTACTTGAGAGTTCAGTGTTTCTCCTCCAGGGGCTTTTGCCATCATCCGGAGCTCCACAGGACTAACAACCACCATTGCCCTGATCCAGCACCTGCTATCCCTTAGCAAGTCTAATCAGAGCCTTTGGTTCCACTGGACATCCCCCAAGCCAGCCAGGGCCTGTAATGAGGTCCCAGTTCTTTTTTGTAACACTTGGGTGGCCCTCATCACCTCTCAAAAGCCTAGAGTAAATACAGTAGAATGCCCATCAGTTCTTGCGTAAAAACAAGTTGTACCAAAGTCAGAGTATTTGCGGCCTCCCTGTCAAAGGTATGTCTCCAATATCTGCAGTCCTTAGGAACCTACTGAAAGACCCCACTTGCCTCTGCCTGCAAACTCCTGCTACTGCTTGGGGCTTCCACTCCTCCTCCCCACTGTGTCTTCCTCTTGGTCCTTGTCTAACTTTGCTGTATCCTGTGAACTTCATCTGCACTGTCAATTATTCTCTGTATACACTCCCTGCCTTTCCACTTTGTGTCCTTAGCAAAACCTGGTTCTCCAGCAGCATCCTGGTAGAGGCCATTCTTTTCCCATGCTCCACAGTTCACTGAGGAGGAAGGGTGGGGGCCGCCCTGGGGGAAAGAGAGGGATGCTTCCTCACTGCAGCTTCCATCCTCACCTCAAAGCTGGTTCTCCTTTGAGGGTCTCTACCTCTGGCCAAAGATAGTCTCACTGTTCTCATCATTCTCACTTACTTTTCTCCCAGTTACTTCCCTTCATTTATGAAAGACTCAAGATGTCTCAGCTCATAGTAATCTCCTGCATCCAGTTTCCTTTCTGAACCCTTAGAGGTTTCAGTATTTTTACAGACAAGCCATTAAACACCCTCAGTTTGTATTTCTCAACACCAGTGACTTCCATCTCTGCGTCTCTGTTCATCTCCAGTGGCAGCTAGCCACCGTCCCCTGTAGCAGCCCTACACATCATTCCTTCATGATCTTCCAATTAGGGCTTCTCTGTCTACTCTTGGATCCCTCAAGAATCCCAGTTCCCCCCAGCTCATCAGTCACTGCTTGTCTTCCCTCCCTACCTGCCCAGTCTGAAACCCTGACTTTTTTCCTGTATTCATTCAGTTGAAAACATTATTCAGTCATGACAAACACTGGGTCTTACTTGAGGCTGTGCCAGCTGCTGTTCTGTTCCAGCTGGTACCTAGTGCCCTGTAAGTGGCATTCTGTGCCCTGCTGAGTGGTCCACCCTAATCCCCATTGTCTTAGCTTCATGAAGTGGGGGAAACTGAAAGAGCCTTGACCAAAAGGGCCTTGTTCCACTTGACTGTAAATCCTTCCGGTAAGGGTACCTCTGGGTAACAGGGATTTTGTCCTGAAAACCATTACCAATGGAGTAATGATCATCTAGCATCTCGTCTACCTTTGGAGCTTGGGAGCTCATCTCAGCGTCTATGCTTTGCACAAAACTCAGCAAGTCCAGGGCCTGTTCAGCCGCCAGCACATCTCACACCTCTCCACACTGGAGTCGGACAAACTGGACTTCTCTCTCCCCAGCAAAACCATGTGAGAAACATGGGACCCCAGACTTACAACAAAGAGGACCCTGAACACTCAGAAGAGAGATGAAACTCTACTAGTCCAACACATGGGGCTTTGCACATCACATTCTCAGAATGAACTGGGGAGGGTTAATTGCCCTGCGAACTTCAGAAAGACAATCGAGGTATTCTTAGAGGTTCTCCCCGGTATTCATCCTCAGTTCATGGCTGCTCCCTTTACATATATTCCCTGGATAATTGCATTCTTCTCATTATTTCAATTACCCATCATGATCATGATGATGCACAAAAATCTGTGGGCCTTCAGTCAACATCCCACTCTCAGCTGTCTCCTCAACATCTTATTCCAGGGAAAATTCAGACTCAGCATTTTTAAACTCAAAATGGCTTTTTCCTTTTATCTCTCTGACAGTCCCATGAATATAGACCTGTGAGACTGGTTCCAAACGGCCTCTTCTCGATTCTCTTGTGTCCTGTGTTGCCCCTTTCAATCCAGCCTATACACAGATCCCACAACTACATATATTTCTCCAAGCATTATCCATGGAGCTCTGGTATTGGCGCTAAAACACCAGAGACGTTTGTCAGAAATTCAGATCAATGGGTATTCTATGGCGGAATCAGTCTCTGAGGGCGTGCCAAGGAGGATGCACTTTAAAGATGCATCTTAAATGCCTCTTTAGGCACATGAAGCTTTGAGAGCTCCAGACCAAGTTCAAGTTTCTCGACACCCCTGATTGGAGGGCTTTTGTACAGATAAAAACACATTAAGCTGGAAGTCACTTGGAAAATTATATAATCTTGGCTTCATTACTTCAAGGGTTTTGCAAATGCTGGAGAAAAGGTCACTAGATGCGGCAGCCATTCATCCTACGATTGTTACCTGTGGCAAGTCCCGAAGCTCTAAGTAATTCTGCGTGCAGTCTTGAGAGCTCAGCTGTAACACCCACACAGTGATCTTGACCTGATGATGTGGAGGGGCATCAACGACCCAAGTACAGATGGAAGATGGGATACCTGGGTCTGATGAATCAGGTGATGAAATATTTTGTGGGGTCCAAGTTGCATTGTATGTTCCACCACAAGGCACTGGGGAGGGAAGAAAAAACAACACAGGAGACATTTCATTCATGTCTCGTCTCAGGTCATCTTTAAAATTCCATCTTCCCTGCCTCCCACCCAGAGAAGCTATATTTTCATCATTCTATTAAGAATTGGGGGTTTATATCCTTGACTAAAGATTATAGCAAATGTGTGTCACAGATTAAACATAGAGTAATTAACATGGTGTTTAGCAATTGACATTGAGTTTAGATAGTAATTGACATTGAATTTAGTAATTAACATTGAAACTTCAATATGAGAAGCAGGGCATTCTTTTCAGTGCATAAATACATGTGTATTTCATAACATACAAAATGCTTCTTATTTACTCACTGTCCATGATGGTGTATGTAGCATTAAATCCTTCCCTCTCTAATGTTAAGTCACTGACGAATTGAACCGTAAGGAAGTTACCAGAAGAGATAAAAGGAGCAGGTACGGTGGAACCACAAAACGTTCCAGCCAAGTTGGCATTTTCACTATCCCCATCGTATAACTGAGAAGAAAAACATATCATTACTTCTCCATTATTTACAAAATAGTTGCATATTTCACAACATTTTTACATGGATATTCTTAAAGGTGGTCTTGATTTAGGAACAGAATTATAATTGGATTGTTTACATTACGACTTTCAGTAAAACCCTGGTATGATGCTTAACATTTTTTTCCTCTTTGGGAAAGTAATATATGGTTTTAAAAAGAACGTGTCATGAGAGTCCGTTCACCCGCTGCTACCTTACCCACTGCACCCACTGCTACCTTACCCTCTGCACCCGCTGCTACCTTACCCTCTGCACCCGCTGCTACCTTACCCTCTGCACCCGCTGCTACCTTACCGTCTGCACCCCCTGCTACCTTACCCTCTGCACCCCCTGCTACCTTACCGTCTGCACCCGCTGCTACCTTACCCTCTGCACCCGCTGCTACCTTACCCTCTGCACCCGCTGCTACCTTACCCTCTGCACCCGCTGCTACCTTACCCTCTGCACCCGCTGCTACCTTACCCTCTGCACCCGCTGCTACTTTACCCTCTGCACCCGCTGCTACCTTACCCTCTGCACCCGCTGCTACCTTACCCTCTGCACCCGCTGCTACTTTACCCTCTGCACCCACTGCTACCTTACCCTCTGCACCCACAAGCATTCTGGCCCCAGCTGCTCTGATCTCTTTCCTAGATGATCACTGCAGCCTCCCACGAAGCCCCTGATTCTACTCTTGTTTCTCTTTATTCTCAAAATGTCAGCCAGAGGATATTGTTAAAGTGTAAGTCACACCAGGTCAACACTCTGCTGAAACCCTCCTGCTTCCCATCCACTCGATAGAATAGCCAAAGCCATCTCAGTAGCCTTCTCTCCTCTCCTACCCCTGACCTTTCTGATCTAATTTCTTTTTCTTTTCTTTTCTTTTCTCTTCTTTTTCTTTTTTCTTTTCTTTTCTTTTCTTTCTCTCTCTCTCTCTCTTTTTCTTTTTCTTTTTTTTTTTTGACAGAGTTTCACTCTGTTGCCCAGGCTGGAGTGCAGTGGTACGATCTCAGCTCACTGCAACCTCTGCCTTCTGGGTTCAAGCAATTCTCCTACCTCCACCTCCTGAGTAGCTGGAATTACAAGTGTATGCCACCACACCTGGCTAATTTTTGTATTTTTAGTAGAGATTTGGTTTCATCATGTTGGTCAGGCTGGTCTCAAACTCCTGACCTCCTGATCCGCCCACCTCGGCCTCCCAAAGTGCTAGGATTACATCAGGTGCATAAGTCACTGTGCCTGGCCCCTGATCTAATTTCGTATTGTCTCCACTTTGTTCCTTCCACTTCTTGAGCCAAACCAGGCATGCTCCTGCTCCCTGGGTATGGCATTTGCTGTTCCCTTTGCCTGGAATGCTCTTCCCTGTATATCCACATAGTTTGTCCTCCTACATTCCTTCAGGTTTTTACTCAGATACCCCCAACTTGGCCAGGCATGGTAGTGCACACCTGTAATCCCAGCTACTCGGGAGGCAGAGGCAGGAGAATCCCTTGAATCCAGGAGGCTGAGGTTACTACAGTAAGCGGAGATGGTATAAATGCACTCCAGCCTGGGTGACAGAGCAAGGCTGTCTCAAAAAAAAAAAAAAATGATATCCCCAACTCAATAACGGGTTCCTTACGTAAACTCTCCCAACATTCCCATCTCCTTTCCTGCTTGATTTTTCTCCACAGTAAGTATTACCTTCTATATACGACCTATTTAACTTTTATTTTATTTTTTTTGAGATAAGGTCTCACTCTGTTGCCCAGGCTGGAGTGCAGTGCTGCAATCATAGCTCACTGCAGCCTTGAATTTCTGGACTCAGTGGTCCTCCCACCTCAGCTTCCCAAGTACCTGCGACTACAGGTCCATGCCACCATGCCTAACTAATTAAAAAATCGTTTCAGGCCATGTGTGGTGGCTCTCACCTATAACCCCAGCACTTTGGGAAACTGAAGTGAGTGGATCACAAGGTCAGGAGTTCAAGACCATCCTGGCTAACACGGTGAAACCCTGTCTCTACTAAAAATACAAAAATATTAGCCATGCATGGTGGCACATGCTGCAATCCCAGTTACTCAGGAGGCTGAGGCAGAATAATTGCTTGAACCTGGGAGGCAGAGGTTGCCATGAGCCAAGATTGCACCACTGCATTCTAGCCTGGGTGACAGAGCAAGACTCCATCTCAAAAATAAAAAAATAAATAAAATAATTTTAGAGATGCAGTCTTGTTATGTTGCCCAGGCTAAACTTATTTATTTCATTGTCTTTCCCTCAGAAGAGAATACAAGTTCTATGAATGCTCAGATTTCTGTCCTGCTCACCGCTATGTTCCCAGTTTTTAGAAAAGTGTCTGCACATAAAAGGCACTCAGTAAATATTTAAGAAATAAGTGCTTTGATTCCTCTCTCCCACTAGCCCTCCCAAAACTGATCTCCATGAGCCTTCTTTACCTCAATATTTCAAGCCTACAATTTCAGTCATCTCTGATTCCGCTCTCTTCACTCCACATTCACTCCATTCTACCTTCAAAATATACCCCAGCAGGCCCCATCTCCAGGTGATCACCATCCTTCACCTCTTCCCACTGAAACATCTTCTTAGTAGACCTAATGCCAGAGCAGCCAGTGTTCTCCACTGAACTGCCTGCATGCCTGCAAACTCCAATCAGATGATGCTCCTGCTCTGTCTAAAATGCTCCGGCAGGTCCCCATTGCACCTAAAGTAAAATCTTTGCTATGGTTCACAAGCCCCAGATGGTCTGGCCTGCATCTCACTGCTGGCTGTACCTTTTTCATCCCAGGAGGACTCCTGCCCAGGACCCTGCTCCTACCACTCTTCCTGCCTGGAGACGGGAGATGTCTTTCCTCAGCTGAAGCCGAATCTGAACAGCTAAGGACTCCCTGTCATGAGCCCTCAGCTCACATGTCACCTCCTCAGAGAGGCCAGTGTTATCAAATGGTGCCCTCCCCCAGCGTCATCTGTTTTATTTTCCTATTATAATCAAAACTGATCTTATTTAGTGTTGCTTTGCTGTTTCCGGTCTCTTTCCCAACAAGGATGTAAGTGCCATGGGTGAGGACACGGACTCTGTCTGACTTCTTCACTGTGGTGTCTGTGCCAGCACCCAGAACAATTCCCAGCCACCGCAGCCTTCTAGAAACAGCCATCAGAGTAGTGGGTTCTTGGATTTCTCTCAAACATGTAACTAGAAAATGTTTGTTTTCTTCTGAGTAATCTTCATTGTATTTCTAGTATACATGTGTATCTAACTCCAAATATTAAATTCATAATAGATCTATGATGTGTTCAAGGCCTCAGAACAGCCACAACCATGACCACTGACATTATTCTAAAGTGCTAGGATTCTGTAAGACAGGAACAGTTAAAACCAGTCATTTCAGAAGAAAAAGAAATGGACCACTAGATGGCACTATCTTTCCAAACTTAAACATGATTTTAGTCCGTTGAGCATCAGAAGACACTCAAGTTTTCTCATCTTCACCGATTTGTTTCACAGAAGAGCACATTTGCCAAGTTTTAGGTCATGGACTTTTTCTGGTAAACAAGTTAAAATTTCATGATAATCATTGCTGTCTTTATCATCACATGTATATTAGTAAGCGTTTTTATTCTGGGACCTGTGTGCCAGGCCTCTGTGCTAGGTCCCGTCTGTGTCTTGAAGGTCTCAAATGGCCTTAAACACCCTTTCTAGACCTTCAAGACATAGATCTCCTCATGAACAAAGGAGAGTGAAGGTCTATAAATTAAATATCTATATATTTGTGTATATATGCATATACACGATGTATACATAGAAATATGGGTCTATATAAATTATATACAAAATAGAGAAAAATAAGTGCTACAATAAAAGAATGGAAGTGTATCCTGACAACACACGTGATGGAGACAGGCATTTGGACTGGCCCTTAACTGTAAGTAGAGACCGTCAGACCTACAAAGGACGAAGGGTGCCCTGCGTGGTGGCTCACACCTGTAATCCCAGCACTTTGGGAGGCTTAAGCAGGCAGATCAGAGGTCAGGAAATCGAGACCATCCTAGCTAACAAGGTGAAATCCTGTCTCTACTAAAGAATACAAAATACATCAGCCAAGTGTGGTGGCATGCACCTGTAGTCCCAACCAGGCTGAGGCAGAGGTTGCAGTGAACCAAGATCATGCCACTGCACTCCAGCCTGGTGACAGAGTAAGACTCCGTCTCAAAAAAAAAAAAAAAAAAGAAAAAGAGGAAGGGTATCCCAGCGGGACAGACATGAGTGCCAGACCACGGAAGTGTGAAATGCATGGCACATTCTGACCCCCTTCACCTGGCCTGGGGGCTGCGATGAGAGAACAGGAGAAACAGCAAACAAAGCTGTGAGTTCCATACATTTCATGCCAAGGATCCAATCCCATGAGGTGCAAGATCACATTTGGGTTTTAAATGGGTAACTGATCAATGTGGAGGAAGGTATGAGGTGGAGGCCAGGGCTGGATGGAAGGAAATGGCATACATCCCTGGCCCCATGCTGGTGCTGTGTTAGCTCATTCAATGCCACAGTAAGATTGCTCCTGAGTGAGCTGAAATAGCTTGTGGCCTCAGGATAACTGACATTGGAGGCTCTAGACTCCAGTGCGTCAAACCCAAGATCTCTATCTGCTCTCTTGTTCTCTGGTAACAACCTCCACTACAGACTTTTGCCAGGTTGCCCTACAGTGCACTGCAGGGTGTCCTACACAGTGATGAGGAGGGGGATCATATACAGACGGGGATATGAATGGTGCCCTTAGGAGCGGGATATGAATGAATGGTGCCTTTAGGAGCTGCACCATCATACACAGCTTCCGGCCGCATTCTGGGAGCATATATTTCCTGGCACAACTGCGTTGGACCTGGAGCTTGAATTATGTCCTAAGTCTTGTGGATGTGGGTAAGTGCTGAGAAGAATGCTGTATTTTCTTGACCTTTAGAACTCTGATAGTTTCAGAATCTGCTAAGGATCCTGAAGGCACTGTACAAATAATTTAGTGACAGGCAGGCTCTGATACAGCCACGGCAACATCCTGCCCTTCACCCAGCCAGGGACCTGAGAACCTTTTTGGATTTTAATTCCTGTGGATGTTTAATGCACAAAGGCAATAGACTTTGATATTGGACTACAATTATTTTTGAATCTAATAATTTTATAGATTAATTTCCTTAGGACTTTATCTTTTAATATTTCCCTGGGAATTTGATCACAGGAGGATTTTGATATTCTTACTCGGAGCATCTTAGAGTATCTTCACAAATTCTTTGATCTTGTTTCAGAACCTCTGACGGGGTCTGTTGGGCAACATGCCAGGGCATAATTCAGTATGGGAAGAAGAATAGAGAGTGACTTTGCAGGTTTGGGGCTAAACTCTGACCCACTTCAGAATCTTCTGGGGGAAAAAACATTATACTAGTCTCAGTTGTCTCAGAAAAAGCCACAAAAAAGCAATGACTAGAATCAGTTCTACCAGTGCAGGAGTTTCCTGGTATTGTTTTCTAGAATCTCAGTGTTATTTTCTAGTTCTTGGAGCAATGTCTAGAATATAGTAGGTATGCTAATTAACATTGCTTGAATGAAAGAATCAGGCCCAGCCCGGTGACTCACACTTGTAATCCTAGCACTTTTGGAGGCCGAGGCGGGTGGAACATGAGATCAGACAATCGAGACCATCCTGGACAACATGGTGAAACTCCATCTCTACTAAAAATTCAAAAATCAGCTGGGCATGACAGTGCATGCCTGTAGTCCCAGCTACTTGGGAGGCTGAGGCAGGAGAATCGCTTTGAACCAGGGAGACGGAGACTGCAGTGAGCTGAGATCGTGCCACTGCACTCCAGCCTAGGCAACAGAGGGAGACTCAGTCTCAAAAAAAAAAAAAAAGAATAGTAGGTACGACCTCATATGGATAGGAACGTGATGCCTTCCATAGACTGCTGATCCTTTACCCAAAGATGGACAGCCCCCACTTTGGCTCCAGTGGCTGACACAGACTGAAGGGTTAAACCCAGTGCATTAAGTCAGACCTTCTCACTGAGGTCAATACCACCCCATAGGCAGTGTTCTGCACAAGTGAGGGGTTTGTTGGGTCATCACTATAATTTGGGGCTATAACTAGCATTTACTCATTGACAGGACAGTTTTGACAAAGTGAAGATTTATGTCCCACATAACTTTTGAATAAGTCTTGTCAGACATTTGTGTAAAAAAAAAAAGAATCTGTTTATAATTATTTGATCCCAGAACCTAAATCATTTTATATATTAACACAAAAATAGTTCTGCACAGTTTTGATATGTACCAAATTTTCAGAAATGTAATTATTTTGTAAGCTGAAAGAAGACTATACTTTGGTTGAGAAATGTTTGTTTTGAGTTTTTCCACTATTTTGGAAATTCATATTGCAGATGGTGATGCTGTTATTGGCATGTGAGCTGCAAATACAACCCACCCATATTTGTTTAATTTTATACCTTTTATTCACCCCCATTCCACATATAAAAGGAACCTATTTTATTACCTGACTTTGCATAGTGGTGTTAGAGTATTTACATATGTGAATATATACTATTTTATATACTTTCCTTTTTTATTTCTCCTTTCCATTGCCTTTAGGATACTTTTTGAAATTACATTATGGGTTGGTTATAGCATAGATGACAGTCACTTCAGGTGGGAAAGGAAGCTTACAAAACATTGGCTATGAAGAGGGGCACTGACGCCTATAATACAAGCACCTTGGGAGGCCGAGGTAGGTGAGTCACCTGAGATCAGAAGTTCGAGACCAGCGTGGCCAACATGATGAAACCCTGTGTCTACTAAAAATACAAAAATTAGCCGGGCATGGTGGCACGTGCCTATAATCCCAGCTACTCAGGAAGCTGAAGCAGGAGAATTGCTTGAACTCAGGAGGCGGAGGTTGCTGTGAGCGGAGATCGTGCCATTGCACTCCAGCCTGGGTGACAGGAATGAAACTCCATCTCAAAAAAAAAAAGAAAAAAGAAAGGAAAAGAAAAGAAAAAAGGACCACTGATGGGGTTGAGGAAAAACTGGACACTGTTAGTTAGGATGAGGATATCTCTCTGCTGGTTCCATATTTCCTGGTGGAAAAAGTCAGCTAGGGTCACGCTCCTGGCCCCTCTGTGCCCGAGTCACTGCTCACCACACAAGTGACAACCAAGAAGCTGGACATGAGAGGGTGTATCTCACAGCCTCTCCTCCCCTTCTCCATTTCTGTAGTCAGCCTTCCACAGGAAGCATGCTTTTGTGATGTTCCTCTTAATTTTGTAAAGGATAACAAAAGAGAATGAGTTTCTGTTCATTTTGTAAATCACAGCTCAGCTATTCCCTCTAGGAAGCCTTTCCTGAACCCCCAAATGAAGCCAATCAGAGCCTCTTCTGCTCTGCCCTTCTATATTGTTTCTTTTTCTTTTTCTTTTTTTTTCTGAGACAGAGTTTTGCTCTTGTTACCCAGCCTGGAGTACAATGGCACGATCTCCGCTCACCACAACCTCCGCCTCCTGGGTTCAGGCAATTCTCCTGCCTCAGCCTCCCAAGTAGCTGGGATTACAGGCACGCGCCACTATGCCCAGCTAATTTTTTGTATTTTAGTAGAGACGGGGTTTCACCACGTTGACCAGGATGGTCTCGATCTCTTGACCTCGTGATCCACCCGCCTCGGCCTCCCAAAGTGCTGGGATTACAGGCTTGAGCCACCGCGCCCAGCCCTATATTGCTTCTATTTGTGATTTTTATAATGTTATACAACATGTTATACAATGTAACAAAAATGTCCATTATTTAAAGTTATTTTATTTTTACTTTAAATGTAATTATTTAAGTGAATATGATTTGTTTACGTGTCAGTCTTTTACACTTTCCTGACAGCTCCTCAAGATAGGTCTTTAACTCTCTACATCTCCAGTGATGCTGGTACAGGGCCTGGCACAAACCTTTGCCAACTAACTCCTTCTGCAATGGATGTGATGTGGATTTCAGCAGAGACCACTCAGTGAAATGCACAATTAACTAGGTGATTTGGTTACCGTAATTACTCACCAAGTCAACCCTTTCACAAACAAACAGGACAGAATTATGAATGAATAATGGACTTGGTATGATTTTACTTGTATATCTACCACAGAGTTCAGTTAAATTAGCTTTTCTAAAAAGTGATTTGATAATAATCTCTAAAAAAAACTAAAAGGAATCAAATGTCCTATTTATCAAAGAAAAATCTCTTTAATAAAGAAACCTCCAAGCTCCACGTTCCAAGGCTTGTTCTGTGATCTGATAGTTCACTGGTGCTTGGAAACATTACTAGCTGAAGGAAATTGCTTTTCCAGAGGGAAAAAAGAATAGTTCTAAACAGAATTTATTTGAAAAATATATATACTTTATTTTGAAGCAAGAAAATAACTCCTTGTTTTTGATGTTGCAGTTTCTGGCCTGAATGAATTATGGAAATTCAGACCATAACAAGCTGTTTTGATGACATTATCAAATCACACTCCATAAAAGTGGACCTCGAGAGTAAATCCAATCTCCCAGCAGAACCATCCTCAAAACATTCTATAAGAATGTGAAATTGTGATTTTATATGTAAATCCATTCTTTTTAGTTTCTAAGGAAAATAAACTTCATGGTGCCCATGCCTATTTGGAATTACTCCAAGGGAAAAACAAGGGGGGTAAATTTGTTTACCGTTGATGTCAGGCCGGTGCTGAACGCTCCAGTACACATTATTTTAACCCTCAAAACTGCCTTTCACGGGAGGTACTATCAGGAGATTTTCAAGAAAAATAGATGAAGTGATGAGGAATCGGGGAGATCAGGAAATTTGTCTGACAGCAAAATTGGCTTTGAGTCTCCATACTGTCTGTCTCTAAACCTGATTACCTTTCTGTAAAACCAAGGGAGCTCTTGGACAGCTTTGAATTCAGCTTTAGGTCTGCTCTACTCACTTTGGTCTCTCTCCACTTTTTTTTTTTCTAAAGTGTTTCACTGTATTCCAGGTTGTGGTGCAGTAGCGCAATCATGGCGCAGTGCAGCCTCTACCTCCTGGGTTCAGGGGATCCTCCCACCTCAGTCTCCCGAGAAGCTGGGACCATTGGTGCATACCACCGCACCCAGATAATTATTTTGTATTTTTTGTAGAGAAGGGTTCTCACTGTGTTGGAGGGCTGGTCTCAAACTTCTGGGCTCAAGCAATCTGCCTACCTTTTCCTCCCAAAGTGCTGGGATTACAGATGTGAGCCACCACACCTGGCTGGCCAGGTCTCATTTTAGAAAAGGAGAATTTGACTTGATTGACCTTCCTTGTTATCTTTAGTCTTTCATGAACTTCTCTGATCCGGTTTCTGTGCCAATACTTTATCAAAATGACTGTCATCCAATGGAATGAGCTGGTCTGTATCTTTACCTTTCTTGGCCTCTACCTGACCATTTACTAGTACTGACCATCCATGCTTTGCAAAAGACTCCCCTGCCTCTTGACTTCAGGGATACTACATGATTCCTGGTCTTCACATTTATTTCTTCATGATGCATCTGTTTCTTTTCCTGCCCCTTTTGCCCTCTCCAACTGCCTCCCTGGATACCTTTCCTGGAGCTGAGAGCCTGACCCTCTGAATCCATGTTGACTCTCTCTAAGAAGCATCCTTTCTCCTGACGTAAGGAAAGCTCTTCGCTGCATCTCCCTGTTCATGGAGCTGCCTTCTCATTGAAGCTCCATTCCACTTCTGCCCACTGCAGTCCCACTTGTCTGTCTTGCTCTCACCAAAACCACACTGTTATTTTTCTGGTCTCCCAGCCTTAGCCCTTTTCATAGTAAAAACATAAGCGTACAATTAAGGGCTCAAATCGGTTTTCCCTCCACACATTTTCCTTCCTTTTAAAACAATTTTCTTAAAAATTTAGACAATCCTAGAGCTTAAGTTTCTCTTGCATCCCTCTTGCCGTCTCTGCCATGGCTGCTGGATTAGACCCATCCCTGATCCAGGCCTAAGGGTGACATCCCCACCTAGCAGAGACCTCTCCTGGGAGCCCTCCCAGCCTCGTCTCCTTCCACTTCCCACAGCTGCTGATTTCAGGTTAGTCTTCCCTAGCTACCGTTCTCATCACATTGCTCATTGGAAAACCTTCAAACATTCCTTATTTTCAGCCACACAAAGTCTAAAGTCACGAGTCTGACTTTGAGGATCCTTTGTAATCTCAGCATTTCTCTACATAGGCCATCTTATTTCTTGCTACTCTTTAGAACCTTTCTGCTTCAATACAGCCAGCCTCTTTACTCTTTCAAGAACATGCATGTATCAAGTTCTCTGCCTTTTTGAAAATGTTCACCTTGCCTGAATTCTCTCCTGACGAGTAAGATTTCCCTCACTCTACCACAAGTGTTTCTTGGTCATGCCAGAGTTTCATCAGCTTTCTTTCCTTTTGAGCTTGCACACTGCTTCAGGCTTGCATCGACTGCCTTCACCAGCGCTTAAATGCTTACTATCCTGACCTGTGCATTGTTAATGTGCATGCGTCATCCCATAATTTTCCAATCAGACCTAAGCTCCTCATAACTAGAAATCTTGCAAATTATTATTTTTTTTTGAGACAGAGTCTTGTTCTGTCACCCAGGCTGGAGGGCAGTAGTGAGATGTTGGCTCACTGCAACCTCCGCCTCATGGGTCCAAGCGATTCTCCTGCCTCTGCCTCCCTGGCAGATGGGATTACAGGTGCCCGCCACCATGCCCAGCTAATTTTTTGTATTTTTAGTAGAGATGGGGTTTCACTATGTTGGCCAGGCTGGTCTCCAACTCCTGACCTCAAGTGATCTGCCTGCCTCAGCCTCCCAAAGTGCTGGGATTACAGGTGTGAGCCACCGTGTCCAGCCCTCAATTTACTTTTAATGGGATTTCAGAACCATTTTCATATCTAAACATAATGTAATAAGCAAATCTACAAGCCTAAGACATAGTCAATTAAGAGGTGATTATCTGTGTCACTGACATTATTGTTTACTTTAGGATTTGCCAAAGGTCCTTTGAGTATCTCTCTTCAGAAAACCTACCTTCTCATAGATCGTCTCTTGCAAGACATTGATGAATAGGAGATTTTAATGCTAACGTTAGAAGCCAGTCAAACAAAATATCTGAGTCACCCATATTAAAGATTAATTTAATATGAAGATAGAGTATCTATAATATTTAATGTTGCATCATTGAAGAACAGGTCATTTTAAAAAGCAGTAGTACCTGTACTCACAATTTTCAGGACTTCCTGTAATGATATAAACTGGAATACACTATATTAGAGTCTGGGATGATTAAGTTCTGTAAAAAAATAAAACAGGCTTACCTTTACATAATCATAAAGGCATCTTTGCCTAGTACTTGCTGCCTCCAGAGCAAATGTATTGAAGGTGAGGTTAATTAGTTTGTTTACAGGAGCAATTATGATCCATACACAGTTTAAATTCTTGTCGTACATTCCATTCGAATCAGAATCAGGAGAGACAAAAGTATTATTTGAATCTGTCAGATAACCACCACATCCTTGCTGAGGCCCTGCATTAAAACAAAGGCACATCACGGTGCGGACCAAACAGAACAGACCTCACGTGTACATGGAGGGTTTTTAAAAGAGCATAGTTTCTATTTTCTGTCACACTCTGAGAACATGATCAGATCATTCCCTCCTAGGCTCCCTCCCTTCTTCCTCCCTCCCTCCTTCCCTCCCTCCCACCCTTTTCTTCCTTCCTTCTCCCCACACCCCGTCCCATCCCTCCTTCCCTTCCTCCATCCCTCTCTTCCTCCCTTTTTCCTTCCTTCCCCCTCACCCCACCCCACCTCTCCATCCCTCCCTTCATTGCTCCCTTCTTTTCTTCCTTCCTTCCCCTCCCTCCCTCCCTCCCTCCCTCCCTCCCTCCCTCTTTGCTTCCATCACAGAGCCTTCAGGTGTCTCCTTCTTACTCATAGAGCTGCTGAGAGAAGTGGGAAAACACATGGGGTTCTATATGCATTTTTGGAACTGCTGATGTGATTTACTGAACATTTTCCTAACCTTGAAAAATCCAATTTCATACAAAATCAAGCATTTTGCATAACAAAACTGGTGGAAAATGTGCATGTTTTACTCTTGTGTTCGACTTTTATGAACACTGTCAAACTGAAAACTGAATTTATGAAGAATTTACCCAACACACCAAGAGCACCGCTGCCAACAAATCTTTTATTTACATAGTGTGACAGAAAGAGGCTGAGTGGCATTTAACACCGCAGTCCAGTTTATAGTCAGCCACACTCTATGTTTAACTTTTTCTTTTCCAGAACATGAGAAGCTAAAGAAAAAAATCTTTATGGAAGAAAAAGGCCTTCTTTGAGATAAAAATGTTATAATTCAGAATAAAAATACAGAGGAGAGATAAGGAATAATCTCAAGATGATTACACGGTCTACCATGAAAGAATACAAAAAACAATCCTCAGAACATAGGAGTTAGTTTTGTCTACTCCACAGCCTCAGCAGACAGCTCAGAAATGACTGAAGAAGAGCATAAAGGGACGAACAATTTATTGACAATTTTGAAAGAAATGGTGAGGATGAAATAAGCTCAAAGTAGGGCTACTTGTTCCTACTGGGAACAAGGATTAAATGGTGCTGAAAGTAATGTCTGTAAAGCCTGCTTTCTACACAAATATAGGTCATTGCTAGTTCCAAAGTTAAAGTTCACTGGGATTCGCCTTCAATCTACTTTTGTCATTCCATTTTCCTCTCACAGTGAAGAGACTGCTTTCAACATGAGGGCATGCTAAGATTTTGTATTTGGACCTTGGCAGGAAACATGAACAATGGTGGCTCTCCTCAACTCTGACTGGAAATCCAATGGATAGCAGATGTGCAGGGTGACTTTTGTTACAGGTCCATTACTTAGTAGGTCAGGCTTGGCCCGTCCATAGCTTCTAAGTCAGGTGAAACTATAGAGTGTTTGCACAATCAGACATTTCCTGAAGTTGAAATGCTTCCAAAGGCACAGTCCCTGATACTCACAGATGGCATCTAGGAAAAAATTATTCTGAAACATCAGCAGTACGCAGTGCAGAACCACACGTTGCTACTGATTCTGCTCATCTGAAATGGGCCCGCAAACTAAAGAGAGAGTTGGAGTTTGTGGAGTTTGAGCAGCTTGGATTCCAGTGTGAACTGACTGTTACTTAAAGAAACCACTTAAGCTTATTGGCATGCACAGTACAGAAGAACAATGACTGAAGGTATGAATGGATTGATTATTTATTACATATTGCTTTAATATTCAAGGAAGTATATTTAGTATTTAAATAGAAAAAGAAAAATGATAGTTCATTAATAGTGATAAGACATATATAAATAATAAATAATAAATAAGACATAGATAAATAATGATGTATGTCAGTCACTCTCTGATGACACACCCTGTGTCCAAGAACGAATGTCACTCGAACTATCTTCCCTAAATTGGAAATATCTCTCTCACAAAAAAGAGCCATTTCTTCAGAGAAAATAAATGTTTTGGCTAAAGAAATATTGGAAATATAACCCCATAATAAGCAGCAAGATCCAGGTCTAAATCTGCTTAATTAAAAGCCAGTAACCGGATCCTAAATGATTACCCTCCGTTAGGATGACTAAACCTCAGAGTGAAGCTCAAGCCAGATCAGTCTGATAAGGGAAAAAGAGCTACATTCTCTAGGATAAAACATCTTGAAGACTTCAGTGGACTTAGATACATTTTTAAGTCATTATTTGGAGAACTGACATTTTTGTGGCTTACATTCTATGTGGCTGACATTTTATTGAGGTTGTCTGGACAGTATCTCTGCCTGTCTCTGGAGACCACTACCGAGAAGGTGCATAGCGAGCTGTAAGAGCAGATACACACTGGCTTGACTTCAGGAGCTTTCCTGTTTCCAGCAAGCCACCTGTGGCTTTAGGCTGCAGCTGGAGGAAGCTTTAATGGAAACTGCAGGAAGCAGAACACAAAGCAATTTAAAATTAATGCCTTAGGGAACTGTGGGCACACCTAGACAGCTTCTTTTCTACCTCACAGGGATGCAGGGCTAGAACGCATTATCCTTTTTTGGAATCAACCTTACTGTGCTTTTCAAAGCTGCAGATATAAAATTGCCCCAAAGCAGTGTATTCATGCAAAAACATTCAACTAGGTTTCAGATGAACCTGTTTTGTCTTTTTCTCTTAAAGTAAACAGTGTTTATTATTTTACTCCCTAATCTCCAGTGTGTACAATACTTTAAATATAGTACTTAAGTTATACAGGAAAAAATTAGCAGTTTTTGTAACGAGGTTTTTTATTGTTTTGTTTTTAGTAGTGCCACTCAATTGGACTCACTTTAGTTATCCTAATTTCAAACCCAGCTTAATCTAAATTAAAATGTGTATTTAGTGAGGTAATATTTAGGAATCATAAAACTAAAAGACTGGTAATTTACTGAAAGAAAGGTAATTTCAGCAAGCTAATCAGTAGCTATAGTTAATAGAAAAAGAGCAATAAAGACTATAAAGAACTTAGGAGAAGGAAAATTTTATCATTATCTTTTATTTTACCTTTCATTATTTAGATATCACTGAAAATGCTCTATGTATACATCATTAGTCCCAGGGCACTTCATGAGAATCCTTCTTTCCAACTTGGAAATTTAAAAAATAATTTACTTAGCAAAATGACTTGATTATGTCAGTTATATTGAAAAAGGATTTGACAAAATCCAACACACATTCGTGATAAAAACTCTTGGCAAACTAGGAATAGAAGAGGAATTTCTCGACTTGATAAAAAGCATCTGCAAAAAAAAAAAAAAATCTGCAAAACCCTACAGCTAACAGCATACTTCATGCTGAAACACTAAATGCTTTCTTCCTAAGATCAGAAACAAGGCAATGAAATTTATTTTACAACCTTCTAACTCAGCATAGTATTAGCATTCTTACCAGAAAAAAGTAAGAAAAAATATGTACTGTTGAAAACAGTCAGTTCCAAATTTCTCTTCAGAGAATCAGTATGCCAGTATGTTCAGTTTCTGTGTTCTTTGTTTTCCATTTTAAAGTTTAACTTCCTCATTCTCTTCTTCTCCTTGCCTCTAGTTTCAGTAAATAACCTTTCCACAGCTCTAATCAGTAGTTTATATCTGTACCCCTGGTCACCTGTTCTGTCCTGAGTCACTCTGGTCACAGGTTCTGACCGGAGTCACCTTTAGTCACCTGTTCAGTAACCGTCTTTCCTGCCAAAACTGATCACCCTGTTACTCTGGCTCATATCCCTGATCTCTTAAAATAGCCAATCAGAATTAGCTTAGACTGTACAGTCTAACCCTAACCAAAAGGGGAATGATACAGCAGTAAGGGTGACCTGTGTCAGGGATAAGAATCCCTTCCATTCCCTTGTTCAGGGGTGCTCTTGCCATTGCTCCATCTGCAAGATGCACCCTTCTATAGAAATAAAAATTGCCTTGCTGAGAAAATTTACGTTCAAGTGCTGTTTCTTTTGCAGCACCAAAAATTCGCTTCTAATATATATACAGACTGAAAAGGAAGAAATAAAATTGCCACTTTTGCAAGTAACTATTATCTGTAGAAAATCCCAAGGAATATAGAAAAATATTCTTAGAACTAATATGTGAGTTCAGCAAGAACTCAGGATAAAGGAACAATACACACAATCAATCAAATTTTAATATACTAACCATTAACATGTGGAGACCAAAAAATAATACCATTTATAATCATTCCAAAGAAAATGAAATATTTAGGTATATACTTAATGAAACATATACAGGCTTATGTGATGAAAATTATAAAGTAATGAAATAAATAAAAGAAGGCCTCAATAAATCTAGAAACATACATGTTCATGGATTGGAAAACTCAACATAGTAAAGACATCAATTTTCCCCAAATTGATGTATAGATTTAATGCAATTCCTACAAAAATCCCAGCAAGGTTTTTTTTTAAACATAAAAGAGGTTTAATTTATTTTTATTTTTATTTTAGGATAGGGTTGGGCTGGAGTGCAGTGGTGTAATCACAGCTCACTGCAACTTTGAACCCCTGGGCTCAAGGGATCCTCCTGCCTCAGCTTCCCAGTTAGCTAGGACTATAGGCAAGCATCACCATGCCCAGCTAATTTTCTTATTTTTGGTGAAGACGAGTTCTTGCTATATTGCCAGGCTGATCTTGAACTCCTGGCCTCAGGGGATCCTCCCACATTGGCCTCTCAAAGCTCTGGCATTACAGGCATGAGACACTGCACCCAGCCTTTATTTTAAAATTCATATTGAAAGGCACAGGCCTTCAAATAGCTAAAACAATGTTCACAATGAAAAATGAAGGGGGAGGAATCATTCCACCTGATATTAAGGCTTACCATGTAGCGATAGTAATCAAAACAGTGTGATATTGGTGAGGAGTTAGACACATAATTAATGGAATTGAATAGAAAACCTAGAAACTGACCCACACAAATATGTCCAACTTTTTTCAAAGGTGACAAAGCAATTAAATGAAGGAAGAACAGCATTTTCAACAAATGGTGCTAAAGCAATTGGACATCCAGAGGCAAAAAAACTGACTTCCACCTAAGTCTCATATCTAAACCAAAATGAGCTCAAAATGAAAAATGTAAAATCATAAAACTTTTAGAAGAAAATAGCAGAAAAACACCTAAGACCTTGAGGTAGACAAATAATTCTTAGACTTGGTACCAAAAACATGATCCATAAAAGAAAAAGTCGATAAACTGAACTTCAACATTAAAAACTTTTGCTCAGTGAAAGGCTAATATAAGGCAAGGAAATGAAAAGGCAAGATATAGACTCGAAAATAACATTTGCAAACCACATACTGACAAAGAATGATTACTGATAGCAGATAAAAAGCTCTCAAAACCCAACAGTAGAAAAATAAATGATTCAATTAGAAAATGGGCAAAAGATATAAACAGATATTTCACCAGATAATAGATATAAGAATGACAAAACAGCACATGAAAATTGTTCACCATTTGGGAAATGCAAATTAAAACCACATGAGACGTTAATACACACCTATCAGAATGGCTAAAGTAAAATTAAATAACAACAACAGCAACAATAACAGTACTCTACAATGAGATGACCAGGGCAGGAATGGAGATTCCCAGTTATAGAAAGCAATGACTTCCTAACCAAAATAATACAAGCCAGAGCATAATGGAATAGCATCGTAAAATCCTGAATACAAAGAAATGCCAAACTAGA
Source organism: Leontopithecus rosalia (assembly GCA_028533165.1). NCBI lineage: Eukaryota > Metazoa > Chordata > Mammalia > Primates > Cebidae > Leontopithecus > Leontopithecus rosalia. The sequence continues at coordinate 14,876,414 of CM052669.1, forward strand.
ACTCTATGTTCAGAGAAATAATCCCAAAAAATTTAAGAAAATCAAGTCATTTTTGAAAAACAAAAAAATCTTTTAACCAAAGGATCTCCAATAAAATAAACACAAAAGAGAGGTCTTCCAAAAGAAATAAATTGACCCCTATTGAAGCATAGAAATTCAGAAAGAAAAGAAAAATAATAGCAACTGTAATTTTACATTATTAATAATTATATAAAACAATAAAAATATTTTGTGTACCTAATATGTATGTAGAAATAAAATACTTGACGGGAGGCTGAGGCGGGAGAATTGCCTGAACCCAGGAGGCGGAGGTTGCGGTGAGCCGAGATCGCGCCATTGCACTCCAGCCTGGGTATCAAGAGCGAAACTCCGTCTCAAAAAAAAAAAAAAAAAAAAAAAGAAATAAAATACTTGGCATACATAGCACAAAAGACAGGAAGTGGGTAAAGGGGTTTAAAATGTCCCGAAGTCCTTGCATTGATTATAACATGATAAAAGTATTAATTTTAAATTAGATTTTAAAGTATCAAGGTTGAATATTGCAATCTCTAAGGTAACTACTGAAACAAGAGTAACAAGATGTATAAACAACAATTTTAAAAGGGGAGTAATAAAAATTGATTAATTTTAAAAAGAAAGGATAAAGGAACATAAAAAAAGAGGTGGGACAAATGAAACAAATAGCATAAAGGTCTATTTAAAACTAATAATGTTAGCAATTTTATCAGATATAAACATATTAAATTCTCCAGTTGAAAGACATGGCCAAACAAAAACCAAATATATTCTTCAAGTTAGAGAAAAGTTGAAAATAAAGCGGTTTAAAAATATATAATGCAAATATGAACTTAAAGAAAGCTATGGAAGTTATACGAAATCAGAACAAGAAGAAATTAAGGCAAAAAGCATTTAAAAACATTGTTACAGGCCGGGCACTGGGGCTGAAGCCTGTAATCCCAGCACTTTGGGAGGCCGAGGCGGGTGGATCATGAGGTCAAGAGATCAAGACCATCCTGGTCAAAATGGTGAAACCCCATCTCTACTAAAGATACAATAAATTAGCTGGGCATGGTGGTATGTGCCTGTAGTCCCAGCTACTCAGGAGGCTGAGGCAGGAGAATTGCCTGAACCCAGGAGGTGGAGGTTGCGGTGAGCTGAGATTGTGCCATTGCGCTCCAGCCTGGGTAACAAAAGCAAAACTCTGTCTCAAAAATAAAAAAAAAAAAATTATTACATAATGGTACAAGTCAATCCACCCGAAAGATATAATAATTATACATGTATATGTGCCACATTACATGGCTTCAAAATAAAAAAGAGCAAAACTCTAGCCAAAATGTTCTACTGAGCTTCTAATGCTCTTATCTAACTACCTACTGAACACTAGCTGGATATCCTAAAGGTACCAAATTCTCCAGACAAAGCTCAACATTTTTATTATTTCATTCTTCAAAGCACTGTCCTCTCCTAGTGATTTTCTATTTGAATAGCGGTGTCATAAGATATTGTCCAGAAACCTTAGAAGCAGTATTATTTCTTTTCCCCAAGCCGCCTCTTTCAAATGGAACACTGTTATTGATTTAATATATTGATAACTTCTTCTTTCAATTCCTTTATTCTCACGGTATCACTGCTCTTATCATCCCATGCCTAAACTACTGCAATACTTTCCTAATTTTTCCCTGGAATGCTGCTTCAAAACATCATCCCCACAGGTGCTGGGATATGCTTTCTAAAATTAATTTGACTAGATCATAGCACTCTCCAGCTCAAAACAATTACTTACTGGCTCCCCTTTGCTCATGATACAGAGCCCTCCATGTCCGGCCTTTGCCTGTCTCTCCTGTCTCAGCACCTATTTTTCTCCACCTTTTGCTCCAAACCATTACCAAAGTGCATCCCTAGAAATGGGATGCACCCGTCACTTTGTACATGTGTTTTTCTTCTCCACAGATTATCCATTTTCCCAATGAATGCCTTTTTTTTTTGAGGCAAAATTTCACTCTGTCACCCAGACTGGAGTGCAGTGGTGTGATATTGGCTCACTGTAACCTCTGCCTCCCAGGTTCAAGTGATTCCCCTGCTTCAGCTACCCAAGTAGGTGGGACTACAGGTGTGTGTCACCATATGAACTAATTTTTGTATTTTTTGGTAGAGATGTGGTTTTACCACATTGGCCAGACTAGCCTCAAACTCCTGACCTCAGGCGATCTGCCTACCTCAGCCTCCCAAAATGCTGGGGTTACAGGTGTGGGCCCCCATGCCTAGCCAATGAACACCTTCTTATCTTTCCAAAATAATACTATTTATAGCTAAAATTTCTTGCATGCTAAATGAGTGACAAGTATTTTCTAATTTAATCATCACTGAACATTATAAGGTCATTACAATTAGTGTTCCCTTTTTACAGATAAAAAAAGAGTGGATAAGCAAATTTTCCAAGGTCAACCTCATTAAGATTTACAAACTGAGTTTGATTCTGGAATGTGATGCTCCAAGTTTACCCTCTTACCCATTGCACCATAATTCAGGACTCACATTCTCTGAGGTGCACCCTCTAACAATCCTGTGTCCTTTCCTCCACTGAACATCCAAGTACCATAGATTTATTCTTTTGTGCTTCCAATGCACTTTGCACATGCTTCTGTTAAAAACCATCCCTGAGTATTTTTATTAATTGCCACAGAGGCAATGAAGGCTTATTTAAAAAATCATGACTTTGGGGGACAGTCAAACCTAGTTCAAAGCTTAGCTTTACCTCATACAAACCCTTTGACCAAAGACAAATTCCTTAATCTCTTAAATTCTTTTTTTTCCTTTGTAAAATGGTGTAATTCCTGTCTCATGGGGTAGTTCTGAGGATTAGATGAAGTAATATATGTCAAGCAGCTCATGCTACATCTGGCAGGGGACAGACTCAGAGACAGGCAGTCATTTTCACGATGCCCTGGGATTTCCTGACAAGTCTCTACTTGCAAGCAAGCAAAATGTACAGTTACCACATAAAGTTAACAGGCTTTTCATATATCAGGATGAAGAAGAGAATGCATTCCCACTATTTTATTTCTTAACAAATCATTTATAACAGAATGTTTCAAAATTTTTATTGCTGACTGCATATATTTTGTTTTTATGTTTCTGGGAATACTACATCAAAGCCAGGCTGGTCTGAGTAAGGATGATGATGATGATAGGGAATTTAACCCCCAATAACTAGTTACCTGTGACAAAACTAGGTTGCGTCTTGTGTTCCAGATTACACAAAATGAGCGCTGCTTCTCAGCACTTGTTCTCTTCAATGTTTTTCAAAGTGCTGTCTTAATATCTACCATTAACTCAGTTGTATCACTCAGTTTTGTCTCCACAATATCATCATTTTAACAAGGACAGCCCTACCTTTCAAGACCAGAAGCGGCAATCTAGTCATGGGGGGGTGCCGGGCACAGACACCAGTGTTGAAATACATTTATTAAGAACCTTTCCTTTCTTCTTGCTGATTTGGTATTTAACTCCTGTCTATTTGCTTTTGTATAGTTTTGGTGAGCTAAGAATTTGTTGGTTTCTTTATCCCATTCCCACATTTTCAGCTCCGCAAAAAAATCTTTCCCCATAAAACCCACAAAGAATAACCTGAAGATAACCTTGTCTTTGGCATCATCCCCCAAGGGAAGTCTAATCACCAGTAAAAGGGACAGGGCTTAAAAAGGGCGGAAATAAGCTTAGTTGGTTTTTTTCTTTAAATGGGTTTACAGTTTCAGCTCATCTCATTCTCAGACTTCATCACAGGGAGCAAATGACATTAGAAAACCAGAAAAATAACATTCCTGGGTTGCTTTCGAGTAATACCCTCATTATTGCTAAACTAAGAGTTATTTGATCAGTGATTTATTGAATTATTCGTTATAATTCAACTTCCTGATTGCATTTGTACTTCTAACAGTAACGTGAGCTGACAGCTTCAATCAGGCTGCTAAGAGGTAGCTAGAGATACACACACATATACTTTTAATGACGTTGATGTTTTAAAAGTTTATTGGTGCATTGTTTCGCTACTTTAGAATGCCTTACAAAGTTTAAATTTAACACCAAAACCAGGAATCTTAAAAATAACTAGAGGCAGAAGTCTGAATTGGACATGTTAGATATTTTTCTATTTGTTGTGACCGTATTTTCTGTCTTTGTGGCCATGGACTCTTCAGCTTTCTGTCTCCTTCTTTCTTTCTTCTCTGTTTCCTTCTTTTTAAAATCCCCCTCAATTTCCTCCTGCCACTCCCAACTATCTTCCTTAAGCATGTTTGAGAGACGTTTTCCAGATGTTAAGGTAACAGGCGAAAATCCACAGGCGACAAACACGGATGACCTAAACATTGAGTGTAATCGGTATTCCTCATTCTCTGAGGAAGAAAGTGATTCAATTTACCTCCCTGTGTAGAGCTTAATCAACAGTCACACAAACCAGGACTGAATTTTGAGAATGAGCTGAATCTAGATAAAACTTAATGTCTACTATATGGTATATTACTGTATCTCCTTATAAAATATGATTTTGCAGTAGGCACAATTTATCCATTCATCCTGTAAATCACTCATGGACAATATCAAGGGAGCAACAATTGCGCACCAGGCCTCCGCAAGGCCTGACGATTGAATCAGAATGCAGCTTTTTATTTCAGATTTAAGTTATAAAATGTTCTGTAGGGTTGGACGGCTATGTGCAAAGTGGGTAGGACAGAACCAGAAATCACTGTAGCATGACGCGGTCCTGTTAAGAACGTTGAGCCCTGCCAACCCCACCCTTAGCCACTCCCCACCTTTGAAAATAGGGTGGGGGGGATTGAAAATTTGGGACTTCTGTATTACTTTCTAATACAGAGAGTCTTTCACTCTGATAGCTAAGGTGCTTTCTAGAAATAAGCTGCTTCACCCCTATCACATTCTTAAAAGATAAACAGCTGTAATATTTCAAATTGATCAGTTTTGTAGTAGATAAAAATTGAGTTCCAAAATGTTATTGGACTTTTCTAAAGCCACACCACCAGGCAATGACATCATGCATAAATCAGCTCTTTCCATCTAGCCATATTTCGTCTCTCTTTTCTTTTCTTCTCTTTTTATATTTTTTGAGACGAAGTTTTGCTCTTGTTCCCCAGGCTAGAGTGCAATGGTGTGATCTCAGGTCACTGCAACCTCTGCCTCCCAGGTTCAAGCAATTCTCCTGCCTCAGCCTCCTGAGTTGCTGGGTTTACAAGCAGTTACCACCATGCCTGACTAATTTTTTATATTTTTAGTAGAGACATGGTTTCACCATGTTGGCCAGGCTAGTCTCGAACTCCTGACCTTAAGTGATCTGCTTGCCTCGGCCTCCCAAAGTGTTGGCATTACAGGTGTGAGCCATTGTGCCCAACTTATCTGGCCATATGTCTACATTTGTTGGACTGTAATTCATTCTGTCCTTGTCATATATGTGCTTGGGTATTTTTGCCTTGGTCTCTTAGCAAAGGTCTAAGTCTGACCTTAATGCAACCTGACTCCTTCTCCACGTGACAAATATCCCAGGTGGAGGAAGACAGACAGTGGCCCTCATTGTTAGCATGTGTGCTCAGGGCAACAGGGGCTGGCTGGGAGCTTTGATTACAGCCTCTGCCACCACTTGTCCCCAAGTGTGTGTCTTCCCCACCTGTCTTTCTGTGCTGTCCTGCAGGGGGGCACTCCTCACTTTCTCCTTGGCAACTAATGGAAATGCCTGCAGACCTCACATCTAGCAGGGCCAAGTTCCATTTTTTACATTGCAGTTTTGCTAAAGTGTTATAGAATACATCATTTAAAAAAAAATGAAACCACAATAGTACTGCACAGTAAATAAATAGGTTTACTGAAAGCCCCTGATCTAACCCTATGTGGAGAAGTTTGCTGCGTAGCGTGATGAGTATATCGTGCATAGACTGAGCAACTCTCTGGTAGGAGACCCATTCAGGAAGATGAACTGGACACTCTGAAGGTTAAAATCATGTTTGCAAGTGTGAAGTGCTTTGTGTAGAACACATATAAGCAGAGTCAAGGCTGGAGCCGACCGTACTAGTAAAGGAAGGGGCAGCAACTAACAGACGTTAACAGAACAGAAGGCACTTAAATTAGCTCAACTATCAGGGAAGACAGTGTGGCAATTCCTCAAGGATCTAGAATTAGAAATACCATTTGACCCAGCAATCCCATTACTGGGTATATACCCAAAGGATTAGAAATCATCCTATTATAAAGACATATGCACTCCTATGTCTACTGAGGCACTGTTCACAATAGCAAATACTTGGAACCAATCCAAATGCCCATCAATGATAGACTGGACAAGGAAAATGTGGTACATATACAGCACGGAATACTATGCAGCCACAATAAAGGATGAGTTTATGTCCTTTGCAGGGACATGGATGAAGCTGGAAACCGTCTTTCTCAGCAAACTAACACAAGAACAGAAAACCAAACACTGCATGTTCTCACTCATAAGTGGGAGTTGAACAATGAGAACACATGGACACAGGGAGGGGAACATCACACACCGGGGCCTATTGGGAGGAGAGGGGCAAGGGGAAGGAGAGCATGAGGAGAAATACCTAATGCAGATGACGGGCTGATGTGTGCAGCAAACCACTGAAGCACGTGTATACCTATGTAACAAACCTGCATATTCTGCACATGTATCCCGGAACTTAAAGCATATTAAAAAAAGCATCAGTTTTGCCTACAGGGCATGCCCACTTAGCCAAATCACAGAACCAACAGCTTTTTAAACTTCATAGGAGCACAGACGCCTGACGCAAACTATGAACTCGGTTAAGAAAAATGCTCAGATCTGCAGATTATTTCAGAGTTTCACAGACTGCTGCACCCCAGTGTGATCATTTTTCTGGGTGTCAGCCATTCAGGATCAATTATTCATATAGTTTTGGGGCACGTTGGGGAAACAGGCAGGCACATTGACATTGCAGTTAGAGAGACGCTCCTACTTGCCAAACATGCTTTCTCCTTACCTTACATCCCATGCACAGGGGCCTCCAGCAGCAGAAGTTCCATGGAAAAAAGAGATCCAATTTCACTACACATTTAGTAATTAGCAACTAGGGAATAGCTGCCTCAAATTTGCTGTGACTCACTAGCAATACAAATATAATAAATGCCCAAGGCAAAATTAACCTAATAGTCACATAATTACATAAGCCAGGCTCTTCACTGACTTCTGAAAAATTGAAGCAGATGTACATAAAGCATTGCCAAGTGTGTAATCTAAATAGCAAATCGGTAAAACCCTACTTAGCGTTTTAGTGAAGATTGAAACAGAAATGTCATAGACTAAAACGGTCTCCTCATCACATTAACTATTTACTAAGTGAAGATATTGTTTTCCAGGCTGAACAAACATCCTTGGAAATGAAAACCCACTATCCGGCCCACAAAGTTACCTTCCCTCTCTTTAGGGGAAGGACAGGGTGGTTTTACGTAAATGAGCTGGAGGTGAGAAGCCACATTTAAGTGTTTTCATCCAGATGTATAACTAAAAACCTCTATAAACCCTACAATCAAACTATTCTTATTGTTCCTTCCCCTTTTCTCACCACAAACAACAAAATCCTAAATGAAACAAAATTTAAAAGTTACGTACAATGATCAATAAACTTGTCAGTGTGATCGTGAAAGTTTTGTAAGACCACTGCAACACAAAACCGGAAAACTTAGGTTTTCACTTAAACATCACCATCGAAGAACAGTTACGATGACTTCTAAAGTACTTCCAAGTAGCTGATGGCATTTATACAGATGAAAAAGAGGTAAAAATCATTTTCATGAAATACAGGGGTAACAACACGCTGGCAACAAAAGGAATTCCATTTCTGCATTCTCCACTTAAACCTTTTCCCTAACTGTGGCCAGAGGAAAACAGTAAGTGACTGTTAACTGTTCAGTGACTCATACATAGACAATGCTTCTGACAGTTTAAGATTTTTCCTTCTGTTAAATCACAATAAGTCTAAAACTGTCTTCTTTGTGGCTCGGAAAGACATAGGAATTTAATGAGGCTAGGGAACCCTGGCTCACTTGAGAAGCTTCATGCAGATGACAGCAGTAAGGAGAGTTAACACAATCATTACCATTTTCTTGTGAAAATATATTAGGAAAAAGAAAACTTGAAAGGCAGCAAAGCAAATATACACATATGCCACTTGGTCTAAAGTCTGAGCTAAAGGCAAGAATATATCCCTTTTTTTGTGCAAAAAAAAAGTCTCCAAAGGAAAATTAATTTTTCTTTCAAAATAGCCTTCTGCTGTTGTATGCTGCTTTGCTTACACAATTCTATTAAGGCAACACTATTTGACTGCCCGTGAGACTTGCTTTGAAGCTACTGTTAAGACAGCAAAGTAGGGGAGATGGCAAAGGGATTTTCTGATACAATTTCTCATGACGTGTGGTTTACCGGGAAGTCTTCAAAAAACAATGTCTAACTGCTTTCCTCAGGAAACGCCTGAAAAAATTCACAAGCCCAGTATCAGGAAGTTGAAGTAAACTCTGTTTTGCATCAGAGAAATGAAGTTTATCCACACTAAGGGAGAAGAGAAAGAGTCTGAAAAGTGAATCAGGATTATTATCACAGGAAACTGCCTGGACTTGGCTGAGTCTTTACAGAGTATGAGATTTGTTTGGGGAGCTGTGCATTTTTAGAACATTAATCACATCTATATTCAAATGGAAAAGGATCAAAACACTTTCCAGAGTTGAATACTAATGATCTTAGACTGTGCCACTGATGCTGTTAGAATAGCCAAACAGGTAATTGATGAACTACCTTTTATTTTAAATTATTCAAAGTTCTGAGTTAAGTTGATCTGGGTGATTATTTCTCACAGGTGGTGTTTGATGTTGAGAATTGATTTCCCACATGCAGTGGGAGTAATCTGGGGTGTATTTTCAGTTTATCTTCTCATCTAACTTTACCTGCTTCCCCTACATCACCCTCTCCAGCCCAAATTCCTTCTCAAGCATCAGCTTCCAACTAGACAGCTCCATTTAGACAGGTCCGCCTGCCTAAAATACCCCCAATTAAATATAACATTTCTCCCTTGAATCTTAGTCTCCTAAGGTACCACCATCCTACAAATTACCTATAGAAAGTCATCCTCGGCCGGGCGTGTGGCTCAAGCCTGTAATCCCAGCACTTTGGGAGCCGAGGCAGGTGGATCAGGAGGTCAAGAGATCAAGACCATCCTGGTCAACATGGTGAAACCCTGTCTCTACTAAAAATACAAAAAATTAGCTGGGCATTGTGGCACATGCCTGTGATCCCAGCTATTCAGGAGGCTGAGGCAAGAGAATTCCCTGAACCCAGGAGGCGGAGGTTGCGGTGAGCTGAGATCGTGCCATTGCACTCCAGCCTGGGTAACAAGAGTGAAACTCCATCTCAAAAAACAAAACAAAACAAAACAAGAGAGTCATCCTCAATTCACATCCTCACTGAAATGTCATCAGAGTCCAAACACAGTGCTTCCATGTATTCCACCTCTGTCTCTCAGATTCTTTTTATCTCTTTTCCCTCTGTTTTTGTTCAAGGCTTTGACATTTCCCATCAAGATTTCTATCATAAGCTTCTTCCTTACCAGGTTGTAGGTTCTTTAGTCCTTCCTCCACCATGCTACAAAGTGATCCTTTTTGTTTTGAGATGGAGTCTCACTCTGTTGACCAGGCTGGAATGCCATGGTATGATCTTGGCTCACTGCAACCTCTGTCTCCTATGTTCAAGCAATTCTCTTGCCTCAGCCTCCCAAATAGCTGGGATTATAGGCACATACCCACCATGCCTAGCTAATTTTTTTATTTTTGTAGAGACTGGGTTTCACCATCTTGGCCAGGCTGGTATTGAACTCCTGATCTCAGGTGATCCACCCACCTCGGCCTCCCAAAATGCTGGGATTACAGGCGTGAGCCACTATGCCCCGCAGATAAAGTTGGCATAAGGCGATAGGGCTTTCTTTTTTGACCTGGCCCTTGTCTGCATTTAGGTTCAACTTATACCATTTCTATAGGTGATAAAATGAGTCTCAGGCCTCTTTTCAGGGCAATTGTGTAGAAAGACTTTGTCTTTGCTGGAGAGGTACATTTGTTGAGTGATTTTTTACAGCATTAAAATACTTCATACGTAATTTTTAAAAACAAGCCTTTACATGGCATATTCTTCTAAGCTTCAATGAAAAGCAACTAAAGCAAGATGGAGGAAAAAGATACAATCAAGCAGAAAGGTTACAGTCCTGAAAAACAGAGGCTTACATGTCCAGAATTCTTACCCAATGTCTGCCGGAAAGATATCTTCCAGCCTCTGGCTGTTTGAGATGAGTCTGTGTTGAATACCAGGAGCACCCTATTATTGCTGCTCTTCACATTCGCTGGGCTCTTAAAGCCACAGAATTTTCCAAGAAGGGGATCGCTGGTATTGGCACCATCATAAATTGCCAGGTAGTCATGGGAGCAGGAGGCGGAGGGAACCACATCAAAATCACTGAACCTGTGAAATGTACCTTGTTAAAACTGATGTTTCCATTTTGACTTCTATTAAATTGTACCTTTATATCTTATAAAAAAAATGACAAGGTAAAAACTAACAGCAGAGCATCCAAGCCTCACTTGATAAGAAATATTAGAAATCAGACAATACTTGACTGATCTGTTCAAAAGTTTAACCATTTTTTTTGCAATTATACCAAAATACTACAATATACTGAAAACTGTGACAGCAGCTGGGGATGTCAAGGTGAGTAAGATATAGTCTTATACTTTAAGGAATTCACAGTCCAGGACATAGGAAAGTCCATCTGAGATCAAGTTTTGACAAGTTGAACTGATATTTATTATCCCAGCAACACTTTAGGTTTTTAGATCTCATTAAAAATATAGTATTTACTCTTCCCTTGTTATTTTATGAGATAACACAGAACTTATGGGAAGCGTGCTAACATAATAAAGAGAAGAAATGCTGATTTTAGAATCACAGCTCCATTCTCCTTCTCACAATCTCACTTCCCTCTTTTTAAATGGAGTGTATATTAAGGTCAGGTGAAGAACAAGAAATTCACATTTAAGGTCTCTGTGGTGGTCACTGACATTTCTGCACACGGTCCCAGTTCTCTGCCTCCCCAGCACTAGTAGGATTGCCATAGGGGCACACTTTGAGGTTTGGCATGGCTGTTCGGAGTTGCTTTGACCACCAGAAGGGATACATATTACTTTATGGGAGAAGTTTTACAAACGACTACTTGCTTTGCCATATTGCCTTCCCACTGAAGTGATCGTCATGGAAGGAAATGTGAAAATGAAGCTTCCATTGAGTGATCACAATGAGCACAGCTTCTGTGTTTGGCAAAACTGAACATGCTCATTTGAATGACAAATAACCTTGTTGAGTTAAGCTACTGTGCCATGGGATTGTTTGTTACCATGCATAACCTATCCTGACAGTTACATCCCTAGTATTTATCTGTCTTATACAGTGTTTAATTTAGGCCTTATTCTTTGTCATTTTCAATAACTATTTGCAGAATTCCTGAACAAGCAAGGCTTCCTACCTGGTTTTACTTTAGAATTTTATGGTGGGTTTATTATAGCTTATTTTTAAAACTTGTTTAAATTATTCAATATCCTGTATTTACTTTTGTAGGTTCTTCTGCTTTTTCTTTTTTTATATTTTTTTATTTTTTTTTTCTGAGATGGAGTCTTACTCTGTCACTCAGGCTGGAGTGAGGTAGTGTGATCTTGGTTCACTGCAACCTTCACCTCCCAGGTTCAAGGGATTCTCTTGCTTCAGCCTCCTGAGTAGCTGGGATTATAGTTGTGCACCACCATAGCCAGCTATTTTGTGTGTGTGTGTGTGTGTGTGTATACACACTTTTTTTTTAAATAGAGATGAGGTTTCTGCCATATGCGCCAGGCTGGTCTCAAACTCCTGACCCCAGGCAATCTGCCTGCCTCAGTCTCCCAAAGTGCTGGGATTACAGGCATGGGTCACCATGCCCAGCCTGCTTTTTCAATTTACTTTTGCCAGTAGCTCTAATCGATAACTCATAATATGGAATAATTTTGAAAATATATAATAAATGCTTCCTTTTAACCACCTCGAGAAAAAAATTGTTAGTTTTTTTTTTCTAAAAAGTTTTGGTTGGCTGAAGGTTTTCAAACTGATGAGGAATAAGATTAAAAATGTACTGATTTTATTTTACCACATATAACATTTAATGTTATTGTAAAACATCAGGGAAGAACAATAGCTAGATAATTTCCAACAACACTGCATTAATTTTAATTCTCTATAGACAACACGTTTATTTTCCACAGTAAGAATCCACAAAAAAAGATAAAAATCTGAGTTTCTAAGATGACTTAAATCTGCTTTGGCTTTTTATTTTACATCATTTCCCCAGGAGAGCACAGAAGAGATCTGAAAAAGCCCATTGACAGAAAAACTTGTGTTGCCAGAATCTTTTGAGAGACTTAATAAAAGGATTTATGTTTTATTAATGTCTGGCCAGGCACCATGGCTCACGCTTGTAATCCCAGCACTTTGGAAGGCTGAGGTGGGTGGATCACGAGGTCAGGAGTTCAAGACCAGCCTGGCCAAGATGATGAAACCTCGTCTCTACTAAAAACACAGCCTGGCTAACATGGCAAAACCCTATCTCTACATATACATATACACACACATATACACACTACATATACATATACACACACGCACACACACACATATGCACACACACGTGTGTGTGTGCATATGTGTGTGTATATATATGTATGAAAAAATTAGCCAGGCTGGTGGCACACACCTGTAGTCCTGGCTACTTAGGAGGCTAAGATGAGAGAATTGCTTGAACCCAGGAGGTGGAGGTTGCAGTGAGCTGAGATCACACCACTGCACTTCAGCCTGGGTGACAGAATGAGACCTTGTCTCAAAGAAATAAATAAATAAGAACAATAAAATAAAATAAACATGCAGATATAAATTTGACTATGGTGAGCTCCAGGAACCAGGCTGAAAACTGAAAAAATATATTTAGATTTTATATACATATGCAGAGAGACAGAGAGAATATATCACTATGAGTTGGTATGTATACCATGGTCGGAATGTTTGTGTTCCCCTAAATTCATATGTTCCCCAAGCTAATGGAATTAGGAGGCGGGGCCTTGGGAGGTGATTTGGTCTTGGGGGAGGAGCCCTCATGAGTAGAATTAGTGTTTTATAAAAGAGTCCCTAGAGAGACCTCTCATCCCTTCCATCTCATGAAGACACGGCAAGAAGGTATCTTCTATGAGCCAGTAAACAGGAGCTCACCAGACTGTGAATCTGCCTTGACCTTGGACTTTGCGGCCTTTGGTTGTTTATAAGCCACCCAGGTTAAAGCAACCTGAACAAAACAAGGCAATAGTCCTACACATATAAGAAACAAATAACGAGACACAGCAGCGAACACCTTCCCCTTACACTTCCACATACTTCATAGGCCTCCCACTCCTGGTCGTCTGACAATTTTTCTTCTTTTGTCCCCAGGACCTAAAGGCCACTCTGTTTTCCTACAAATAGTACAGATGGGAGCTGGAGTTTTCTTTTGAGGTCCAGCCTATAGGACACTTACTGCCTAATACAGGAACCCAATCAGGCTTGATGAAAGATGTCTAGTTCAACGGTCAACTGACACATGAGGTCTCTGGAAGTAAACTGCAGGGAGTATAGAATCCTTAGGGCAGAAAGTGATCACAGACAAATAGCGGGGAGGTAGGTAGGTGTGGTCTCAGCCCATCAGGCTGATATGGAAAGTCCTATATGACCATGAACTATATTACCTTGCAGAGTTTCCCACCACATGCCATATATCACTGAAACAGGCTGTCAGGTGAAAACAGTCTTGGACTACGGAGAATGGGAGGCTGCATCGCTCTCAACAGCCTTGTTGGGAATAGGTAAGACTGAGGGGGAAACTGACCAATGACACAAGCCATCTCTCATTGCATCAGTTTAGAGGTGTTCTGATACAGGAATAAAAATAGATTTCTTAAGCAGTTAGAAAATGTATCCTTTGAGGCCGGGTGTGGCAGCTCACGCCTGTAATCCTAGCACTTTGGGAGGCCAAGGTGGGAGGATCAGCTGAGGTCAGGAGTTCGAGACCAGCCTGACCAATATGATGAAACCACATCACTATTAAAAAAACAAAATGAACCAGCATGGTGGTGCCTGCCTGTAATCCCAGTTACTCAGGAAGCTGAGGCAGGAGAATCTCTTGAACCCAGGAGGCAGAGGTTGCAGTGAGCCAAGATTGCGCCACTGCACTCCATCCTGGGTGACAAAGTGAGACTTTGTCTCAAAAAAAAAATGTATCCTTTGAGACACAGTGTCAGAAAACACTGAGGACGTGGTGTTTGGAGGAAGCGTGGCATGAATACAGATTTTGACTCTTTATGTGTGTGTTACTTTCCAAAAGCGATTTGATCCTTCTGAGCCTGTTTCCTCATCAGTGAAGTGGGAATAGTTTATACAGTTCTCAATCTATAATCTATATATACCTCATATGACTGTTTTGAGAATAAAATGAGACAATTAGGGCAAGTGTTAATCAAAGTTCTTTGTGGATAATAAATACCCAACAAATGGCAACTGGTTTCTCTTGCCCCTCCTCTCTTTTTTGATTTCAAGGTGGCATTATACCTGGACAATTCATTTTATGATGCTCCTTCGCACACGCTGGGAAACCATAATGACTGTTGTAACTGGTGAGTGCTTGTTTTTCACCCTTAGTTACTACCGGCTTGTGTGGAGAGGGGCAGTGTCATTTCCCACATTGAACTATCACCTAGGAACCTCACTTCTCCATGTAGCTTTCCCTCCAGACTGCCAATGAGCATCAGTGCTCTCCATCAATAAAGGAATGGCTCTTCCGTAAATAACGCTCAAAGGATTTTCTTAAGAAACCAAATTCGTCTTACGTACTTGAGCTCAATCACTTTGTTGTCACTAACGGTGATAGTATAGAGACAGTGCATGTTGTTTGGGTAGTCTGTGTATAAATAGGCAGGACTCTTGATGATTCCAGAAGAGAAATTGAACACACCACCACAGGCTGCAACAGAAGACAGGGGAAAATGAAGAGAACAATGATTAGTACCAGCATGGAAAAATGATTTTGAGATATTCTATACTATTGTGTATTTTTTCCTAAGAGGTAATACTTATTTTTCTTAAAGTGACTTATATCTCCCTTCATTTTGTTTACAAATAATTCTGATTTCCACTGGGAAGGAAAATAAATGACAGCAAGAGGGTAGAAACAACGAAGAATATGGTGGGCGCGGTGGCTCTCGCCTGTAATCCTAGAACTTCAGGAGGCTGAAGTGGGCGGATCAGGAGGGGAAGAGATTGAGACCATCCTGACCAAAATGGTGAAACCCTGTCTCTACCAAAAAAAAAATACAAAAATTATCTGGACATGGTGGTGTTTTCCTGTAGTTGCAGCTACTTGGGAGGCTGAGGCAGGAGAATCGCTTGAACCCAGGAGGTAGAGGTTGCGGTGAGCCTCGAATGTGTACTGCACTCCAGCTTACCGACAGAGTGAGACTCCATCTCAAAAAAAGAAAATAAACAGGGAAGACTATTTACAGGCACATCTTGGAAAGGAATCATTCTGAGTCAAAGTAATGGCCAGCGTGAAAATGAAGAGAAGGAACGTGTCACTTGCTGGAGCGTCACCATCCCTTCCCTGCATTTCATTGACAGGTTGAGAGATGACAGCATAACCATGTATGGAAAAGGCAGGCAGAATGCTGTTCTGGGCATAAAGATCTAGAGAAGACTGTGATCTGGAAATCTGAAATAACAGAGATCCACCTCTCCTCTGTCAGGGATAGAATATTATAAGGCAAAGTACTGGAAATCATTTTTGGAACTTTCCAGTTTAGTTCCTTCTGTGGACTCAAATGTATAGCTCTTCAGTCCCGCGGCTTTGCAGTAGCTGTGAGACTGGTAAGGACTAAACTTTACCCAATTTGTATTAATATCACCGACTCTCAATCCTCAACAAGCAGAGGATTCCAGCAATTAACAGCTCAGTTCCTTGAGCTAGTCAATAAAATGACAGACATAAACAGGTAATAAAGCCCTCTTATCAACAATATAAAATTATTATTTTTGCTTGGGTTTACATATAAGGAGGATCAGATTATGCCATCTGATGATCACTCTCACTGCAGTGAAAAGACCTATCTATGTCTATTTATTTTGTGATTCTAACATTGTAATGGGGTTAATGCATTTTGGAGTATTTCTATGCTTTATACACTATCAATGGACACGTTTCACTTTACATCTGTCAGAAATGAGGAACAAATTGGGGCTGCCACGTAAGGCTCTTTATTTCATTACTGTTTTTGCCTCAGCTAAGCCCACCTTGCAGGGAGTACTCTTCTCTATGTGCTGGTAAGTACTTGTGTGTTCACACCCCTGGGTCCATCTGTAAGTGAATTACATGTCAGATATGGGTGGCTGTCACTCCTTCTCACTTTATACACAATTATGTGGTCTCTGGAAGTTTATCAAGGCCTAAATAACTCCCATCTTTGCACCATGTCAGGATCTGAAGTCTTCACATCAACGACGCTCTTTAGGTGAGACTCTTAACACTAGAATATATTGAATCTTGACTACATCCTTGCAGGAAAATGCAGGATTAAAGAGAAGAAGAATGTAAAGCAGGAGTTTACCTTTCCTAAGCAACGGTTGTGCCAAAAGAATAAAACAAATCAGTCCTTCTCTTTATTCAACAAGACGACGGGAGAGGAAATGTTAATTGCGCAGAGCTACAGAGCCATATGTAATCATACTTTACAAACTGTGGGAGTCAGGATACAGACAGCAGCTAATGTGAACTAACTATGGAGGCCCTTTTCAGAAGGAAATACATGATTTTAGTCTTCACTGTGGATGGGAACAGTGATTTATTCAAAGAGAAACTATTTAGCTTTCTACCTTTATCAATGGGTTTGGTGGAGCAAAGATGAAACAGACCCAAGAAAGATGTCACAAGATTTGTGTGCCAGTTTCACTGCAGCTGAGATGTCCATTGATGGTGTATACATATTGTCAGCAAACTAACCACGCAGGAGGGAAAAAGACTATTCAAGATCAAGAAATGCAACCTTAGAATTTTCTGGGTAGTAACAAATGCCTCTGTCCAGCCTGCTGCTCCTCTTTTCACTTTGCCTTTGATACAGAGAAATTGTAAACTATAGCATAGTTGAATTGTCAGTCTTTTCTATTAGAGCTTGTGCTTTTTGCATAGTGTTTTAAAAAATCATTTCCTATGAGATTGTGAAGACATTCTCTTCTATTTCTTCTAAACTTATAAAATATTAATTTTTGTGTTAGCAAAATGACTCGGGGAAATAAAACAGGCATCTGGAAAATTTGGACTAACAGGCAACTTTGTGTAAGGTATAGAAACAAAAAAATAGCAGCAGAGTTTGCTTGTTTGTTTTGAGACGGAGTCTCGCTCTGTTGCCCAGGTTGGAATGCAGTGGCACAATCTTGGCTCACTGCAACCTCCGCCTCCCAGGTTCAAGTGATTCTCCTGCCTCAGCCTCCCGAGTAGCTGGGACTGCAAGCACTGCTTCCATGGCTGGCTAATTTTTTTGTATTTTTAGTAGCAACGAGGTTTCACCATGTTAGCCAGGATGGTCTCAATCTCCTGATCTCGTGATCCACCGGCCTTGGCCTCCCAGAGAGTAGTGTTTATTTAACTTAAACTATAAAACGAATGTCAATTCTTCATTTGATTTTCAGAGTAGTGCTAGCCAAAGTTCATGAAAAAGGTCCTTTACTTTTTAAGACAAAATGTGTAAGGTGTTTTTTCTGTTTTTTGTTTTTTGTTTTTTTACCATGAACCTCATTGACATTTTTTTCTCTTAAATTCTCTGAATCTTCAAGTTGGTGCTGTATGAATTACAGTGAAAACTCCTTGTATAAATTACCCAGAAAAGAAGAAAATTCCAAACTCTGTCATTATGGCCACTCACAGGTTATCCAATAGGAAAACTTGAATCCGAAGTCTGTGATTTGCCTGTTAGAGTAGAAGTTAAGCAGAACTGGCCCGGCGATGGCGAGGGGTTCAAGCATCTCATTCCCACACACGGTAGCCAATGGGGTGGACGCAACGCTGTAACCCCTGATAATGTGCACGCCATCATTGACACAGCTTCCGGTGACAGCTGAACGAGCTGGACAAGCATGGAACAACCGTATTACGATCAGAACCAACACAAACAATTAATACCGTAAACATAAAAACAAAAATGTTAGGGCAATTCCTGCAGTCACTATAAAAATTACAATGAGAAACAAGAGATATTTAACTTGGTTTCCTGTTGCAATTAACAAGAAAACAAGCACAGGTATGAGAAAACAGGTAAAACTTCACAACAGAAACATTCCACTTTGAAACAATTCAGAATCTCCTTTCTTTATATAATGGTTCATTTAATTCAGTGACTGTAAACTAGGGTCCCAGTTGTCTTCCCAAGAACACCTGGCACTATCTGAAGGCATTTTTGCTGTCACACTGTAGAGTGGAGTAGAGACCAGGGATGCTGCTGAAGACGCTGCCATACACAGGGCAGCTCCCACACCCAGACCCACTGGGACCCACAAAAAACGACCTAGCCCAACATGCCAACAGAGTTGCTACTGAGAAAACTTGCTCCAAGCTTAGGTCCAGATAAGGGACTTCTACCATGGAGATATCATTAGAAATTCCTTAATGTTTACTGAACAACCGTTTTAGATGTTCACACAAACAATAGTGGTGTAAGAGTTTAAGGACTATAAATATATATTATTGTTTTGTTTTCTAATTATATGTAAATATATGCTCCAACCTTCCATCCCCTAAAGAAAAATATAAAACAAAATAAACAAGAAATTAAAAAGACATTTACTACTACAACATATCCAGTGATTTTTATAGGTGAACATATACTGTTAAAATATTAACTGGGATCATACCTAACTTTAATAATATGAAATGACACCCGTATTGTAACCTAATTTGTATTAATACAAAATGACATTCATCATGCATTAAATGATTAAATATTCTTCTAAAACATATTAGGTCTGGGTGTGGTGGCTCACACATGTAACTCCAACATTTTGGGAGGCTGAGGTGGGCGGATCACCTGAGGTCAGGGGTTCGAGACCAGCCTTGCCAATATGGCAAAACCCCAGCTCTACTAAAAATACAAAAATTAGCTGAATGTGGTGGTGCATGCCTGTAGTCCCAGCTACTCAAGAGGCTGAGACAGGAGAATTGCTTGAACCCAGGAGACGGAGGTTGTAGTGAGCTGAGATTGCACCACTTCACTCCAGCCTGGGTGACAGAGCAAGACTTCATCTCAAATAAAATAAAACATTTTATAATTATGAAGGAATGGAAAAAACAGAACTGCTTTTGCACCAACCTAAAATATTAATGCCTATATCAAATTCCAACATACAGGTGTGCCATCTCAGGTCCATCAATCCCCTATTGCTTGAAATTCTAGTCTCCACATTTCTGTAAATGAAAATATTGTTGAAGCAAACATTCCTATACGTATTTGAGGAAGTTTTTCATTATTTCCTCAGAACAAGTATTTAGAAGTTAGAGACTGTCCTAAGGTAAGATTCGTTTTCAGGTTATTAAATGATCCCTAGATGGGTGTTGCCGACCTATTCTCCAACAGCATTTTAGGCATTTGACATTCTTCCCAATTCTATGTTTTCATCGCCCCATAGGAAAATGTTGCATGCATAACAATCACTCCAGTCTCATCCTTCAGTATATGGCTCTCCCAGCCCTAGACAATTACTAAACTATTTTCTGTCTCTATGGATTTGTCTATTCTAGATATGTCACATGAATAAAATCATGTAATATGTGACCTTTTGTGGCTGGCTTCTTTTACTTAACATAATGTTTTTGAGGTTCATCCATGTTGTAGCATGTGTCAGTATGTCATTCCTCTTCATGGCTGAATACTATTCCTTTTTACAGTGATACTGCATTTTGTTTATCTGTTCATCAGCCGACAGACATTTGTTTTGTTTCTACCTTTTGGCTATTATGGGTAATGCTGCTATGAACATTCATGTACATGCTTTCTATTCTTTTGGGTATATAACTAGAAGTGAAATTACTGGCCCCAAAGTTAGGTATGTATTTAATTTTATAAGAAACTGCCAGCAGATGCCTCAAAGTGGTTATATCAGAATACATTCTCACCAGGAAAGTGTGGGACTTCCAGTGCTCTGCAGGGATGCCAACATTTGACATTGTCAGTCTTTTTAATTTGAGCCATTCCAGTACATGTGAAACAGTACCTCACTGTAATATTTAATTTTAATGGTTCTGATTATTAATGATGTGAAATATTTTTCCCATTTTCATTTACAAACCACAAGAGCAAAACACTTCTATTTCATGGAGATGCTAACTTAAACAGGCATCTAATGATCCACATCACCCCAACACACAAAATGTACCTACTTACAAATTCCCCATTGGGAATGACCAAAACTACATTATTTCATATAAGCACATACTATGGCATAGTGGACTCTGAAAGCAAACATACTGTTTTCTATTAGAATACTCTTCCTGTAAGAGCATGCTGACATGCATCATTATGCACATTTGCTTTATAATTTCAAGTCTCCTGGCCACTGGCCTTGGTTCAAAGGTGGGCGTGTGATCTAACCCAATCCAATAAAGGTGAATTTCAACACTCTTGTTTGACATTTGGAAGTTGGATTAGGGGCAGTAGTATGCCGGTAAATATAAAAACCAACTCTCTGAGGGATTTGTGGCATTTGCCAATTTCCATGGTGCAAACACTCCCACCATAACCAATCTCAAGCTATTAACAAGTCATTAAATGCAGAATAGGAATAGATGAGCAAAACTGACTTTTTGCCAGATGGTGCAAGCCAAATCTAGCACACCACGGGATAGAAGCCACCTCTCTTTCTGATGTGGGTGAGGAGTATCCGCTGTGAGAACAGCAACCCTACAGCAATGAGAGGAGCCAGCCTTAGGGTGAGGCTCAACTGGAGTAGCTCAAAGTAAGAATAGAAACAGTCAAATATTTGATGATATAATTAAAATGCTGAATTAAGAGATCTGAGGCACACTTAACTTTGAAACCTTCCAGAATTAAAAACCAATGAATTGCTCCTTTGTGTTTAAACCAGGTTGAATTAAGTTTCCTGTTAATTCTGCCATAAAACCTCCTACTGGCTATGGTAGATACTTTTATGATTAGAGTCACTGTTGCTATTGTTTACACGACCCTACCATCCTGACCATGGTTGATTGATTGATTGATTGCTCCAGTCAATCAATGACAAGGCATGGCATGAGACCCAATCCGGCCCAGTCAGAGGCATTCAAACTGCAACTGAGTAAGAGACAATGGTAGGAGCCAAAGATATTAAACTTGAAAAATGTCTGCAGCCTTCTTTCCTGACACATGAAGGAAGCCAGGATACCGTAAGGGAAATCATGAAGGGAAGCCAGGATACCATGAGATGAAATCACCCAGTATCTTTCTTATAAACCCTACTTTATATCAAAGCTAACTTGAAGATAATTTGCCACCCAAAGAACCTTGACAAATACTTTTTAAAAATATGTCTGTACAGGAAATAGTTGCCACCCCTTCTTAAATCATTTTAAGAGCACATTCATCTCCTTAGCTAAGTTTCTATTCAGCCTACAGAAATCTTGAGGTATCAAGATATACATTTTTAAATAAACCTCAAAGAATTCCCTTATTGTGAAAACCCTGGAATAGAAATATTGCTAATTGGACATAAATCTACAAATTGAAAGTGTGAAAGACCGTCAATGGCCTTTCATGTAATTAGAAGCAATATGATGTTGGAAGAGGACAAAAAAGAAACAAATTGAACTCAGATTCATGGTTTAAATATTGCCAAATTATGTACCTTAGTTATGACCCCACTATTTGTCTTTAAGACATCAAAAACTCCACCAGAATTTAAAAAATTCAAAGTAGATGAGTTTGAGAATAAAATAATTGAGCATTAGTTATAGAAATATCTTTATTTAGCAACAATATGTCAAGTTATAAAACCAAAATCACAGAATGCAAGGAAAAATTGCTGATGCTGGATTGAAATCTTGGTCCCGTATTTGATCAAATAGGCTGCTATGCATGTGTTCTTTAAGCATTAAAGAGTTAATTGTTAAATTGTTGGGCTAATGATGTAGACAGTCAAAGTGGCAGTTGTCTTAGAAAACTGTGAAAAGGCTGTGAAACAGAAGGTAAAGCATGACTTATACTTGATTATGTTGCCAAATAGTTGATTCAAGGAACTAGTTGAAATACAGAAAGTTCATTCACGAAATGGCAGTGGTAGAAGACATAATCAAAACTCATTAATGATGCATAAAATGTCTATATTGAACCATAAGGAAGTTTGTTGGGGAAATGCAGAGCAAGTTGAGAGGGGATTTTAGATTTTTTGTAGATGGCAACAGAATATCAACTAACTAAACCAATCATGTAAGACAGTCTGCTTTTTCTCAAAGCCTGATTCAGTAAAATCTAAAAGTTATAATGTCTAGCAACTTATTTCATGGATTAAAACATTCTTGTATCCTTTATAGTAGTCATTTCTTTAAGGTAGGATGTTATGCCCTTTCAAATTTTGTTCATAAGAAATCAAACATGTATATAATATCATAAGTTGGGAAAATTACCTAAAGTCCAAGAAAATATCAAAAATTAACATGAACAAAGTAATTTGCAAGAAAATGAGATATGAGTGTTACTTGGCATTAAGTAATTTACACACATATCACAGTCCAAACTTCTAGATATCCCAACACTGCATTAGATAAAAAATATCAGCAGTGACTGAGATCTATCATCTGTCTGGTTAACTCTGGATACTGGTCTCCTCAATAGAGGCATGATTCAGAGGAGGGGAGGCACGTACAGTACGCAGCTAAGTTCCATTGAGCATGGAGGCCAAACAAAGCAAATTGGAGTGTAACACAGGAAAACAAGGGGATTCACAGAAGCTACACCATCCGCCCTAGTGCTCTGCCAATTTGAATAAAACATCAACAGGAAGCATTCCAAAAAGACCATTGCCCACTTTTTTCTAAAGTAATGTGGAATGCGACTACATTCTGAATTATTTAGAAACAATTGAGAAAGCAAAGACAAGCAACAGCAGTGGAGCGATCCCAGTTTTTAAAAAATTTAAATAGGAGGAAATAAAGAAAACTGCCAAAACTCATTTATTGTGCTTCTTGATGGGGAAAAAAAGTCAAAAAGAAAAATCTAGAATTAATTTCACTTTTTTTTTTTTACTTTTTTCTTTAAGCTTTCTATTAGATATAATCCATAAACTGGGACTTGTAAGTTAATCAAAGAGAATTTAGGCAAATATTAGGTGTGAATCTGGGCCCACTCCTCTTGGGGCTTTGAAGCCATCTCTAGAGGACAATGAGCAAAGGCATCTCTCCCTTTGGTGCTTAAATCTCATGTGCTAAGTCCTGCTTCACCCTCCAATGCTTTTCAAGAATTACTGGACCTGAGAAAAACTGAGTTTACAGTTTACTGCATGTAGAATTTTTAAATTGAGAATTTCTAAATTCCTCATTATCAACAAGGCACATTATGTTACTATCCAATTTCAATGGAAGAACAATCAAGGTTTAGAAGTCACTGTCTTGCTTCAGTGTGCCTTGTGAAGTGCTTCATCTATGAAGCAAAATAACTGGATCTATAATTTTTTTTTAGCAGATCGAGGGCATCTAGTTGGCCACATGAATAATGAGAACACAAAAGTATATTTGGGGACTGTTCAATATTTGGGAAAATAAACAAGCATTTATTTAATAATAGCAGATTCTAAAATAAAGGCAAACATCAATAGTCTATAGTTCATGGAATGTCTAGTATTGGAAGTGTAAAAATAATGAGAAAGTTAGAACAATTTAGACCAACATTAAACTTAGAATGACCTACTTTGTGGTAAGCAGAAAGTAGGTCACTGAGCCTTTGTAACCTAAGAGTAGCGGGTGGTTCAACAATCTGTATATTTCCCTTCACAGTAAAACCTTCCCCAAGTGTTGTCAATGTTTAGTAGATACAATGAAGGGACAAGCATGTTTCCTCACAGTATTTTGTAGCCTGGGATAGCACATTTTTTCCTTGCCAATTTCACCTTTCGTGCTAATGGTCCACGAAGATGACAGATCTAGAACCTTCATCACAACCTAAGTCATTGCTGGCTCTGCTGGGATGGGCTCAGAAATGCCTGGCCATTTGAACAGTCTCTCAGAAACAGTTCCAAGTGACTATAGTAGCTGAAAGGCCAAGGCTCCTTCACTAAAGCTATGACCTTCCTGGAGCACAATTCTCAGTTTCATCACAATATACTGCACGTGAATCCCTCAGGCTCACTTTAGAAGGGCTGGGGAAAGGTTACTTTTACAGTAACTAGCGAATCTCTAGCTTAGTGATGGTATTTGATAAATGTCAGCATTGATATGGTTAAGAAGAATAATCTCATTATAGAATAAATTTTATTAATGTCGCCCTTTTGGGGAATCACCATAATTCAATGAATCTATAGCCAGAAATTACTCATGAAGCAGTCTGAAAATGCTGAACACTTGAACACTGGAAATGCCACAAGGCATTATCGTAAGGACATCATCTTAGAAAATAATCAGTCTTCAACTAGGTGAGGATTGGAAAATCCATTAGTGGAAGCAGAAATCATTTAATCTAACATTATCTGACTTTCAGAACTACTACTATACATATATACATATATACATATATATATTGGGGACACACACACACACACACACACACAAACACACACACATATATAGCCAAGTACTATCCATATAAAGTAAGTATCAGAAAAAAAGGTGAAGTAATTTGCACAAAGTCACATGAATAGCAGTAAGTGGCCAACCTGGCATTAAGAACCATCCTAAATGCTGTGCTCACCTCCTCTCAACTACACTGAGATATGCCAGGGTTCCCCTTTATCCCACCTGGTCAGTTAAGCTCAGGGAGCTGTCTGAGGACAGTATAGAGTCCCTTATCATAATACATACACCACTGGTATCAGCAGTGCTTTCTGTGGCTTTATAGTACAATTACCAGCCTCCATTCTTAGTCTGAAAGCTATGGGCATGTGACATGCATGTGTTTATTTAACTTAATGAGTACAAACACAAAATCCAAGCCACATGTTTTTTCCCCTGCTATTAAAATAATTATCCTCAATTATAAAAATAATATAAAAGCTATAAAGAAGAAAATAGGCTGGGTGTGGTGGCTCACACCTTTAATCCCAGCACTTTGGGAGGCCGAGGAAGGCAGATCACAAGGTCAAGAGTTCAAGACCAGCCTGGCCAACATAATAAACTAAAAATACAAAAATACAAAAAATACAAAAATTTTGTCTCTACTAAAAATACAAAAAACTAGCTGGGCATGGTGGCATATTCCTGTAGTCCTAGCTACTCAGGAGGCTGAGGCAGGAGAACTGCTTGAACCTGGGAGGTGGAGGTTGCAGTCAGCCGAGATCACACCATTGCACTCTAGCCCCGGCAACAGTGCGAGATTCCTTCTCAAAAAAAAAAAGAAAGAATGAAAGCAAGAAGGAAGGAAGGAAGGAAGGAAGGAAGGAAGGGAGGGAGGGAGGGAGGGAGGGAGGGAGGGAGGGAGGGAGGGAAGGAAGGAGGGAGGGAAGGAGGGAAGGGAGGAAAGAAGCATCTCCTATAACTCTATCACAGTGGTGACAGCTGTTAAAGTGCTGGTTAATAGCCTTACAGATTTTATTCATACACATATTATTTTAAAAGGAAAATTGGATCATCTTATACAAACGATTTTACCCTCCCTCAAGCCTTCATACACCATGGGCATCTTTTTATGGTACTGGGATTTTGTACTAGCAAATGCTGCAAAGATGATATTTTACTTTATATTCCATTTTTACAGTGACATACATTGATTTATACTTGCCACTGTTTTAAGCAAACACATGTGCCAGAAATTACAGCTGCAGAGACGTAGGAAAAGGCAGTGAGGTAATAGGAAAAAGGATTAAGTAAGAAAGGCTTTGTTAAATGTATACACTTATGAGTTCTGACATGTCATTTTTATTTTTATAAACCATAAATTTTCCAGATGTTGAATGCTACAGAACATTTTGCAAAGCGTAACCATTCATTGCCATGACAGGCTAACCCAAGAGTAAGAAATTTCAAAAATACAAAGGTAGCTTAACAAATTTGCAGATAAATTGTGGTTTAGAAATAGAAAGCCACTTTGTAAAAAAAAAAAAATTACTAATATGATTATGAGTGGTTGAAAATACCCTTCTATTTGAAGGGATTTCCTTTCCACAGAGTCATAGCATCCATTAAACATCAAATTGTGTCTACTGTCAGTCAACGCCCAGCTCACATCAGCCACTTCACTGTTCCCTCTGCCAACAGCCCATTCCCTAGAGTGGGAGAACAACACAGAGGGGTGCTTGTGGCCAGGAACTCAGGCACTAGGGAGTCAGAACAGAGAAGATGAAAATGACCAAGAGGAAGCAGGTGAAGAACACCCCGTGGTAATATTTAATAAAAGCAGGGCACGTGTATTACTTTTATTAATTCACTCACTCACCAATATTTGTTGAACACCTATGTTGACTCGACAAGACAGTTTTTCTCACTGGTTTGGTTAACAGCTTGTGCATGAATGTGGGTGTGTGTATGCACATATATGTGTATAAACTTTAAATGCAAGTGAATAAATTAAAAACTACATTCACATGAAATATTTCAGACTTATTTTCTTTAAGCCATTTATGCAATGCTTATGTTCTTAAAGCTCTTTCACTATTTTTTTTACTTCTGGATGTAATACATAGAATAATACTTGTAATCTTTAAAAAACTGGGTGAAATTTTAATGCTTATATTAAATCTACTCTGTAAAGTATTTTCAATGTTTTCTTTAAATGATGATTTTTAGACTTCTGCCTCTACTTACTCCTCATTCATTTCTGAAGAATCAATTAGAGTTCACTTAAGAATAAACCTATCTTCCATGGCTATGAGCAAAAGACGGGAGATAAGTTTTGGCAAGGATGTGGAGAAAAGGGAACTTTTCCTTGTACACTCTTAATGGGAATATAAATTAGTGAAGCCATTATGGAAAAATGCATGGCAGTTTCCCAAAACATTAAAAATAGAACTACCATATGATCCAGCAAGTTCACTTCTGGGCATAGATTCAAAGGAAATCAAATCCGTGTGCCAGAGAGATAACTATACTCTTAGGTTCACTGCAGCATGATTCATAATGACCGAGACGTGGAATCAACCTGAGTGTCCGTCCATGAATGAATGGATAAAGAAAACGTGGTAAATCTACACAATGGAATACTCTTTGACCTTAAAAAAGAATGAAATCTTGTCATCTGTGACAACATGGATGAACCTAGAGGACATTATGCTAAGTGAAATAAGCTACACACAGAAAGACAAATACTGCATGATCTCAGCAGCATGTGGAATCTAAAAATGTCAAACCCATAGAAGCAGAGAGTAGAATGGTGGTTATGACAGGCTGGTGGGGTACGTAGGCGTGGAGATATGGGATATGCTGGTCAAAGGATACAAAACTTCAGCCAGGAGGAATAAGTTCAGGAGATCTATTGCACAACATGGTGCCTATAGCTAATAACAAGGTTGAGTACCTGAAATACTTGAATACTTGCTGAATACTTAAAAACTTCTAAGAGAGATTTTAAAGGCTCTCAACACAAAAAATGGTAAGTTTGTGAGTGAGTGTACATGTTAATTAACTGGATATAGCCATTCTACAACATATATGTATGTCAAAACATGTAGTACTGTGAGTGAGTGTACATGTTAATTAACTGGATGTAGCCATTCTACAACATATATGTATGTCAAAACATGTAGTACACCATACACATACAATTACTGTCAATTAAAAATAATTTTGTTAAAGAAGAATAAACTTACCTTCTAAGTGGAAAGACACAAAAGCCAAGAGGACCACTGACTGAGGATTGGCCTCTATGACATAGGTGCAGTTCATGTTGTTGTCATATTGTTTTGGGTAATTTGGAGAAATGATGTAACCTGAAGGGCCAGTGAAATTACTTCCACATCCTATGTGGGAACAAAAAGTCATCAACAGATTCTTTTTTTTCTCATGTGAAGTATCTATTTTGTCAGTGAAGGAAAGATACATTTTCTGAAATTCTCTAGAGATATAGTTCCCTGAGATATTCCAAATGGAAGAAGAACAAAGAGAATAAAGCTCTGATTTAAAAACATACATATGTGCATAATAAGAACATTATATATTTTTAGAAAATGCTGCAGAGTTTTATGGATTGAGTCCTAGAAATACTACCACAAATCCACTGTAAATCCCATAATATTCAGGTATTAAGAAAGGATAAATTAGCAAAGATCTAATATGGTTCACATAGATAAAGCAGTAAAACTGATCAAAAATGATTTGCACCTGATTAGTACTTTACAAACTTAATGTTTTTAAAACGTCTTATTATTAGAAAATTGCTATTTTTGTTACCATTGTAATATAGCCAGAACAACAGTTGCTTTTAAAAAATAGTTGGATTTATTAACACCAACTCTTATCAAATTCTTACACGCATCCCTGGTTTTCAAAACAAAAAGAAATTCGGCCAACAGGAACACGCCTTTGCTTCTCTTACTTGAACACTGCTACATTTCCCAGTAATCTAGTAGTGTAAGGTAGTTAGAAAATCCTTCCTAACCGAAATTAGGAAGGAACATTCTCAAAGAAATTCTCAACAGATTTTTTTAGAATTAGATCTATCCTTCCTAACCAAAATTAGGAAGGGACATTCTCAAAGAAACTGGCTTCCAAAGTTGACTGAGCATGAGAACCCTCTGGCTGACAGTTAAAACAGGCAAGACCTCGCTCATGGAAATTCTGAATTCAGACAGGTCTGGGGTGAGGTCTAGGAATCTGCATGTGGTTCAAGCCCCCCAGGGGATTTTGTGGTCAAGGTGCCACAGGCCAGGCACACTGGTTGCTTACTAACTAGCCACCTGCGCTTCTGCCCAATATCAGCCCACTCTGGGTTCCAGGCTTATTTCTAGACATTGGCTAGTGCCCCTCATGGCTTTTATATCACTTCTCAATTCAGTTTCACTCTCACTGATATTTAGATGAAAGGTATCTTCTCAGGATTAGGTGACTCATCCTCACCCTAGATCTCATGTACCCCATCTAGACCCCCAGGTTTAGCCAACCCTGTCTGCCTGCAACAACCACATTCCCTCCAAGACCTCTGGGTCTGGTTCTTAGGGCTACTTACGGCTAACAAAGGATGCAGAGAAGCCCTGGGCTGATGCCTCCTGAGACTGGAAGACGGCAGTGAATGTGTTACTTGGTATGACGATGGGACCTGGAGCCACGTTCCCACAGCCGGTGGCTAGCAGGGCTTTGTCGACCTCCTCAGTTCCTGCCCACACCTAGCAGGGCCATACACAGAACTTTAATGCTCGAGGGTTTCCATCAATATTTTAATGCACTTAGGTTTCAAAATAATGGCCACGCATATCCAGAACTAAGCACAAGAGTAAATAAAACACAGACAAATCTGCAGTATTTTCTTTTGAGAATAATTTTTTAAATTATACTTTAAGTTCTGGGGTACATGTGCAAAACGTGCAGGTTTGTTACATAGGTATAAATGTACCATGATGGTTTGCTGCACTCATCACCCCGTCATCTACATTAGGTATTTCTCCTCATGCTATCCCTCCCCTAGCGCCCCACCCCCTGATTACCCCTCCCCTAACCCCCGCTTCCTGATAGGCCCTAGTATGTGATGTTCCCCTCCCTGTGTCCATGTGTTCTCATTTTTCAACTCCCACTTACGAGTGAGAACATGTGGTGTTTGGTTTTCTGTTCTTGTGTTAGTTTGCTGAGAATGATGGCTTCCAGCTTCATCCATGTCCCTGCAAAGGACATGAACTCATCCTTTTTTATGGCTGCATAGTATTCCATGCTGTATGTGCCACATTTTCTTTATCCAGTCTATCACTGATGGGCATTTGGGTTGGTTCCAAGTCCTTGCCATTGTGAACAGTGCCACAATAAACATCCATGTGCATGTGTCTTTACAATAGAATGACTTATCATCCTTTGGGTATATATCCAGCAATTCCATTGCTGGATCAAATGGTATTTCTATTTCTAGATCCTTGAGGAATTGCCAAACTGTCTTCCATAATGGTTGAACTAATTTTTTTAAAGCCGCTTTTGAAATAGCATGTCCCATGGTTGACTTCTCTAAGGAGACTGCATTCCTTTTTGCATAGCTGGGTGGTGATTTTTTTATATCCAGCTTCCTGGATCACTGTTTGGTTTCCTCTTAGCTTTTAGTGGCCCTGACCTAGCCAAGCTTCCCGGGTGCTGAGGGAGACAGAGCAGCCAGGTAGGTTCACTGGCACTCAGCCCTGCTCCTAAAAGGGTAGCAAACTGTAGTCACAGCTGCACAACCTCACCAAACAAGAGGCACATGAATAAAGTGGGCATGAATCCAAGAATACATATAATCAGCATGAACTGCAATAAATCAGAACACACCTTGGCTGTGTTGAATGGTAAGGTCCGTTTTGATGTAAGGCTGACATCCAGTCAGTGTTTGCTATTCACCAAAGACAGGGTTGGCAACTCCCAAGTAGACCTGGGCTGTCACTTAATTGGTCTGGCCACCTTGAGTGACCGGACATATATACGCATGGAAAAAACAGTCGCTGGGAAATAAATGGTGAGCACCAAAATTCCAAATCAAACCAATTCTTAATAGTCCAGGGAAAAACAGAGAAATTGATCACAGAATCACAAATTTACATGCAAACTTCCAGCTATAAAACGAGACTGTGTTGATCTATTTGTTTTCTCAGTATGTTTTCTCTTTGTTGTTCAGACTGGGTGAATTCCACTGTTCTACCCTCAAGTTCATTGATTCTGTTCTCTGTCATCTCCATGCTACTATTAAGCCTATTCAGCAAATTCTTTATTCCTGTTACTGTTTTTTAAGTTCTGTAATTGCTATTTAGTTCTTTGTTATAACCACTGTTTCTTTGCCTATTTCCTATTTGTTTCAAGAGAACTCAGTGATTGCTGACGCATGTTTATGGAATCTACTTCAACATTCTTGTCATAGAGTTCAACATCTGATTTATCTCACTGTTGACATCACCTGATTCTTTTCTCTTTCAAGTTGGGATGTTCTTGATTCCTGATGTTTCTTTCTGATTGAATCCTGGACATGTTATTTATTAAGTTAGGAGACTTTAGGTCCTATTTAAATCTTTTTTTTATTTTAGCAGGCAGTCACCCTGTTTATTTTTTCCACGTGGCCTTGCATATTTTGTGGGCTATGGTTCCGGTGGCTCTTCAGTGTTCAGCATCTGTGTGGTGTAATTTTGATCTGCTTAATTTAACGGTGCTGCTGGGGCGCTTACTAGTTCTTGCTGGTGCTACCTGAGGGGCTCTGTGTGTTTCTCAATTGGAGGTAAAGGGTACAGTAATTCTCCCCTACCAGTGGCCCCTGGGTACCTCAATGTCTCTGGACAGAAGAGGAGCATGTCTGGCTTGTGGGGACAAAGAGACTTCCAAGACTGGGCCACTTTCTGTGACTGGCCCATTTTTCCAGTCCCACCTGCCCTGGTGTCTCTGGGTGAGTGAAGAGAATCTCAGTTTTCTTGGTGTGAAGTGGCTCCCGGCAGCGGCTACTTGCCGAAGCTGGGTCCCTTTACTGGTTTCGCCCACCCACACAGCATCTCTGGGCAGAAATAGGTATCTCAGGCCCAGCAGGAGAAGATGAGCACTTCGCATGGCCACTTATTTTTGGCAGGGTTTCTAATCCATCCCATTCGCCAGCAGCAATGGGCTTGCCCAATGTTGTCAGAGGGATCCCCATTCAATCCAGAGAAGGAATGAGCCTAGACCATTTCCCACATTCTAGTTTTACAACCACAGCATTTGAAAGCTTTACTTAAGTCTGAATACTTGATATTGATTCATCTCATGAGAAGAGAGTTCACTTATTTCATGGAGAAAGCAATTAAGGAAAGTATATATTAAATGTGTTTTGTTATATACATATGTCATATACATATGAGATTTTCATTTTAACAGTAAGCATGGATCAATGAGATGTAAAACATCACTCGAGAGATGATATGAAGTAGTAACACTGACAATAAAAGCCACTTGGACTCATCAGGTGATTTTATATTCCACGTACTTAGCACTACCTATGTTATTACATCAGATTACCTCCAAAGCTTAAACAGCCCTACTAAAGAAGGAATCGTGTTCTTTATTTTACAGTTGAGTAACTTAAAGTCCAATTGTTTAATTAGCTCCGAGAAGAACATGCAGGTGGTAAGTATGAGAGATATGAATGGAGGGCTAACATGACCAGCATTATTTCCACTGGACATGCACAGTGAAAATAAGGCACACTTTCTCTATAAGGTACACCTTTTAGAGACATAACTTAGAAGAAGCAAAATAGCACAGACTAAATGAATTTCTAAGACAGTCATCAGAGTCACAAGTCAGTGAAAAGGGACAAGCCAATGCCACATGAGCAGAATTTGTAACTTTGGAGAAAAAGACTTGTGCTCCTGATACCATTTCCATCATTTTTACACGGATTCTCACGGTCTTTTCAGCCTGTGGGCTCCCAAGGCCCAAGGTGAGGCTGGCTTTAGCTGCTTCTTCAGGGTTCTATAATTTTTGTGGCATGCTTTAAATTTTGCCTATGACAGTGCCCTACATTATAAAGGGCATTTTCCCTTTAGGATCTATTAGAAAAGTAAGAAAGAAAAGAAATTCTAACATCTAACAGCTGAGGTTTCTCACTTTTCATCCAAGGAATGAATCCAGGCAGCAAAATGTTCTTACTTTTGAGAGACCATGAATCATTTCTAGTTTAAACATTAATGTTCAAAAAACCAACTCGGCTCCAATGAAATGAACGAGTGTACTAACCTTCACGAAGCTATTCTGACATTGTCCATCACCGCTGGGGATTAGGAAGTTGTTGTCAAAGCTGATCTCCAGGTGTTTACTTTGGTGAGTAATGACTGTCCAGGAACATCTGCTGTTTTCAGGAAAATTCTGAGGCCAGTGAGGGGATCTGATTGTACCATTATCTGAATGAAATATTCCACCACAACCTGAAATATTACCACGTAAAAAGCCATCAATCTGCAAGGAAAGTAATTTTGGAAACTCAAGGCTGCTACAGAAGGAACATTTCTAAATGTGAGATTTCAGTTCATCATTTTTTACAAGTGATCATCTTCCAGGCAGGTGCACAGCAAGCTCTCTCCATAAATGCAAAGGTGAGTTAAATTGAGAGGAAACTTCAGCTGTTACAGTTTTGTTACAGTGATATTGAACTCAACTGAGACCACTAATCCTTGCCATAAAGAGGATAGATTTCCAGCTTGTCTTCAAACAATATCTGTAATTTTATTCTCTGTGAGGCTATGTAGTATATGTGACCTGGGAATGCTAAGTTCTGTATTTTATTACCATTAACACATGAGAATATAACTCTACACTTCATTTTCAATTTTAACTGTACTAGAGAAAGTGATTTTGAGTTGGGAAAAAATCTTTTATTAAGCAATCTGGCTCATATATATTGAAACTGTCTGATGAATCAAAATTAATTACATGGATCAAAGGAAGAAAAATCTAGAACTATTTTCATACTTTTAAACATGTATTTAAGAGATGACAAAGAAAAATATGAACTCAAAATGAAATGAAGTTCAAGAGGCATTCTCTGAATCTTTTGCTGTGAAATCTTTGGAAATCAGGGATTCACCTAAAACTCCCTTCTGTTTTCAGCAACAGCCAGTGGTTTTTAATGAGGGAAAGTCTGACTCAATCTACAAAGAGCTTCATAATGACTGTGACTCTACCCGAAATAATTGTCTTGTGTGCTATTCAAGATTTACAGAAATCCCAAATAAAGTATCTGATATAAGTCTCTTTATTCTGAGAATTTTCACAATGCTTATACTTTCTATGCACAAAAACTATTCTTTTAGAATGAAATCTGTCCTATTTTGACTCAGTACCCATGTACTACAGCATATGTTCTAAACCACAAATCTTATCTTGCCACCTTCCTTCTCAAAACTCTTCAATAGCTTCCCATTGCTCAAGGGATAACATACAAACCAAGGCTCTTTGTGTTGTGGACTTATTTTCCTGCCCTCAGCCACTGAGCATTCTGCTTCGAACCTCCAAATATTTTCAAGTACTTGTGATTTCAACTCATGTTTCTATTACCTGAGATTCCTGGGTTGTGCCATGCCCTTTTGCCCATAAAGACAGCATCATGACGTGTTGAGATCAAAGTTTCTGGACTCAGCTGCCTGAGTATATTCAAATCCTGACCCTACCATTATCAGCCATATACTTGGGCAAATGATCAACCCATGCATCCTAAGTCTCTGCCCACGCAAAACAGAGACGCTTTGTACTGACACTGTGTTATCCCACCAGGGTTGCTATATGAGATGACATGTGTAAACATTCAGAATTAAGCCTAATGTAAAGTAGGTAAAAAAACGTACATGTTATAAGTTCATCAATAAGTTTAGACCATACATCACTAAAAAAATTGAAGGAAGAAAACATTTGTTTTACCTAAAGTTTGTGTGTTCCATGTAGCATAAAATCCACCACCTTCCAACGAATGGTCTGAGTTGAAACTCAGGAGCAGCTGATTGGAACCTGACTGTACTGTCCTAGGATTTGAATTTCCACAGTATTGTCCTATGATGGGTGACTCAGGGGACCCACCGTTCCTGACAGTGACAGAGTCCCAAGCACAAGTTGTATGGGGTTCAATATCAAAGCTACTAAACGTGAGCTGCAGGAGAAAAGAGAAATAATGAGTTGTAAGTGAGCTTTTATCAACCTTGATTAAAGCCCTTGATGTAGATAAGGCCCTTACAAACCCTTTTATTTTGTTTTAATTTTTACAATTGTGTATTTTTGTCTCATTCAATTCTCCCTTCCCCTCTACTTGTTTTCCTTATTGAAGGCTCTCTTAGAAATTTTGAGGAAAGACATTTCTCTAGTTTGACATGGCAATTCCTGTTAAGAACATGGATATACTTCTCTAAGATACAGAATTATCTTCTATGTATATCTTTCTCTATGCTTAAAAAAGAGATTTCACTCTTCATTAACTATAGGTGCCTATGCATGTGCTTTAGTGAGAGAACATTAGAGAAAAACAGTGATCTCATTGTAGAATCAAAGCCTTCTGTAATCAATTGCTTACTAGAAGAGCTCCATTTCCATGCTGGACAGGCTATTGTGGTTCTATAGTCTCAGAATCATTTCACCCAGTCATTAGCACTCACAGTGATGGTGTGCCCCTGTGGGGCTTCCAACAGCCAAGAGCAGTGGGTCAGGCTGTCATAGGTGTTTGGATAGTTGGGGCTTGTGATCACTCCACTCTCACCTATCTGTATTCCGCCACAATCTGAAATGAGATTGGTAACCCTCTCAATAAGATAGAAGTATATATTTTTGAACCTGTAAAGCAAAAGTAGTAATCATAGCTATGAGATTTTGTAATTAACAATATAATAAGGTCCAGCACAGTGGCTCAAGCGTGTAATACCAGCACTTTGGGAGGCCAAGGTGGGCGAATCACCTGAGGTCAGGAGTTTAAGACCAGCCTAGCCAACATAGTGAAATCCCATCTCTACTAAAAGTACAAAAATTAGCCAGGCATGGTGGTGTGCACCTGTAGTCCCAGGTAATCAGGAGGCTGAGGCAGGAGGATTGCCTGAACCGGAAGGCAGAAGGTGTAGTGAGCCAAGATCGTGCCACTGCACTCCAGCCTGTGTGACAGAACAAGACTCCATCTCAAAAATCTATCTATCTATCTATCTATCTATCTATCTATCTATCTATACATATAGATAGATAGAATATATTAGATAGATAGTATACACACACAGTATATATGTGCATACATACGTATAAATGAAATTAAATAGAAGCAAAGTAAAATTGGAAGTTTAGGAATAAAATATTCCATATGGTATTGGCAAAGAAAATTGAAAACTGAAAAACAAATACATTTTTGAAGCAAAATATGGTCTGACGTTCAACACAAATAATACTGTTTATGAAATCTGATACTTTCAATCTTATAAAGCAAAATCAACTGGCAAGATGGTTGAGTGAGTAGATAACTAATTTCATCCTTTTCTTCAACCAGCCATTTGGCTATAACACAAAGCAATGTTAGATAAAACCATAACTAAAACGTAATTTGATCCATAGACAACTCAATGGAAAGAAAAGCAGCTCTCCAAAATCTAGAAGCAGTAAGTAGACTCCAACTGAGAGGCATGAAACTGAATGAGTGACAGTCTGAGAGGCTAAAGAATCCAGGTGTGGATCCCAGGGTTGGGCTCTAAGGTTTGGGTGACCAGGCAGGAGGAGAAGATAGGGCTCTGGGTCTCCACAAAAGAAAGGACTAGAATTGAGACTTTTACATAAAGCTGGGAATCTAAACAAACTGCCATGCTAGTGAAAAGGGACTAGAAAACCTCCCATAGCCTAGAGAAGCAGTCAAGAGTAGGGCTGGGTTTTCCAGCACAAACTCTGAATGTTGCATATGCAAACTCAACACAAAACACTTGCAAAAAATATCCGTTATGTGTATAAAACACACATCATGACAAAATAGGATTTATCCCAGAAACCAAGGATGGTTCACCAAGAAAAAGACATCTTTCATATAATTTGTCATATTAACTTATAAAAGGAGAAAAAGTTGGATCATCTCGATGGATGCAAAAAATCATCTGATAAAATCTTACATCCATTTACATTTAAAAAGTGCTTTTGCACACTGAGGGTGGAAGGAACTTTCTTTAACAAAAGACATTTGTTGGAAACTTAAGAGCAACCGATATATTTAATTAAAAAATGTCATAGACAGTCACATCCAGGTCAGAAACAAGATGCTATAATTCCTTCTGTTCAATATTATGATGGTGGCCCTAGCTAGGGAAATGACGCAAGAAAATGAAATGAAGTACTGAGGCTGAAAGAAAAAAGAACTAACATTTGCAGAAGACATGACTGTTTACACAGAAAGACCAAAGAGAATCTATAGGCAACATATGAAAACTTACAAGAGGATAGCCGGATCTTTGGACTGAAGATACATGTATGAAAATTATAAAATTTCTAGATATAGGCCACAACCAATTAAAAAATGTCATTTAGAAAATCTCATTGATAATATCAACAAAACTAATAGCTACCTAGAAATAAGTCTAGCAAAATATAAAAGAAATCTTTATGGAAAATAATCATTAATCTTTATAAATAATTGGATTGAGGTCTTAATGATAATTCTCACCTGTAAAGGAATACTGTGCATGGAATCCAATGTGTTCTACACGTTCATTGGTGACAAAGTGTATCCATACCTGAGAATAGGGTATAACCAATGGCAATGTAGGCACTGAAGAGCCACAAAGTCTCCACATCAGGGGCCCATCTGCATCACCTGAACGAAATAATACACAAAGTGCCATTATGGATATAGCTTTTGAGAAATACATTCGATGAATTTGGTGAGAACAAATTTCAAAATATTCACTGACACACATTTGAATTCTGATTTAGTAGCAGACACTGTACAAAGCTGCTTTGTTTTTGTCAGCTGCAAAGGAAAGTCCCTCCAGCAGAGTAAAACAAACATAAAAAAACAAAGCAATTTTGGAATGAACCTCTCTCTACTGTGGATGCCATTGTGCTCCAGTTTGTGTTTTCATAGTTATTTCAGCATATCTAAACAGAGATACAATGAATTAAAATGCACTTTTGGACACACCTTTTGTAAGGTGTAAGAAATATAATATCAACAGTGATAAAATATATCCTCAAGATAAAAGTGATCACTGCCTAAAATTTGAAAGATTTGTTCACTGTATTCAATCAACTAAAGTGAACACAATATTTAGCACTCAGGCCAAGAGCTGTCAGATCTGAGCTGAATATTTTTTATAAAGATTACTTTTCATGGATTTGATGAACATAGAGCACCAAGAGAGCTCTCATTTATCTGCCTTCTCTTTATTCTTTCAGATGAACATCACTGATCTTCTAAATCAATGATATATAGTATTTTAACTGCCTCAAACCTGAGGAAATAGAGACGACTGCATTTAGCTGAATGAAATTTTAGATACAACTGTTCTGCTTAATACTACAAGCCTGTGGTTTTGAATTCATCAGAATTCCATGGAGAACGTTCTCAAACCACAAGCACCCTTTCCCTCATAAGCCTTTTTAGACTCATCAGCCTCAGAGAGGTGAAGGGATCCTCTGGCTGAGGCCCTTGGTCTGTGAGCACAGGCTCTATCAAATTCTCCTTCTTGAAAATTCTGTCGCTCATGTTCTCAAAGGTAACTAGCATTGACCTCTCCGTTTCCCAA
Organism: Leontopithecus rosalia; assembly: GCA_028533165.1. Lineage (NCBI taxonomy): Eukaryota > Metazoa > Chordata > Mammalia > Primates > Cebidae > Leontopithecus > Leontopithecus rosalia. Next base: position 14,915,136 of record CM052669.1, read on the forward strand.
GGACATCTCCACCAACTAACGGATGAGCTTCTGCTGCTTTCAGCCTCCTTTTCTTTATATTTTGGGATAGCAAAGAACGTAGCAACACTTTGATAGTATGAATTACTACATATTATTTATAATATTATTGTCTTCCTCTACTTGTTTATTTACTGAGAAGAAAGTGTCAACATAATACAGGAAGCAACATAATCAATAACTTATAGCTTGACTATTGGAAAGAACAAAAATGGATCCATCCTCCTTCAATACAGAGTTTTAAAAATTCTTAAGAGAGTCATGGTTTATTTTGTACACCGCAGTCCTTTTCAATCACGAAAACAAAGATAAATGACTGCTTGGAGGTTATTTCCCCAAATAGCTTCCATGTGTTTCTCCATCTGGTACGTTGCAAAACTTTTAACTCCTAAGGGCTCAGAAGAATGTCACTGCCCCTTTATAAATCCTGGAAGTTCAGCAAACTGCCGACACATGCTGACCATGGTAAGTCCCGGTCTCCTTGGAAAAGAGTCTTGATCATAGCAGACTCTCCCTTGGGCAAGTCTCACATGCCAAGAAACCAAGCAACTGTAACACAGGCCGGCCTAGCTGTACAGTGATCCTCCTCACTCACTGTTCGTGGGGTTCATTTTTCTCCACTGACCACACACAGAACTACAGCTTTGTTTGAACAGAGTTCTTGTAGATTGCATGTGCCTATGTTAGAGCCATTTGACTCCCTTCATTTTTGGTGGTCTCCAAGCATAAGAAGAATACTGTAGGCCAGGTGTGGGGCTCATGCCTGTAACCCCAGCACTTTAGGAGACCAAGGAGGGAGGCCAGGAGTTTGAGACCAGCCTGGACAACATAGGGTGACCCCGTCTCTACAGGAAAATTTTAAAAATTAGTTGTACGTGGTGGTGCACGCCTGTAGTCCAAGCTCTTTGGGAGACTGAGGCAGAAGGATCACCTGAGCCTGGGAGGCTGAGGCTGCAGTGAGCTATGATCACACCACTGCACTCTAGTCTGAGCAAGAGAGTGAGATCCTGTCTCAAAATGATGACAATAGCAACAACAACGAAAAGATAGAAAGAATCTTGTAGATAAATAATAGAATGTGTTCTTAGAACTCACCCACTCGAAACTCAAGGACATCAAATTGACAGTCTTGGTGACTTTCTAGGTAAAAGTCTTCAAAATGAATGTAAATGGATGAATTTTCCGGACGTGGATTGCTGAGAGTCCATTCGCAGTTCAGGTTGCTGGAGTAATTCCTGACTCCATCATAGCCAGGAGAAGTAAAGTTTCCTTCAGGAGTATTTGGAAGAGACCCGCCACACACTAAGAAAACAGAAGGCAACAGACAAAGTAGTATTAAGTTTCAGGTCACAACAGAAGAGATAAGCAATACAGGAACAGTAACTAAAACATCAACATGACTGCTGTGATCTGTTTTTCTAGATGCAACTGGGGTTATGGGAAAAGGCAAGCAGATTATGGAAGTTTCTGCAAGTTTATAAAGGAAGAATGTGCAAAATCAACAACTTCTCTATTTTCATGTTGGTGTAGATTTTCATGTTGGCTGGGGTTTGGCTCTGTATCAATATGTTCAAATATTGAGGCCTACTATTAATTAATATTTAATTTAGAGGAATACGCAAATATAATGGTGGCAGGTCCTAATGGCTTGATTAGCAATTCTCCACTTGATCTAATAAATTAATTTAAATCAAACAGAACATTGATTGTTCTGTTTGATGAATGAATCTGCCAATGAATCTGCCCCCTTTTAATAAAGGAACAGATACTTTTTGTAAGAATGAAATAACTTAGTGTATTTTTTTCAATATTCACTCCCACTTCTAAATTTTCAAACCCTTAGGTAATAGCACCAACACAGGAAATAGGAGGATATTTATAATTAGAGGTCATATCTTACCTAATTTTGAAATATTCTATATCAAATCAAACCTCCCATTTATTTTCACTGGAAATGTTTGTGTGAATAGATGACTAGAAATGATAAAGCCTGTTCTGTGCCCAAGAAAATTAATTACTCTCTGAGATTAATTTACTGCCTAGGAGGCATATGGTCTCTTTCAGCACAAAATAATTGACCAGGGACTGTGGAACAGCCACCAACTCTCATGGTAACATGACCCGAAACTGTGCTAGAAACTTATCTAACAACATTAAAAGTTTTAAATTCACCATAGCAGTTTCTTTCTGAAATCAGAAAGCTTTTTCTGTCTGCAGTGAGTTTTTGATCTGCTTGTGTGTGTTTGTCTTATGTCAACGACTCCAAGCGAACTTTGATCACTAAACAGAAAATGGATGGCTCTGCTGCCACTGGCAGTAGCTGTGGGGCAGGGGGGTATCTGCAGTGCACCTGATTAAAATAAAGTGCATTTCACATATGTTTACTGTGGCACTGTTCACAATAACAAAGACTTAGAACCAATCCAAATGCCCATCAGTGATAGACTGGATTAGGAAAATGTGGCACATATATACTGTGGAATACCATTCAGCCATAAAAAAGGATGAGTTCATGTCCTTTGCAGGGACATGGATGAAGCTGGAAGCCATCATTCTCAGCAAACTGACACAAGAACAGAAAACCAAACACCACATGTTCTCACTTATTAGTAGGAGTTGAACATTGAGAACTCAAGGACACAGGAAGAGGAACATCACACACCAGGGCCTGGCAGGAGGTGGGGGTCTAGGGGAGGGTTAGCATTAGGAGAATTACCTAATGTAAATGAGTTGATGGGTGCAGCAAGCCAGCACAGCATGTGTATACCTAAGGAACCTGCACATTCTGCACATGTACCCCAGAACTTAATGTATAATTTAAAAAATAAGGTGCATTTACAAATCCCACATTACCTGCATTTTCACTGGAGGTATAGGAAGCAGTGAAGCCTCCGTATGGCCTGGATCCATCCGTGAAAAAAATGACTTTCATTGTGTTTCCTGAAGATTTAATCTCATTGCTTACATTCACACTACTACACAATTTCTCTAGCCGGGGTGAGTTACTTCTAATGCCATTGAATACCTGTTGAAAAAAAAGTTTAACCTTTAGACACACAATCTATCTTACTGCATATTTCCTAGGAGGTGATTTTCCCAGCCCAGACCCACTTCCTTCTAGGGGAACCCTGCCCTAAAACAAATGACCTAACAATGCAGGTTTCCATCCCAGTGCCACAAGCCACTATTACCCTGAGCACATTTTGTGACCTCAGGGTGATTTCACCAGGATGAAAGAATTGCAGTAATGCCTTCCTGCCATATGGTGATAGATTAAAAGCTGCTATATATATACTTTGCAACTGGAAACTGTGCTCTCCATGTAAAGCAGATGAGCCATCATGCTTACAATGCACTGTGCAGAGTTCATGGATGGGCAGTTTTTCTTAACAATGGATCAGGACCTTGGTTATTTGGAAAGGAAGCTTAGATGTTAGTTTCTGATCATTTTACATATATATATGATAAAGCAGATAGTTTTATTTATTTATTTTCATTTTATTTATTTATTTATTTATTTATTTATTTATTTATTTATTGAGAATGGGTTTTGCTTTTGTTGCCCAGGCTGGAGTGCAGTGATGTGATCTCGGCTCACTGCAAGGCTTCCCAGGTTCAAGTGATTCTCCTGCCTCCACCTCCCAAGTAGCTGGGATTACAGACATGGGCCACCACTCCCAGCTAATTTTGTATTTTTAGTAGAGACAGGATTTCACCCTGTTGGTCAGGCTGGTCTCGAACTCCTGATCTCAGGTGATCCATCTGCCTCAGCCTCCTAAAGTGCTAGATTACAGGTGTGAGCCACCATGTCCAGCTAGCAGATATTTTTAAATACCTTGAAAAGTAATTTGAAAAACCAATCTCCATATGCAAGTAAACACAATAGTTCTTTCCTCGTTATGGATTCAAAGCTTCAGTTTTCTTACATAAATTTTGAAAATGGATTATTATTGACTCCAGGTGTGAATGTATTATTAAATAATAACTGTAGTCACTCACACAGTTACAATAATTGGCAAACTATTGTTCCAATGTTGTACAAAATCAAATGATTCGTTAGCATGCCTGGTTTTCACAGTCCAGAAAAAAGTAGATGAAGTAACTAAACAATAATTCATTGATTGAGTGACTGATATTCCTGTTTTTAGAGGGAGTTGAATAGCTCAATATTAGAAATAATGACTCAGACTATGGCACTAAAAGTTATGCAGAAGGAGAACACACTCCGAAACTAAAGATGCCAGCTTTCTACATTTACTATAATTAATTAAATTTACCTCTTTGGGGGCTTCTGTTCTAAAGTGTCTTCTGGCTCACTGGACCAGAAGAGTTTGCTATCATTTCCTGAGCAGACAAAAATGCCAGTCTTTGCTCATCATCCACTCAGCCTGTCTTATCCAATCAGCACAACACCCTCCAGGCAAATAATAGTATCCCTGTTTTCCAGATTAAGATACCAGAATTCAGAAAGATGATGTAATTTGCTGAAGTTCAAATAACTAGTAACAATAGACCTGGGATTCAAACCATCCCTCTGATTCCAAACCATGAAGTCATGCATAAAGAAACAGACAAGGACAAATATTTTTATAATGCTGAAAACAGGAATGGGTACCACATTGCCAGAATCAAAAGGGATTAGGACCAACTATAAGGTTAACAGGACATGTTGGAAACTGTGGTCAACAGCTCTTATCCTGCCTCTGAGTATGCCTTTGGCATAGATCACAATGACTCAACATGTTACAGTCATCCGTTTGTCACATGGACTTCTGCTGTTAGAATGAATCAAGGCCTGGTGCGGTGGCTCACACCTGTAATCCCAGCACTTTGGGAGGTCAAGGCGGGTGGATCAACTGAGGTCAGGAGTTCGAAATCAGCCTGGCCAACATGGTAGGTGGGTGCCTGTAATTCTAGCTACTCAGGGAGGCTGAGGCATGAGAGTCACTTGAACCCAGGAGGCAGGGGTTTCAGTGAGTCAAGATCGTGCCACTGCACTCTAGCCTAGGTGACAGAGAGAGACTCCATTTCAAAAAAAAAAAAAAAAGAAGCAACCAGAATGCTATTGCCATTCTTGTCCTCTAATTCCTTTTGTACTCAGAAACTACAACTCTCAGAATATAAATGGATAGGATGTAGGCACATGAGATTTAGGACAGACTATAAAATTTGCTATGAGCAGGGACAAAATCAGACACAGGTCTTATTGTAGGACACACTGGGTGGCATAGCTTTTCCTTTTCTCTATCTGTACAGAGAGTCAGAGAGGCAGGTGGGTCTGGAGAAATTTTAGGCTCAGTCTAGCTAGATAAGGTGTAGCCAGGAAGCAGTACAATGGAAGTTGAAGCTGCCTTCCCTGTGCCTATAGATTTTCTTCTTTCTTCTTCATTCTTTTCTTTTTTTTTCTTCTCCTTCTTCTTTACTCCTCCTAATTCTCCTCCTTTTTCTCCTTCATTTCTTTTTCTCCTCCTCCTCCTCTTCTCCTTCTCCTTCTCCCTCTTATTCTTCTCCCTCTTCTCCTCATCCCCTCCCCCTTCTCCTCCTCCTCCTTCCTTTATCATCTTTCTTCTTCCTCTTTTCAGCAAGTTCTCAATCAAATAGAGTAGGAGTAAAGGCCAACCCACATGCCCTTGTTTGGAGCAGAGTAAAGAGGAACCAAAATAAACACTAAGCATATAAAAATATATTTCAGAAAAAGGAATGTGGACATTACACTAAAGACTCAGGAAAGAAATTAATTCTGAAGGTGATTCCTTGCTGGAGTTTTAAGCCCCCCAAGAAAAAAGACACGCCATTTGTAGGTTTCCCTAATTAAAGAATCAGGGCCCTCTCAGTCACTTCCCATTGAATTAATGAGTTGGCTGCCAGCCTCAGGAATGTATACAGAGATGCCAGTCACCCTTTTGGTAATTCATCTTTAAATATGAATGAACACCCAAGGATCAGCAGACAGTTAGGGAAGTGACTAATGTAAAAGGCAGAGACCAAGATTAGTTAAACAGGAGATAGGAACATGAAGCAAACTGACCGCAAATAAACTATAAAATTTCAAAATTATTATTAATATATTTGTATATATATTAATATATGTAATATATAAAATACTTAAATGAGTATTTTTCAAAGAATGATGGTAAAATAAAGATAATTTCAGGTATACCATTTCTAAAACATTTATTTCATTACCCTTGTCCATTTCCTTGGGGGGCTACAAGAGGGTATGCCTCACCAAAAGAGGAAATTAACCAAGAAAGGGACGTGCATAGCATCACAAAGCCAGCTTTCTAGCCCAGGAGAAGAATGAAGGAACTTGCAAATTTGATGGCAAATGGAAGTTCTGAAATGACAGCCAGCATCAGGCTTGCGGCTGATGGACAAAGGCTCAAGGAAGAATATTATTGAGGGAAAGAAATGAAACTGATACATTTTACTACACAAGGTGAAGATGTATACCCGGGGTGGAAAAGCTGTGGAAGAATCCATGACTGATGCATAAAACCCAAGAAAATATAAGGAGGACACAATTATTATTTTTCCTTGCGAAAACAAGAGCCAATGTTACCATAGTACACTACCTGGCTCAGTTGTGAATGGTGTTTACATCAACATGGTCATGACAACTGAAAGACAATTTAAGCAAAAGCTGTGACATATGTATTTTAGGAGACATTTGGGAAAATATATAAACTGTGCATACCCCATGTGCATTTGTGGTGACAGAGAGCTAACTGTCATCTTCCAGAGTGGGATGTGGGTAGATAATGTCCAAAAGAAGCAAGGAGTAGTAGAATAGGAATATCATTCAGAAATAAGTACATAAAAACCACCAGCAGTAGCTGCAAGAGTTGTAAGTTGGTAATAAAGGGAGAGGGAGGTGACAAGTAAAGTTTGCTTTGGAATTTGTGGTTGTGGCTATAGCTTTTATCTTTATTTGACTTCTAAAACTAGGACTGTTCATACTCTCTTTCCTAAAGGATATGTGAATACTCTGCTTGTAAAATTCCTAATAATCATTATATTCAGTATGATTTAAACTATGAAAATAATTTCAAAGGTTAAAAAAAAACAATATTTAGCATATAAATCAAAATTTTAGTAATAGATGAGTAGAATTAAAAATATCTTGGTCGGGTACAGTGGCTCACACCTGTAATCCAGTACTTTGGGAGGCTGAGGTGGGTGGATCACTTGAGGTCAGTAGCTCCAGACCAGCCTGCCCAATATGGCAAAACTCGGTCTCTACTAAAATTACAAAAATTAGTCGGGTGTGGTAGCATATGCCTATAGGCCTAGCTACCCAGGACGCTGAGGCAGGAGAATCACTTGAATGCAGGAGAATCACTTGAACACAGCAGGCAAAGGTTGCAGTGAGGTGAGATTGTGCTACTACACCCCAGCCTGGAGTGTAGTAGTAAGAAGGACTCTGTCTCAAAAACAGACAAACAAAAAACTGATATTTTTTATTTTCTGAACTCCCCAAATATTGCTCATCCATTATATTTATAACCAGAAAAACAGACTAAAATTACAATTCAAGTGGATTTATAGCACATTATTAAAAGTACATAAAATATGCTTTGCCAAGAAGAGATGAGAAAATCTATCAAAATATGGCACAGTGGGAGTGGTTAGCATTTTTTCTACTTCATATTTGTGTGTGTGTGTATATATATATATATATATATATATATATATATATATATATTCAATCAATAATAGGGAAAAATGGTCCTTTATAATAAACAACTTTAGTTTAAAGTCTCCTGGCTCTCAAATAAAACCCACTTGGTTTCTTATTTTCAAGATCTAAAAGACAGCAGTTCAATCCTTCAGATATTAGAACTTGGAAATAAAATCTGAAGGTTGAATGAGATCATTTTAGGGCAATACAAAGTGGTCATAAGATACAAAGATATTTCATATTTTTGAAATTCACTACCCAACAGGAGACAATTAAACTGAAAACAAAAGTGGTTTGTTATTAAAGGAATAATGATAATACCTATAATATCCATTCATTCAACAATTCATCTCTATTATGTACAGGTACTGGGGATTCAGTGAATCCCCAGCAGTGAATGAAACTATGGCTTGACCTCAAGGAGCTTACATTCTAGTGGGGGAAGCAGACAATAAACTGATGAACAAATCAAAATGATGTATGGCAACAGGTGTGGAGTGCTGTAAAACAACATGACAGGGAAGGGTCAGGCCAGGGAAGGGTCTGTAATAGAAGGTAATTAGACCTTATGGATTAAAAGGTATTCAAGCAGAGACCCAAATGGAGTGAGGGTGTAGAGCAGGCTGCCATCTGCAGATGGGCATTCCAGATGGGGGCAACAGTTAGATGGGGAGCATCTCAGCACATTCAAGGAACGGAATGGAGGCCAGACAGCTGGATCCCAGCGAGAGAAGAGGGGAATGTGAAATAAGACAGACAGGTAGAAGAGGGAGATAACATCAGCCAGGTGAGCCACAGATGGAATTTGGGATTTTCCTCTGAGTGATATGAGAAGCCATTCGAGGATTTTCAAAGGGAGCAACATGACCTGACTGAGGCTTAAAACCATCACATGGCTGCTGTGTTGGGAAAGTAGGGAGATGAGAATGGAAGCAGTGGGGTCAGGTGGAACTTACTAAAATAATCCAAGTGAACGGTGGGGGTGGTAGCAGTAGATATGATGAGAAGTAGTTCAACTGTGGATATATGTATATATATGTTTTTTTTTTTTTCTGAGGAGTCTTGTTCTGCTTTGTCACCCAGGCTGGAGTGTAGTGGCAAGATCTTGGCTCACTGCAACCTCCGCCTCCTGGGTTCAAGTGCTTCTCCTGCCTCAGCCTCCTGATAGCTGGGATTACAGATGCGTGCCACCACACCTAACTAATTTTTGTGTTTTTAGGAGAGACAGAGTTTCACCATGTTGGTCAGGCTGGTCTCGAACTCCTGACCTTGTGATGTGCCTGTCTCAGCCTCTGAAAGTGCTGGGATTACAGGTGTGAGCCACCGAGCCTGGTTGATTGATGTTTTAAAGATACACCCAGTGGGATTTGCTTATAGATGCCATATAGGGTGTGACAGGAAGGATCCCCAAACAGACATCTAGATTTTCAACCTGAGCAACCAGAAGTTTGGGATTATTTACTGAGATCACAAGTACCGCAGAAGTGGCAAGTCGGGTGGAGAAATGTACTAATATTAATCCAGTCTACCTGTCTACACACACATATGTCTGTACAGCACTTCACGGTTAACTATCTCTTTGTTATTCACACTCAGGGATCTCGTTTGCTTTCTTTCACCGAAGGAAGCTGAGAGTGCTAAGGGCATGTCTGAAACCACTGGAGGGTGGCAACACGGAGGTCAGGCAGCAGTGCTCTCCTACCACGAGTCCCTCTGTACCCCTGGGGACAGCGGTGATTATGCAGGACCACCCTTCTGCTCAGAACTTTCGGTGGCGGCTTGTGCTGTGACTCTGGTCCCATTCAGCTATGTGCTGCTATAGGCTTAGCTTCCCACAGCCTCCCCAGTTTTGCCATTTGTCATGATCATTCACTCCTCAGATTTATTCTAACTGTGACCCTGATGCATGGAGTGATAGCTGATAGTCTCTTACAACAACTTTTACAATTATTTTGACAGTTTACTGTGATCCTGTGCTCTCAACAATACTTAGAATTTGTCTGAGTTATAGTTGCATAGATGGCAATTTTCCTCACCTAGATTTCTGACTATGGTTCATAGGTCTGTAAATTCCTTAAATGATGGAATATAACATCTCAGGCCACAGGGAACACTTACTATCACATGCTCATTGCTGCAGGATGGATGCCTGGCCAGCCTCAGGTTGTTAAATGTTAGGGTGATCTGCCTTCCCTCCGGGGCGGTGATTCTCCACTGGCAGATCCGGCCATGAGGATTTGGGTTCGGGTAGTTGGGAGAAGTAAATGTTCCAGTAGAGCCCTGAAGATTCCCACCACACTCTGATGTGAGGAAAAAAGCCAAGAAGACTTCCAATCAAATCAAAGTATCTCCTTCCATCAGGAAAGCGCTCAAAATTCAGGTATTTAAAAGTTATTCTTCTAGACAAATTTATTCTCTGCATTTATTTATGTGCATCAGGATTTTAGTGAACATATATATTCACTTCTTATCTCTATTAATATTTAACCCTGGCTTTTATGGATGATAGTCCACAGACAGCAATATAATTATCATCATGGCCCAAGAAATATGAGAAACCAATGAATGTAATGAACTTAAGAATCAGGAAAATTGGCCAAGAGTGGTGGCTCATGCCTGTAATCCCAACATTTTGGGAGAGGCAAGACCCCATCTCTACAAAAAAAAAAAAATCAGGAAAATCAGGTTAATGTCAGGCCTCCAAGTCCAAGCCTGGCCATTATAATGTTGGTGACCCACATATACACCTCTGGATGGTCTCCAGGAGCCAGAAATTCTAAAGTACCTGGATGGCCACAAAGAGAAGTGAAACAACTAGCTCCTACCTCAACTGATTGCTCTCCTCCTGCAACCTTCAACCATTGTTCCTTCCCAGTCTTGTGAAAATTTACCCCCTAGACATTAATTTTGCAAGACCCCTGCCCCTGTAACTATGTAATTTACCTCACCCTTCTCTCTTCTTGCAACCGATACCCCCCACACTTATGATTATGCCTCTTTGTAACAGATGATGATCCCTATCCTTGTGACTATGCATCCTGTGACACACCCCCCAACACACACACACACACACACAACACCCTCGCTGGCTTGTAAAACCACCCTGAACTGTAACTTCTGTAACTTTCCCCTGTCTACCCCAAACCTATAAAACCAACTCCTATCCCACCGCCCTCCACTGACTCTCTTTTCTGACTAAGCCCGCCCTCACCAGGGTGAATAAACAGCCATGTTGCTCACACAAGGCCTGCCTGGTGGTCTCATTACATGATGATGTGCCTGACAGTTAATGTAAGTATCCAATTTTTCCAAACAAGATCTTTATTTCATCTCTGAGTTTGTCAGGATTTTCAGTAAGGCAAACTGTGAGTAACTATAGGACTTTCTTAAGGTGGGCAATGCAGTATACCTCTCATCCTCTTACTATATCTCTTATGATACTAGTTATTTTCCCTTATAGCGTTGATCACAGCTGTAATTTTTCATTTTTCAGTGTGACCCTCTAATTAAGGTCCAAGAAGATAGGGGTCATGTCTTGTTTTGTTTTTCAAACTATTGAAACACCAGTGCCTAGCATAGTGTCTGTCCAATGCAGATGCTCAATGTTGTTCTGAATGAACCAATGAACTCACCTTCCATGCTGGATTCAAATCGCAGTCTGAACCCTGACGCAGTCAGAGAGCTGTCTGTGATAAACCTGACCACAGCAGTATTGCTAGAAGTGTCTATGCTGTCGGGAATGGTGTTTCCACAGTATCTGCCCAAGACGCTTCCTGTGAGAGACAAATAATTAAATACACAGTCCAGGTGATTGATTTCTTTTAACCTCTGTTTGAAGTGTCCTGTGAATACAAAGAAAATAATAAAAAACAAGATCCTGCCCATGAGGAAACATTAATCTCTGTCAAGAAAAGCAAGAAAACATGAATAAAAATCCACATATGCAAATATATGAAGAAGTAAAAAAAAAATGCAACCAATTAGGTGAAGTATATTTCAGCCCAATGAGGAAGGCTTGCTCATTTGGTTGAAAAAATGGTCTGAGACAACAGTGACAAATATCTGCCTTATGCTACCACCAGGAGATATGCATGACCCTTTCCCCGCCTCAAGCTATACAACACCCCTCAAATAACAGCATGTGGCAATGTGATGTTTCAGCAGCTAGAGGGTGTCCGAAAGTGGTCTCTAGGGTAGGCTGTATGACACCTGGGCTCTCAGCATCCATTGTTAATGGTAGAATAGAGGGAGAGAGTCTCTAGCACTGCCCAAAGCTCATTAATCTGCATTCTTCTGCAGAGTATAGACATGCTTTTGCCTTTCCTGGAGGTGAAGAAACTTGAGAGGCTGAATAAGTATGTATGAAAATAAACACCCAAAAGAGAGCAGATACATTTCACTAACCAGAGGTATGATTGTCCCAGATCTCCACGAAGTCTTTTTCACAGCCAGCGGAATTCTGAAGGTTGAAATCTTCAAAAGAGATTGTGAGATAGTGTCCAGAGAGCCCCTGGAGATGCCACTCACAGAATAAGTTGTCTCTATATGGAAGCGATGGATGTCCCATGCTTTCAACAATACCGCTTTGCCCTGTTACTCTTCCCCCACACTGAGCTGCAAAAAAAAAAAAAAAAAAAGAAAGAAAGATTCTTTTACAAATTTTGTTTCTTTCATTTCACTATTTGAAAACTTTCAGGTGCCAAGTGACTATGAATTGAAGTTTTAAAAATTCTGAAAATGGTTAGTGCTTTCCTCATTATTTGAATTCCACAGTGGATGTAAACAGAAATGATACTGCAAGTCCAATACAATAATGGGAAATGGAAGATGGCGACTAAATGGCATATTCTGTAACGTCACATCAATTATTTTGGAACACTATGTAAGAGCGATTAGTCACAAGTAAGTTTCATCTCAAGAAACAACTGATAGACTGATGGGGCCTGCCTACTACCCTGTGTTGATTCTAAAGACTGAACCCAAGCTCAGCTGGAAGGGGTATTGTGGGGATGCCTGCCATTTCTGGTTTTACTATCACTAAACCTGGGTGATGAAATAATCTCTACAACAATCCCCATGGCACAAGTTTACCTATATAACAAACTTGCACGTGTACCCCTAAACCTAAAATAAAAGTTTAAAAAAAATTATTACCTATAGAATACTTGGCCTTGAATCCCACATGAGTGGGGCTGTTGTCAGATCGAAATCTCAAATACATAACCTCTCCGGAGGACCACTGACTGCTGGGTAAAGCTGTCCCACAAAATTTGGAAAGTGTTGGTGCATCTGAATCCACTCCATCCCGCAACTCAAGGTAGCTGGAAGTACAGCTAAAGTGGAAACAAAATTCTGTGAAATTTACATGGTCGATTGCCTTGACTTATTTTGATAATGACAACTTCACTCACTTTCTTTGAAGACATTATTAAATCATAGCATTAAAGACTATGATCTCATCAGCGTAAGTCACATGTCACTTTAAAATGCTGTATGATATTTTTCCTAATATTACATTGTTCCTGAATAGCTCAAAAAGGCAGGTTTTACATGTTCTGCAATGACAAATATTTACTTCCCTTCCATATTCTGTATCGGTTTTTACAAATATAAATGTTGTTTTCAAACGACTCCCTATGAACTTCAAAGAACAAGTATTTTGTTCCACACATTGATTTGATACATTTCACATGACAAAGATAAATTCTCTAACAGCTCTGTAATTGGTACTAACAGAGAGTGCCAACTGGAATTTTCCGTGTCCATGAAAGCAGACAAGTAGGTACCTAATGTTTCTTGAGGAAGTCACATTGGCCAATTAATGCTCCGTGAGTGGAAGAGTAATATTAGATCCAGTGCCAGAAATGGCAACAAAAGCTCTTATATCTAAGTGTTGCACTTATGTCTGCATTTATGCAAATGTAAACACAGTTTTGTTAAAGGAAAGAGAAAAACCATTTTTTACAATCTATGTAGTTTTCCTTTCTCTTTAACATAGTAAGATTTACTGTCTGTCTAGTAATCCTCTCAGAACTCTTATTAAATAAAGACTGAGAAGTTACAGTGTATGTGCTTTAGTACTGTTCTGACACTGGTGACCTCTGGTGACACACCACACCAATTCCCATTTGTTAAACAGACATTTTATCACTTGTGACACTGAATATTCATCTATCAGAGACACGATATATTTCCTGTGGGAGGAAGAATGGATAACATCAATCTCAAGTAGCCACCCTCAGTATCCCTTGCAGGAAGCGTCTAGGGTCACAGGGGACAGTATTCATGTACATAACCTGCGCAGCTGATAGGACTGGCAGAATATGTTTTCAGGCCTGAGTCATTAAGCATTTCCCTTTTCCCCCTAGATTCCCTTGCATACATGCTACTGAAAGAAATGAATTGTTCTGAGACATGACAGTTAAAAACGACCAACTTTGGATAGGAAAAAAATGAAAATGGAAGAGACATACTTCGGTGTTACTTCGATATCGAATTGATCTTCAAATTGCAGCTGTATGCGTGTTTCCGATGGAGCTGCTAAAATCCAAATGCAATCGGCATGCGGGGGGTAATTATCTGGGTGGTTGGGGGACGTCACATACCCAGCAGAATCAGCATCATGGATGTAGACATGGCCTCCACAGGCTGCCAGCAAACACAGTTAAATCATTCTACAATCTGGTAAGGGGATGCTGTCAATGGCTACAAATCATCTTTTAAAGTCAATTTCTCTGCATTTTCTCTCAATTTCCTTTCGTCTGTTATGATCCTCATTTTCTTTTCCAGCAAACAAATTCTCAATTTGCTATTGAGAGAGCTACCAGGTGTGACACTTTTTAATTTGCCAGACCATCTACCTATTCTCATTGGAAATTTCATTCTTTCTTAAAGCCAAACAAATGATATGGCACATGGTGGATGGGGCAGAGCATCACAGAAGCGTGAATAAATATCCACCACTTAGACAAGCATGTAAGTATGCCAGCAGTTACAGCTTCCCACTGAGCGCTCAGCACAGTAGAATGGTACAGAGCTATGATCTTGGTATATTTAAAAGACTAAGCAGATATAGCTTTGCACAACTCTGTGGGCATTCATTCGTTAAATTTCTTCAGGATTTAGATGCATTTGAAAAACAAGATCAATGGCATGAGACAATTTATGAGCCATGTTCTGCCAGAAGATAAAGGAGCTTTTTAATATGTCTTTTCTAAAACACCAAAGTATTATCAAAAATAACTTTTCTATTATCACTAAATATTCTTTGGTATTTTCAACAAACAAACCAGAAAGAAGTAAAAGTACTTAAAATGCCAATGAAATTAACATGTCCAATCACTTAGCCATACAGATACTTGATCTGCGTAACTCTAGCCACATTTATGCCCACTGTCACTTAGCCACTTACAGTCACATCCTGAATTCTGTCACTATCACCAACTCCCCCATCTCTGAAAATCTGAATTGCAAATCCCTTTGATGACCCCCAACTCCTGAGCTTCCTGTCTTTCCTTCAGACTTCCCTTGTAAAATGCCAACTCCGTGGTTGTGTTCAATTCAAGCCATTCATTCATGAAACTGATGTCCCTGCAAATATATGTTCTCCCATCTCAACACCACCAAGCAATTCACCCATTACTTTTCATATAAACTACAACAGCCATTTGGAACTTTATTCCCTAAACCCTTGACTTTCCCCATTTCCTCTCGATTCTCAGCACACTACATTAGGCTCCACTTTACACACAAAGTAGAAGAAATCAGATGAGAATCCCTTCAATTTGTTACCCCTCATTTATTACCATCCTTAATAAATTTATCTGCATCTCTACACTCTATGTTCCCCTCTGTACATTATCTTCCTGTATCTCTGAATCAAGTTCCCATCTTACTGTCTCCTCCTGGATCTTGTTCTATTTAATCTCTGTCTCTCTCTCTCTCTCCCCACCCCTCTCTTTTTCTCTCTTTTCATCATTCATTCTTCAACCCTATCAAAGCACTCACGTTCTCCAAGTCACCTCACAGTTATATGACCAAAGAACTTTTTAAATTCTTATTTTTTCTTTTTTCTTTCTTTTTTTTTTTTTTTTGAGACGGAGTTTCACTCTTATTACCCAGGCTGGAGTGCAATGGCGTGATCTCGGCTCACCACAACCTCCACCTCCTGGGTTCAGGCAATTCTCCTGCCTCAGCCTCCTGAGTAGCTGGGATTACAGGCACACGCCACTATGCCTAGCTAATTTTTTGTATTTTTTTAGTAGAGACGGGGTTTCACCAAGTTGACCAGGATGGTCTCGATCTCTTGACCTCGTGATCCACCCGCTTCGACCTCGTGATCCACCCGCTTCGGCCTCCCAAAGTGCTGGGATTACAGGCTTGAGCCACTGCGCCTGGCCTAAATTCTTATTTTATATCCACAGCATTTAACATGCTGATCACATTGTCCTTCTTTACATTTTTGTCCCTTGGCTTCTGGGACACCAAGCTCTTCTCCTCCTTCTTTTACTCCTCTCACCCTTCTTCCTCTAGTTCTTGGGTGTCTCTCTCCAGGGCTTTCGTGACATCGCTAGAGGCTCTCAGGAATCCTGCCTGTAGACCTTTCATCTCACTCTGAATAATTCCCCAACTGCTGTCATACATCCTCATGACTTAAACTATAACCAGTCTGTTGATTATTCCTATATTTACAGATTCAGTCTAGACCCCTGTTCTGACCTCCAGACTCATGTTCCGAACACTCGCTGGGCTTCTCCAATGGAGGTAATTCAGAGATTTCAAACTGAACATGTCTCAAATGAACACTCTCATTCGCTCATGATCTGGAGTTCCATACATGAGTCATCAGCAGACTCATCAGCCTCTCTTCCTACGGACACTCTGTATCCACCCTTACTGCCTTACTTTTCTCCTTAATTCCTTTCACCATATGGCATATTATATATTTTATTTATTGTCTCTGTCTTAACACTAGAATTAGGCTCCATAAGGGCATGGATTTTGTTTGTTTACTGTTATATCCCCAGGACCTAATACAGTGTCTGTCCTGTGGAAAGTTCTTAATAAATGTCGGTGGGATGAATGGATCCACCCAGCCAAAAAACCCAACAACTACTCCTAAGGCTCTTCCCATCCCTTCCCACCTGACCTCCAAATTCACTCCATCCCATATTTATAATATCTTTGATATGCCCTCTCTCCTACCTTCTTACTGCCATTGCCTTAGTTCAGGGAGTAATTTTTTTTCCTAAATTACTCATTCATCTTGTCTCTCTCTCTTCAGTCTTTCCTGCCTCCAATATTTTCAGTGTTGCAGCCACACAGTGACTTAAATCTGATCATGCTGTTCAGGCTTTGGAGCAAAATCTTCCAATGCCTCCCATTCCCTATCGATTAACATCTCGGCTAACTTAGTGTGGCATCGTGGCTCTAAGCACAGTGATTCCTGCCTGCTTCATCACTATTATTTTTACCGCTTTTTGACTGTTCTCTACCAGTAGTGAATTCTTTCAAATTATTGAATATGACTTGTAACATTTAGACTTTCTATGCACCCACATCTTTTTATCACTGATTGGCCAATCTCCTCCTACTTTCTCTGGAGCCCTCTCTGATGTCCTGGCCTGAAGCAGGTGTTTCTGTTCTGTGCATTCCTCTTTCTAGCACTTATTATATCATATACCATGTTCTTTGTTTTTGTCTTTGAGACAGTGCCTTGCTCTGTCACCCAGGCTGGAGTACACTGGTTTGATTATGGCTCACCACAGCCTCAACTTCCCAGGCTCAAGTGATCCTCCCAACTCAGCTTACTGAGTAGCTGGGACCACAGAAGTGTGCCACCATGCCCAGCTACTTTTAAAATTTTTTGGTAGAGACAAGGTCTTTCTATGTTGCCCAGGTTGGTCTCAAACGCCTAAGCTCAAGTGATCCTGCCTTGGCTTCCCAAAGTGCTGGGATTACAGACATGAACCACCACATCCAGCCCTATGTCATGTTCCAATTGTGCCTTTGCTTGTCTGTCTCCTCTACTACGCTGTGAAGTCCTTGACAGAACTTGCTAGTTTGCATGATGTGAAATGCTTTCTAAATGTTTGATTAATTAATTAATCAGCCTATTAATCAGGTAAGAAAAAAGGCATCTACCACAGGGTCCTAGAAATCTCAATCAACCATAGCGAAGGAGTGTATCTGGAGAAAAATGATAAAAAACTAGGTGATTTATGTTGAAAGATGTTCACAAAAGGACCTATGTTAAAGGCTGAGAAATGGTAGTGGCATGGAGGTAGATGTGGTGGGAAGACAGCCAGAAGGATGTGGGAGGTGGAAGGCTGGCTATAGTTATGAAACATGGTTGAGTTGGTAAGTAGAGAGAAATAGGAGTGATGCCAGTGTTTCAGGTTGCCAATAATAGGTTGTGAAATCAAAAGACTTTTGTCTAAGTCTGATGTTAATGGCAATCATAATAAGCTTCAAGAAAGGGAGAAAGTAATGGCCGTAACCATACTTGCATGAACAGTGAGTCCACAAGGTAATAGAAGAGGTGCAATGTCAAGTACACCCTTAATGTATCTCTTAGTGGATCTGAATTACCACTAAATGTTGACTTTAAAACATAAATCAAGACTGAGTCTATTGGCTGGGCACAGTGGTTCACTCCAGTAATCCCAGAACTTTGAGAGGCTGAGACAGGTAGCTTACCTGAGCTCAGGAGTTCAAGACCAGCCTGGGCAACATGGTGAAACCCCATCTCTACCAAAAATATAAAAATTAGCTGAGTGTGATGGTGCACACCAGTAATCTCAACTACTAGAGAGGCTGAGTAAGGAGAATCACTTGAGACTGGGAGGCAGAGGTTGCAGTGAGCTGAGATGGCGCCACTGCATTTCAGCCTGGGCAACAGAGCAAGACCCCGTCTCAAGAAAGAAAAAAAAGACTGCGTCTATCATAAATAAATATACAAAAGTACAGTTTTGTAGGATGGGCTGACCTCTATTCACTAGACTCAAGACACTGCAACTCTCAAAATGCTTTGGTACCACGTGAAAACCTGTCTACTCATGACTCATCTGCAATGCTCAGCATGGAGAAAGGGAGAGATGAGAAGGTCCTAACCTAGAAAGCAATGGTGCAGGTGCCCACAGAGCTACATTACAGTTCCGTTTTTGTGCCAGATCTCTGCGCACTGGGAAATGACCAAAGCCTATTCCCTGGTGTTTTAGACCTTACTCAAGCTATTAGATTATTTTTGTGTGTCAGTTGGTGAAGACTCTTACTCATTTTCACCAAAATAAAGAAATGATGTTGACTTTAAATCTCACACAATGTGCAATAAAAACATGATTTAATTTATATATATATATATATATTTAAATATATTAGGAATCTGGGATTCAAGTCATAGGATCATTCTGAAATCTATATTATCTAATTTCTGGTGGGACAAACCAAAAATTTATTATTATATTGCTTTCTATTGACAATATCCCTTTATTTTGAAGTGATACCTATTTATTTATTTATCCAATTAAATACTACTAACAGTAAATGTCACCAAAATCAAATCTTTACAGTAGAATTAAATGCAATTATAATCAAGTGTAATTAAGTACAAGCAATTAAGCAAAGATCTTATGTAATATATAATTAAATCAGTAATAATAGAATCAAAGGATTATGGGTTCTTTTAAAAACAGCATACAAATTATTACAAAATAAGGTAAACATAATTCTTATAATGTTTCTATAACCAGATTCAGTTTACTATCAGACATCTTATAATGGAAATACCTAAAGAATTTCAGGGATCAAGAAGAATAAATTATTTTATACCCATGGAAAATTTCACTTTGGTCACTAGTTAGATATGTGGTGTTGGAAAAGTCCAAGCCTCATTTTAGTATCTTTAAAATGGAAATTATGATACTTTACTTGACAAGCAGTCATGATGAGATGCTGAATGTATCAAACATAATAAGTACTTGAGAGTAGGCATTCTTATTAATTCCATTACTGAAGAAAAGAAAACTTCATGTGCTTTTTTCTCAAATCTATTTAATCAAAGCAGACCAAGCAATTCCAAGAAAAGTAGATATAATTCTCAGTGAAAATACTTACCTAAACTCTTTGCCTCATATTTGATCTTAAATCCTTGCCCTTCGTTACCATGATCAGAAATAAACTGAACAAACATTTGATTATCTGAGGTGAACAGAGTTGATGAAGCATGACTGCCACAAAAATGACCATTTCCTCCGGGGGGTCCCAAGGGTGGAGAAGAGACATCAGGACCATTTCTTAGCTGGAAAGGCAAATTAAAATGGCATCAACTCCTTTACACTGCAAAGGAAGGAGTACATAATTCTCATCCATTTATGTCCCAGGAGAGAAAAATTATCATTTTGTTTTCTAAAGGAAGTCTACAGAAAACGTAGTTAGAAAGGATAGCCAGCAAGACCTACCACCAAGTAATCCCCCTGGTTGCAAGAAGAATCTCCATTTGGAATCTGGAAAGGCTGCTCAAAATGGACAGCAATTGTCAGGCCGCTTTGGACCAGGACATGCCAGGAACAGTTGAGGTTGGGTGGGTATGTCTCTGGATACTTGGGGGATGTGATGATCCCTCTGTCTGCATGCAAATATCCACCGCAGCCTTCCCACAAAGAAACAAAGACAGGTTATTTAAATAGCATCGGCGACTGGATGTTTATGCTTTCTTAGTTTTCTTGGGGGGTTTTCAAAGTGTAGGCAACAAAAATGCTTGAAAATAAATCCAGAGTGTAGAAAATGATTAGCATAACAAGCATGTATTGAGCACATGCTATTGGCTACTCAGTCGGAGGTGGTTGCTGAGATCTGGGATATAGTGGTAAGTAATGGAGACAAATCACTTACTTTCATGAAGATTTCTTTATGGATGGGAAGACATACAATAACCAAATATATAATATGTGAGATGGTGACAAATTCTATAAAGAAAAATGGATGGGAGGAGGGAGAAGGATACTTTATTGTTAGAGTTAAGCTAGAAAAGCCTTGTCACTGGAGTAACATCTTAGCAGAGACATGATGAAATGAAGGATCAAGCCAGATGGTTATGTGAGAGAAAACATTCCAGTTCAGAAAACAGTGTAACGGCTCGATGTGTTAGATGGAAGTCAGAACGGATGAGGCAGAATGAGAGATCCCAAAGGCAGCATGGCTATGTCATGCAGGAAACTGAAAAGACTTATTCTGAGTAGGGGAGGAGGACATTGAAGGGTTTGGGGCATCAGAATGGCATGATCTCACTTAAGTTTGAAAATATCACTCTATGTGCAGTCCTTAGACTGTAAGGGGTAGAGGGCAGGAAAGGGCAGGAGCAGTGTGTCCAATAAAAAGGGGACTGCCTGAGGCCAAGAAGAGATGATAGGCTTGTAGGCTAGGCTGGTAGCAACAGAAATGGAGAGGTGTGATTGGAATCTAGATACGTTGTGAGGGTAGAGCCAGCGTGATTTGTTGATGGTTAAGCGTGAGACAAACAGAAAAGTCAAAAATAACATCAAAATTTTTGACTTAAAGAATGAGAAACATGTACTTTCCATTTGCTGAGATTGTGAGGAATGTAGAATTTGTGTGTTATGGAAAAGGGTGGGAATAAAGTATTCAGTTTTGACAGGTTAGATTTTTTTTTAATCTATCTCTAACTATGTAATTGGGTACAAGTGGTTTTTGGTTACATGGATGAAGTACATACTGGTGAGGTCTGACATTTTAGTGTACCAGTTACCCGACTAGTGTATGTTACACCCAATATGTAGTTTTTTATCCCTCATGCCCCACCCATCCTTCCTGCTTCTGAGTCTCCAAAGTCCATTTTATTCCTTACGGGTTAAATTGGAAATACCTTCTAGACCAGGAGCTGTCCAGGATGTATATATACGTAGATACACACACATATTTATGTTGGAATTCACTAGGGATGGCTGGCAAAATATTAGGGAAATACTGGGGAAGTTATAAGATTAGAGTCTCAAACCTTTTGGAAGGCTGAACATTTTTAATGGAATAGGCTAAAGGCAGCCAGACTTAATACATTAGAGTATTAAGACATAGGGTAAAGATTTAGGGACAATAAAAGCTTCCCCAGTTAAATCTGTTCACTCCACATCCCTTTGTCTTTACTGTAACTGTTTACTCCTGTAAATTTTGTGCTAGATGGTCCTCTCAGGGGGAGGTTCCCATTAATGGTGTAAGGGGGTAATTCCCATTAATGGTGTTTATTCTGGGCCCTAGAACCAAAAGCTTTTCTCATTTGTAAAACCACTCTTTAGCCATGTTAATTATCCATAAGGATACTGACTTAGAACCTCTGTTATTAAATCTATACTGAATAAATGTGAGGAGGTACAGGGAGTTATCTTCGGTTAGCTGCAATCACCCTCTGAAAGCAGTTGACGACCATCCCTAGCCCACTCAGATTCACTGTACTGGGTGTGAGAGTGCGTTCATTCATCCATCCTTGAGTCAGGGTCTGTAGGACAGACCTCTGTAGGGAGTGATCAACGTCTCAGGTAGTGAACCCAACATGATCGAGGTATCATATTTATATATATTATACACATATATATACACACACATATAAATAATTACAATGGATCTACCCTCACTGTATACATAAATATGTATATATGTATGGATGGATAATGAGCATCCATATATATTAATATATACATGAGACTGAGAGGGCAGGAGATGAAGGAAGAGGATGAAAGGAGCAGGCATTAATTCTCCAGCTGTCAGGAGATGGAGATGACGACCCTTACTTGTCATCAGCAAGGAAGAGGAGACAGCTTACAGAGCTAGTTAAATTGCAGAGGAGAAAACTTATCTTAGGTCTAATTCCAAAGCCCATGCTCTTAAGACTATGCAGCCTGCCTCCCTTGAGCATCGGCAACACAACTGATCTTCACTTGCTTCCTACTTTGTAAAAGGTATATATAATCATGGAGGAAATATTAGACTGATTTTTAATGTTAGACTGAGAATATACTTTAAAATTATGTTTTTCAGTTAAAAACATGAGAGTCTTTCACTCTTCCATGGACTACTTTATTACCCTTCATTTGGTTTGGATTTTTTTTTTTTTTTATTTTTTTTTTTATTTTTTTTTTTATTTATTTTTTTTTTTTTAATTTTTATTGCATTTTAGGATTTGGGGTACATGTGCAGAACATGCAAGATAGTTGCATAGGTACACACGTGGCAGTGTGTTTTGCTGCCTTCTGCCCCCTCACCCATATTTGGCATTTCTCCCCATGCCATCCCTCCCCTGCTCCCCCCCC
>CM052669.1:14938254-14975462 GCA_028533165.1 Leontopithecus rosalia
TCCTGCCAACCCTCAAATGGATGACTTCAACCAAGTAATTTATGAAAATAAATGACGTTTTGCTCCTTCGGTGAGTTGTGGATAAGAGCTGCACTCTAGTTCCAGCCCTCAGTTAGGCTGAAAATTTGCTGTAAAGCTCTCTCTCATGTATTCCATGGACACAGCTCCCTGAAGTGAAGATACCCCACCCAGAGACCTGCAGGCAGGACACCTTTGCATAACTTAGCCTCGGTCCTTTGATCAGGACTCAGCATTGCTGTAAGGGGAGCCAGCCATCCAGAGCCTGGGCAGAGACCCATATCCTCTGACTTGTCTTGTGTCCTGGTACCCCAAAAAATTATATTAGGGAGAGAAAAAGAGAGGAGATGAGATAACATGGGATTAAAAAAATATGTGAACTCATTACTCTTGTGAAAGGATGCATTGAAGCCTGCCCTGGTTACGCTGGAGTCCGAGGTGAAGCGGATAAACATGTACTCTCCAGTAGACCGGATGGGGCCGGGGATCTCTCTGCCACAGAGAACTGCCAGCTGCTGGGCCAAGTTACTGTCTCCTACATTGAAAGAAAGGAAACAGCATGAAAATAGTCTTGAGAATTTACTCTACCATCATTTGCAGCTTAGCCAAAGCAGCTCACACATTTTTCTCAGAACATCAGGATTTGTAGCAGATAATGGGATTCTGATAAAGAAGGACCCCTCAAGGGTGACATCATTCTGGCTCTGGCTTGTAATGGTCCTGTGTGCCCTTTTCTTTACCACCCGTGCCCCCCCACTTTTGTTTGAGATGGAATCTCCCTCGGTCACCCAGGCTGGAGTGCAGGGGCATGATCTGGGCTTACTGCAACCTCCACCTCCTGGGTTCCAGCAATTCTCCTGCCTCAGTCTCTTGGGTAGCTTGTATTATAGGGGTACACCACAGAGCTGGTTAATTATTGTATTTTTAGTAGAGGCAGGTGTTTTACCATGTTTGCTAGGCTGGTCTTGAACTCCTCATCTTAAATGATTCGCCTTCCTCGACCTCCTAAAGAGTGGGGTTCTTTACCATTTTTGATAAAGACTTCTTTGACAGTTTCTACTGCACCCCCCTTTTTTCTGAGATGGAGTCTTGCTCTGTTGCCCAGGCTGGAGTGCAATGGTGCGATCTCGGCTCACTGCAACCTCAGCCTCCTGGGTTCAAGCAATTCTCCCACCTCAGCCTCCCAAGTGGCTGGGATTACAGGCACACACCATCATGCCTGGATAATTTTTGTATTTTTTGTAGAGATGGGGTTTTGCCATGTTGGCCAGGCTGGTCTTGAACTCCTGACCTCAAGTGATCTGCCCACCTCAGCCTCCCAAAGTGCTAGGATTACAGGTGTGAGCCACTGTGCCCGGCCACTTCCACTGTCTTTCTAAAAACAGGCTGCCAGTTCTCCCTGTCACTAAAACTCAGAATCAGAGTACCTGGGATTTGGAAGCAATGGAGAACCAGTGATGAAACGTGTACTGATTAGAGACTCTGACCTCAGTTACTCTGATTGCTGAAGGTCAAGTAAATAACAGAAAAAACAAAGTTGGTTCCCTGACCTCAGATCCTACACTAACGTTACAATATCATTCACAAAAATGTATGCGACTTTCATATGACCCTTTCTTCAGTGCCAGTGGGGTTTTTTAAACAAAACTTTTCATTTGTGTTTGTTCATTGCTTTTCTTTGCTTCGGTATAAAAACAACCACACATTTGTGTGGAGAGTGAGAGAACAGTCCCAGCAAGTGTGCCCCACTCTCACAGAGAACAAAGGAAAGCAGGGGCACCTCGTGTCCCCTTTTCATCTCGATTATCTTCGATATAAGCTTTTATCAAAGCCACTGTGCCAGCTGAAACCAAAATGGAGCAAAGGGGATTATAGCAGACTTGAATTCCTTGGCTGGGAAAGCACGCAGATTTCTTTTCTTTTGTCCTAAGGCCGAGAATTAATAAATTTCAGGTTTATAAAAAACAAAAATAGAATATGAGACATAAGCAAATATGCCCTTTTACACAACCAGCAACAGGGATTCTTTGTGGCACTGACCACAGCTTGAAACTCATTCATTATTAACTACTTTAGAAAGTAAGTTATTTTCTCTTCCTGTGATTACAAATGTGAAGGCACAGTTATAAATGCAAAATGCGTGAAATGGCATTCTTTAGAAGGTTTCTGATTTCTGGAAACTTTTGCGTTCTTTACAATTCAAAAGTGTATCTCTTAAACTCCTTTTGCATTTATACTAAGTGTCCTTCATTATGCTATTTTGCTGCACATTTCACCAATATTATTTTCTCTAATTACCTGTACTACAAAATTTTGAAGTTTATTGTATGTCATGAGTTCACGTGTATATTTTATCAAGTGATGAAAATGAGTTGAGTCTACTGATTCTGTTTTCTTTTCTAAAATTCACTCCAGGTTATCTGGTGAAACAATGCTTATCTCAAAATAAGTGCTTGTTGATTAGCTAACTCATTAGTGGGAAGATAACCCAATAATCATAGATCGTTTGTTACTTGTCCACCCACACCTTCAGATTTCATACTGAGTACTGGGGCATTTCTGGAGCCTTCCAAAACCTCAACATATAGATTGCAGAAAGATTGAACTTAATTTTTAAAGAGGAGGGCAAGTCACAGAACGGTAAAGGCTATAGCACTAGAAGGCAACCTGGGAATTCTTTTTCTAATCCAACCTCTTCATTTTACAGATAGAGAAACTGGGGCCCCAAGATTATTCAAGACTGACCTCTACTGAGCAATTACTATATACCCCTTTAAGTGCTTCACATGTACTATCTGATTTTATCTTCACAGTGACACTATTAGGTAGGCATTTATTTTTATCCTCATTTTGCAGATGAGGAACTGAGTCTTACGGGAGATATGAAGCTAGTCACTTTGCTATATGCAAGGGCATAGGGCACAGAAGTTAACAGTGACATTAACCTTTGCAGATTAACCTCGGATGCCCCAAAACTATGCTATTAAATGATTTATGTAAGGTCATGAAGAAAGTATGTTTAAGATCTGGAACGAGATTAAAGAATTACTGATTTTCTATACAATTTATTTTCTATTTAAAAGTTTTTCTAGGACCAATGTAGTTTCATGGAATCTGTTTGGGGGAATCTTTGGTATGCAGAATTGGTAGATGCATGGTCTGGAAGAAACTGAATAATTTCGAACCATGGCAACTCTGTAAAATAAATAAGCATGTGGGACAGTGACTCGGTTCTCCCAAGAATGCTGCATGACCCTCTCTGGGGTAGCCCAGGAAGGTTCATAGCTGCCCTATAGCCAAAAGCCTGCAATGATGGGCCAATTGCATGAGTAGGAATAGCCTGTTAATATCATTTAGATACTCGCTGCAGAATGTCACAGGCTTCTGCTACTCAGAAGCAAAAGGCTGGCTGAGCATAGAACAGGTAACTGAAGTCGGATTTAAAATTTAGTCATAAAAATATATTAACAATGTATAAATGACAACAATATCCACCAACTGGTGCAGAGCAGACACTCAATAACTATTTCTTGACTACATAATTAAACAAATGAGGAAGGAACGAACCTTATTGAGCATCTACTCACATTGCTGGTGCAAAAAAAGGAATCCATACGGAAAGGTTGCGTAACCAGTTTAAAATATTTGTGTTGGTTTGGCATGCACCTCAGTTTCTTTAGCTCTTTCAAGCCGCCCTGTGCCTGAGCAAGGACATTAATAAAACCTCTCTTGAAATGTCCATCTAAGTAAACTGAAATCTCAACTATTCGAAATTTATTATCTATAAAATGCTTGTACTTTTACTTTAAAAAAAAGTGCATTTATTACTTTCCCTAATCCTCACAAAAAGCCTGTGAGGGAGGTGTTTGTCTCACAGACAGAACCGGCTTGGAGCCTTTCAGTGACCTGTGCAAGGCCACGCAGGAAAACAGGGACTGCTTCCCAGGCTCCCGGCTTCCAAGAGAAGTTGGTGATAGAATAGACCAACTCAATGGAATGTGATTTTTAAAGAATAACTGTAGTTTACTTCATTGATGCTGTTACCTACTGAAGATATTTTTTGAAGATTTTTTTAAAGCATCCAGTAGGTTCTGAACACTAGAATATGTGTGCAAGGACACACATCCTTTTCATTACATGAGAAGTTTTAAATTTCAGTATGCACAGGAAGGCTTGAATGTGAAGGCAGCATTCCTGTGCTTTGATGCTCCTCTGCACAATGTGCTGATAGCTGATTGCTGACGGGAAAATGGGGGACAGTTGCGCTTGGTCATCTTATCACATGTGTATGATTGACTTGAGTCTCTACTTAGTGTCCAACCTCTACAGAAGTGACATATAGCACCTCCACCAATCGATTTTTCTCATTTAGCAGGGTCTAGGGATCGGGGATAAGGGAGATAAGATCTTGCACACTAGCAAAAATGTTTCTTTTTGCTGAGAATGTGCCCGTCTAACAAGTTCCCAGGTGATGACTCTGTGGATCTGGGGGCCACACCGACAAATACTGATGTGGAAGGATGTGGCCTTTCTGCTATTCTTCATTCCAGTCCATGCAAACTGTGAAGCCCAATTTTGTATAAGGCACATATCAGCAATATTTATGTCTCTAACTATATGTCACATAGCAACACCATGCCTGTGTACAGAGGTAAGAACACAATATCACCCCTTTATTCTACCTATTCTACCCAGATTCAGGGACAAAGAGAAATGAATGTATTACTATTCCATATTCTTCTTAATATTATTTCAGAGACAGGGTCTTACTCTGCTGCCCAGGCTGGTCTTGAACTCCTAGACTCAAGTGATCCTCCTGCCTTGACCTCCCAAAATGCTGGGATTATGGTATGAGCCAGTGTGTCCAATCGCATTACAAGTATTTTTTTCACTTGGATCTTAAAGCCAGAAATAGAAAATAACAATATGTATCTTAGAGGCTTCTCAAAAGGAAAGGTGAACCATGTAGTCATTCAGAATATTCTTTCCCTCTTAAGTCTCTAAAAAAGCTTTTGTTTCCTTATAGAAATGTTGTACTACTCCTTACATTTTGTGAGAGGTAATGTAATGCTTTCCTATGTCCTCCAGAAGTTGTGGCCAATGCTGGTACTGAGGCCTTCACTGACCATACGATCTGTGTAATTCCACAGCAAATGGACGGAGGCAGTATGAAGTATGATGATAATTGAATAGAACTAAATATGGGTCAGGCTTGAAGCTCAGTATTGCTTATAACGTTCTCACCGTCTCGTATCACCAGGCTATCATAGGCACATGTTGGGTGAGATTCAATGTCCAGGGAAAGGATGTTGAGTTCCACGGTAGAGTCGGGAGCCTGGATGAGCCACGTACAGTCCACTCTATTACTGTAACTGTCAGGCCAGCCCGGGGAGAAGAGAAACACCGGCACTTCTCCCGTCCTCAGGAAGCCACCACAAGCACCTGTAGAATGGAAGAAGCATCTTTGACCCAACCCTCATGGAAAAAACACTAGCACTTTTTCACTTGAAAGTGAAAGCCCTCTACTGAAAAGAAGCAACCAATTGAACCGACTTCCTCAGAGAAATCAACGAATATCGTATTTAACCCACTGATCCGGAGAGCCACAATTTCTGTAGTTGATCTTTGATGTAAAAAAACAGTGTATTGTGTTCTCCGTTTTCACTATAATTTTGCTATATAACCCATTTAATATTGAGTGCTGACTACTGAGGCATAAATAAAGACACGTAGAAGACCCCCTGTATTACTGAGGTAGAACTGTATTCATTCCTGTGTTTCTCATGCTTCTTTATCTTTTCTGTGTAGCTACTTATGTAGTTTATATCGAGGCAATTTTGAGGTGACAGATGAGGGCCTTCTTGGGCCTGTTTCTGGGCAAGTATGCAGCTGGGCATCTGTGTGTGGCCTTCTAGATTTCCAGAAACAAGTCAGAGCTTTTCAAAGTCCCCAGTGGGCACCTCCTTCCCCAGTTTTTCCCTTTCCTGTTCCCTGGTCAGTTTCTCATTAGCTGTAACTGGTGTCACTGCCTCACAAGGTGGTGATGTGAAACAGCTGCAAAGACCCCACGGACAGGGCTGTTTACACAAGAGTGAACTCTTGCCCAGGTCCTGTGAAGACAAGACCTGAGAATGCACTTTTCCAGGAAGCCACTAAGCATGTGGAATAATGATAATGCCGTGGAGATGGACTGTCTTCTGGACCTCTGCTGCTCCATCCCCCACAGCTGTTAAGCTGCTCGTTTTCACAGCTATGGTGGTCATGAGGCTACTATAAAGCTAGAGGAGAGAGGGATGGGAATAGGAAGGGAATGCCACAAAAACGACTATTCCTACTGAGATTCAGCAACTTTTCGTGAATAAATATGACTCAGATTGTTGTGAGGTTTTGGTTAATTCCCAGAGTTCTGAAAAAGTTGATTTTAACAAATGTTTTGCCATCACCTTTATGGAGAAATAGATTCCAGAGGTCCATTCTTCATCATTTCAGAAGTTTATGACTCTCTTACCATAATGCATTTGAATCTTATCAGGGCCAACAGAAAGTGAGTATCAACTGTTGTCGAATGAGGTCCTGATTTCTTTATCCTATTACTACATAGGCTACAGACTTTTTTAGAGCAATTTCACATGGAACACCTGGATGCTGAATGTTATCCAGTAACTTCAAATTTTAAGGTTTTCCGCTATGTGAAATATTTCTTATCTTAGATTTATAAAACACGGTTTTGATGACCGTGCGTCATTAGTGCTGTTTACCAAATATTCCATTTGTCTCCACTTCCAAACACCTGGTGGAACTGCATTCTGCAAATGGCCGGACGAGGCCAATTTGACCAGTTTTGGCCAATTAATTATGAGCAAAAGGCATGTGTTACTTTACACTGAGGACTTTTAAACCGTGACATCCAGGGGCTCTTTTGCCTCCTGCCATGGTCTCAGGCAATGTCACAGACAACGGTAGCTCCAATAGCCTGAGTTAGAAAGTGACAGATGATGGCAGGCACCCAGTTAATACAAGAGGGACATGTAGAAGGAGACCTTATTGTTTTCAGCCCCTAAGAGTTTGAAATTATTTGTTACGGCCATGAGACTGAGCTTTTCCTGAGTGATAGGCTGACTGCTTTTCCTACTTGGCGAGCTGAATCTCCTTCAGTTGACCCTAGTCCACAGTAAGCTCGTTTTTCTTCCCTTGCTTATTTGCTACTGGTACCACTTGCTTTATCATTTACCGATTTAATTACTAATATCATTATTTAACTGACATATGAGTGCTTTTTTCCCCCAATCTCATTTATTTATTTTTTACTTTTTATTTATTTATTTTTGAGACAGGGTCTCACTGGAGTGCAGTGTCATGATCACCGCTCACTGGCAGCCTTGAACTCCTAGGCTCAAGCAATTTTCCTGCCTCAGCCTCCGGAGTAGCTGGAACTACAGACATGCAC
This sequence comes from Leontopithecus rosalia, assembly GCA_028533165.1. Lineage (NCBI taxonomy): Eukaryota > Metazoa > Chordata > Mammalia > Primates > Cebidae > Leontopithecus > Leontopithecus rosalia. The sequence continues at coordinate 14,945,720 of CM052669.1, forward strand.
CACCATGCCTAATCTTTTTTATCTTTTGTAGAGATGGAGTCTCCCTCTGTTGTCCAAGCTGGTCTCAAACTCCTGGGCTTTAAGCGATCCTCCTGCCTCAGCCTCCCAAAGTGCTATGATTGGGAGCACTGAAGCGATCCTCCTGCCTCAGCCTCCCAAAGTGGCATGAGCCACTGTGCCTGGTTCCCATTAATTTTAAGCTCCTGGAGAGTAGAGATTGTATCTCAGTTTCCTTTATTAGTCACTTCAGTGTACCCATAATAAATTCTCAATAAATATGTGTTGACTAAAGTTAAATATATGCATGTATAAGAAATGTTGATATATTTTAAAATATTAAGTTTTTTTTAGTTTTAATGAAATTTTCACAGTGTGATATCACTACAAGATAATCACTTATACCATCCAGATAATTAGTAAACTCTAAAATTCTCTCAATGCCTTACTTTCCTTTTCCTTGTTCTTCTTGACTAAGAAAAATAAGGTTTATGGCTCTCTTATTGACCTGTCCACTTATATCATATAATTATAGAATTTCATAATAAAATGTTAGAAGGAAATTTGTTGGTATAATATTTAACATACATAAGTAATTCCTTTTCTACCTTGAGGTTTGTAAATATAAAAGAAAGCTTAACTCAAGTTTATTTCTAAGAGCTCTGGATATATCTATCCAGAATTAAATGTCTCCTCTAAATTACATTGTCAATCTTGCTGATTCTTTGCTCTTAGATAAATAGATTAATATTTCAAGGAAGAGATTTGTATTCAATGTCATGAAAGCACCTTATTAGAGAGGTAAGAACAACATTTCAGAACGGAATACTAAGAGACATTACATAAATAAAAGTACAAATTATCTTCATTAGTGATGTCTGCTGATACAAACACCCAAGAAGTTAGAAGCAAATAGACTAATCTTTTAAGTCATAGAACAAGTTCGGAGTTTGAATATTCTTCAATGAGGTACCATGATTCTGTGCCCCAGTCAATATTCGAGGACTTAGAATATCCTCTAAGAAATAGCTGATGATTTTTTTCTATGTCAATCCTCAAATTCATAAGAAACACTCAAATTCATTTAAATAATTTTCTTTTCTTTTGTGTTTTTGAGATGGAGTCTTATTCTGTCTCCAAGGCTGGAATGCAAAGGTAGTTCTAGGCCCACTGCAACCTCTGTGGCCCGGGTTCAAGTAATTCTCATATCTCAACCTCCCCAGTAGCTGAGGCTACACACATGCTCCCCAATGACAAGCTAATTTTTATATTTTTAGTAGAGATGTGGTTTTGCCATGTTGGTCAGGCTGGTTTTGAACTGCTGACCACAAGTGATCCGCCAGCCTCGGCCTCCCAAAGTGCTGGGATTACAGGTGTGAGCCACCGTGCCTGTCTTCATTTAAATAATTTTCAAGAAAAAAGTCTCCCCAACAATGTTACCTCAGTATTACTTTCACTGAGGGAATTAGGAATGTAAAAAAGTAAAGTAAAAGTTTTAAATTAGGCCCATTTTACTTTGAAATATGAAAATTTACAATCAGCTAAAGAGAAACTGAAGCATTTCTGAAGGTACATTTAAAATAAATGCAAAGGAAAGAGTTACTTCTGAGTTGATCCTTAACTAACTGATGGCGTGTGTGTGTGAATGTATATGTATAGTATCTGCAAATCAAATTTTCAGAGATTTCTAAAGTGGTCTCTAGAAATTTTAACCTGCATCTTTTAGAAAGAAATGTATAATTTTTACAAAAGGTAGTGTTTATGAATTTAGAAGAACATCTGAACATCTGGTGAAAGGGCTTTGGGGCTGTACTTATTCTTATTTATCTGGCCACTGTTACAATAGGACCCTTTGAAACATTGGCCTGCACACATCAGTCCTAAAAAGAAATTCATTTATTACCAGACACACCTGGAGCAATGGTAGGTAAAACTCCATCAGGTGCCTCCACTGCAAACCACTCCAGAAGGAATCCCTTCCCTGAGATTGAAGAGTCGGAGTAAAAGTGAAATGTCAAAGAATTTCCAGTGGAGCTGAAAGATTCAGTCTGGGTACCACAGTAAGCTCCAATGAGACGGGCGTGAACGCTAGGCCCATCATAGATCTGCACAGAGAAAACAGGTAATAGAGCACTGTATTTAGGCAACTCTCTATATTTTCCTTCATAAAAAGATAAAATCAAAAAGATGCCTTATATTATTACAATTCTATCATAACAGTAACAACAAAACAAATGGGTAAACATTTTATTTTTGCTTAAAACAGATGATAGTGCCAGAGAATATAAAATGTTATTGAAAGTAATTTAATGTTTTGAAAACATCTATATCTTTGCTTCAGAATTATATTAATAAGCATGCACTGTGGGACACAGCTCATCAGATGATTTACAGTAAAATTTGTGGATGGAAAAATAGGAACCAGAATGGTTGCCTAACAACAGTACTTAATAAATGTGCTTTGAGGCTTCAAAGCGAGGAATTAGGACGAAAGGAGGGAAAATAACAAGAAGAGAAAATATTGAATGAGAAAAAGTAGACAGGTATCCTAAAGGAGTCAATATTTCCACAGAAGGAAAGAAGAATTTGTAACAACAAAATAACCAAAACTTGCAGGGCTCACCATGGTCAAAGCACTCAATAAATCTCCTTTGTTTGGTTTTAAAATTTTGAGGCATATTTTGTGATAATTTTTAAACAGCTAAGGACAAATTCATATTAGCAGTTTTTATAAAATCCTCTACCAGACAAATGTTGTAATAGTTATTTCCATATATATTAGGCATCCATCAGATACTGGGTTCTCTTCATGGCACCAAGAATCCAAGATGAATAAGGAATGGTCATAGCCTATAAGAATCCAATTGTGTTTCTGGAATTCACACAATACCCAATGTCTGGATAGCAATGATCACCATGATTTTTTGATTTATATTTATTTTTAGATGATCCTTAACATTTTTAATACTCTAACATAAAAACAACGAGGATAGTGGGAAATATGACAGAATAAATACTTAATTAGGACATATATGCGTGCTTAGACAAAGCCCAATAGGAAAATTATAACATTCCTAAAAAAGCCCTTAGATATGAGATAGAAAATAATAAATGCAACACTGAAATTGCCTTTGTCCAAATTCTCTAATCATGACTTAGAGCAGACTACCCCACATGATTTGCAAATGCTTGAATAGACATTACCTTGGATTTCTTTTTGCCAATAGCAATTCACCAATATTTATGAGCATTGATTGGATGTGGAAACTCACCCGTAACATGTCATAATAGCAGTTCTGTGTTTCTTCTATGTCCATCTCCAGGATTCTACCATGGACAGTGTAAGATGCATTCACATTTACTGTCCATTGGTAATTGGAGTTATGTGGGTAGTTTCTAGGCCAGAAAGGAGAGGCGACTTTCCCATGAGTTCCCACAATATTATTATTGCCAAATACTAGGAGGGAAAACAGAGTAGTAAATCAGACCTACTTAGAATTGCTCTTTAACCAAATGAAAAAAACAAAAGGCAAAGCATGTTGAAAAGGATGGGCTTGTAATTGACTGTGATTTCTTTTCTGACTATTGAAAGAAATACTGCTTCCCCTTTGGTTTCTGAGCTATCTATTAATTCCTTAGAAAAGGGTGATTTTGTGAATGGAATTCCAAGTCCTTAAAAGGTTGCATGGCGTGAAAAGAGGCCATAACTTCCCACATGAAAAGGGGTTCCCAGCTCCTAGGGAACTTGGGGACATGGGAAGGGGGGATGAGCATCCCTCCTCTCTAATTTTGGTTTACCTATTTTACTTTGTTTTTCAAAAAAAATGGAATATTTTAAAAATTTACTGTCATATATGACAGTTTGGAATCACATATGAAATAGCCAATTATGGAAAAGTTAGGCTAGAGCATAAAAATATTTAACATTTTATACTATTAAGAGAATACCCTATTGTTATATTTGAGCACTTAAGCTAATCCCAAAGTAATACTAAATGTCTTAAATGTGAAGAATATAGAGTTTATGAAATCAAACAAAGCACACTTGATACAAATATACCAAACCCAAACTATAATATATAACAAGACTCTAACCCAATATCATGAAAAAAACTAATTTAACATTGGGTAGAAATCAAAGCTTAAAAAGAATAATGGAACCATTGAGAATACTCTCCCTTGCTCTTACTAAACCACTCATATACAATTTAGTTCTTCTAATACAAGGTAATTCACAAAGACAACGTAGGAGAATAGTGTAGAGTTTAGGATTGTTCTTGCTTAATGTATTACTGAAAAAGTATTATTTCTAGTTTGTAAGACGTATTCTGAAAGCCATCACTAAAATAGAACCTACTCTTTATAAATGTGGCCTGGAAGCCCATGCCGCTGCCAGAACCATCCGAGATAAATCTGATCCACAGGGTATGTCCCACAATGGAAGAATAATTGAGAGGCAAGGAGTTTCCACAGTATCGTCCCACCAAGTGACCCGTGGCATTTCCTTCTCGGATCTCCACAAAGTCTCTGCTGCAGTCCTGAGAGTCTTCCAACCAGAAAGATCTGATTTGGTGAAAAAGATATTCATAGGGATTAAATTGACAGAATAAACTTTGGGATCATTCTAGATCACATGTGAGGTTATGCGAGGTTAACCTGTTCACTTTTTTAACTTTATTTAACTTTAATCACAAGATTATTTAGCTGTCTTGAAAAATTTCTTTCACTCAGATTTGTTGAAATGAGTACAAAGACAATGAATATACTTCCATCAAGGAGTTTTCTTCCTAGTGGGTAAAACTGGGCAGGAATACAGAAAAATACATAGGGCAGAATAGCATGAGTGCCATCAGAGCTATAAAGCGGCAGAGGGGAACATTACACACTGGGGTCTGTTGGATGGTGGGGGGCTAGGGGAGGGACAGCAGGGGGTGGGAAGGTTGGGGAGGAGGGATAACATTGGGAGAAATGCCTGATGTAGGTGACGGGGGAATGGAGGCAGCAGACCATCATGTCATGTATGTGTCTATGCAACAATTCTGCAAGATCTATACAAGTGCCCCAGAACTTAAAGTACAATTAAAAATTAAAAAAAAAAGAATTTCAAAGCAGATGCATCACATCTGATTGTGGGGCTCTGCAATAGCTTGATGGGAATACTTTTTGAGATGGAAATATGCATGTTAGCTGGAATAATGCCACCAAGGCACATGTGCAGAGAAGGGTGAGACATATTCAGAAACCTGTGAGGTATCTGGTTTGTTTAAAACACTGAGTACCTCTAAGAAAGCATTAAAACAGTGTGAGTTGGTTGAAGGTAAATAACAAAAAAGAAACCACGAAGACATGTAGCTGGCCAGGCACGGTGGCTCATGTCTGTAATTCCAGCACTTTGGGAGGCTGAGGTGGGTGGATTGCCTGAGGTCAGGAGTTCGAGACCAGCCTGGCTAACATTGTGAAGTCCTATTTCTACTAAAAATACAAAAAAATTAGCTCGGTGTGTCAGCAGGTGCCTATAATCACAGCTACTTAGGAGGCTGAGGCAGCAGAATCACTTGAATCCAGGAGGTGGAGGTTGCAGTGAGCCGAGATTATCCTATTGCACTTCAGCCTGGGCAACAAAAGCAAAACTCCATCTCCAAATAAATAAATAAATAAACAAACAAACCAAAAAAACCCAACAACAACAAAAACATGTAGCTGGGGCAATATCATGGGATAATTTAGGCGGCATTTAAAGGCCCTGCAAAGGCATATGTACTTCATGTCTGGAGAGGCAGAAAAATTGTGGGGTTTGTAACAACACAGGCTAGTCCTCCAATGTGACCTCTTCAACTTGTCTTATATTCTGCAACTGTGATGTGACAGGGAGTCAAGGATAGGATATAGTATCAACCTCATATGATTTTCATAGGTAACATACATACAGAGTCTGGAATATGTAGGTGCTAAGTGAATACTTTCAAAACTTGGCCTTACTGCTTAAAAACATGAGCCACTCAAGATAAAGCGGCATTGGTGTAAGGGTAGACAGACGGATGAATAGAATAGGAAAGAATTTCCAGAAGGGGACCCACAAATACACAGTCAATCCAATCCAATCCAAGGTGCCAAGACAAATCAAAGGGAAAAGTCATTTTAACAAATGTTGTTGCAATAATGGATATCCTTATGAAGAGACAGGGGGAAGAAAGAACCTATACTTCTGCCTGTCTTCATACACAGAAACTAATTTAACATTTCTCATGGATGTAAATATAAAGGCTAGAAACATAGACCCTAGAAGAAAAAATGGAGAAAAATCTTTGTAACCTTGAAATGGGCAAATATTTCTTAGATAGAATGCAAAAAGCACTAACCATAAGATTAAAAATCCATAAATTTGAATTCATAAACATTTCATTAGAGACATGAATAAGAAAAAAAATTGGCATCTCAGCACTTTGGGAGGCTGAGGCAGGAGGATCACTTGAGCCCAGGAGTTTGAGACTAGCCTGGGCAACACAGTGAGACCCCATCTCTACAGAAAAATTTAAAAATTAGCTATGTGTGATGGCCTGTGCCTACAGTCCCAGCTATTCGGGAGGCTGAGGCAGGAAGATTGCTCAAGTCAGAAAGATGGAGGCCAAATGAGCTGTGATCATGCCCCTTCACTCCAGCCTATGCAACAGAGTGAGATCCTGTCTCAAAAAAACATATATTTAAAAAAATATGAATAGGCAAGTTACAGACTGGGGTGGGGAAAGAGGAGAAAATTGTAAAGCATTTATCTAGCAAGGCACTCATAGTTGAAATATAAAGGGAATCCATACAGATAATGAAAAACAACCAAATTAAAAGTGGACAAAGGACTTGAACAGATATTCATAAAAGAAGAGAAGTGAATGACTACCGAGAATGTGGAAAGTACTCTCTATGATTAGTCATCAGAGCAATAGAAATTAAATACCACAGTCAGATATTCCACACCCATCACAAGGGCTAAAATAAAGAGACTGATAAGATCAATTGCTGTGAAGCACACAGAGCAACTGAAGTCTTATATATTCCTGGTGGGACTGCATTCTGATATAGCCACTCTGAATAATTATTTGGGAGTTTCTCATAAAATTAAATGTACATCCAGTTAATGCCCAGAAATTCTAGCCCTAAATATCTACCCAACAAAAATAAAAACACATGACCATGCTAGTATCCTGAATATAAAATAACTCCTGCAACTCAAAAAAATAAATAAATAAACCCAAAATGTCAAAGAAACTGAAGAGACATTTCTCCAAAGGAAGATCTATGAATAGCCAATAAAAGCATGAAAAGATTTTCCACAGTATCAGTCATTAGGGAAATGCACATCAAAACCACAATGAGATAACACTGCAAACCCACTAGGAAGAGTATTATTTAAAAATGGAAAATAATAAGTGTTGATGAGGATATGGAGAAATTAGAACTCAGGCATTACTGATGGGAATGTAAAATAGAGCATCCTGAGAGAAAACAGTTTGGTGGCCCCTCAAAAAGTTAAACATAGTATTAACACATGAACCAGCAATTCCACTTCTAGGTTTATACCCCAAATAATTGAAAGCAGGAATTTAAACAGAAAGTGAAAGGGAAGAGGAAGGAAGGAAAGGGGGAGGGGAAGAGGGAGGGAGAGGGAAGGAAGGGAAATGGAAGGGGGAGGGGAGGAGGGAGACGGAAGGGGAAAGGAAAAAAGAAAAGGGTAAGGAAAATGAAACAGGAAAGGAAAAGAAAAAAGGAAAGGAAAGAGACAAGAAAAGAAAACAAAAAAGGTACTTCTCTCGTCAAGTGTATCTTTCAGCCAATGCTCAACATACATTGCAAGATTTTATTTTATGATAAGCATAGTGTTCCCCTTGGGTTCTATCTCAGTGAATGGAGACGAATGGTTAGAGATAACCAGCCTGGAGGGTCTGCATACCTCAAACCCCACCACTAATCAATATACCAGGCACATCTCTGGTCATTCCCAGCCTACCAGACCACAAGAGTGAAGTAACTGGTCAGCTCTGTTCTACCCTAGCTCTCAACCCAGATACTAGCATTAATAGGTCTCTAACCAAATCAGTAAGCCTGGCGGTAAGTTGGTGGCTCTCACAACCCTACCAAGGTGAGTCACTACAGTACAGACCATTTGGACTACTCTAGATGGAATTTTTGTTGCAAATTATAATTGATCATTGAGAAGTAGAAGAAATCATGATATATCCACATCAGACAAAGCAAACCACACATTTGTCTCCTTTGACAATCTAATGCTTTACAACACAATATTTGTATCTTCAATCATTTGTTTTTCAAGGAATTGGTCTAAATCCATCTTTGGGATGGCTGCCAAGTTTGCTGCATACATTCAGGCTCAATTTTATTACCCATAATATGATCAACAATGTGAAATACGCTAAAATTGTTTTCTTCTGATTCTCAGAAAGCAGAAAGGGAGGAAAGAGAAAGCATTTTCCTCAGAAGGTAAATGACATGCAGTTGCCTCTAAAATCTTTTATTCAAAGTACAGTGCACAGTCCAGCAACATCAGCATCACCAGAGCTCGTTTGAAACAAGGAATCTGGCCCCAGCAAGTCAGAAGGTAAACTTCAGCAAGATCCTAGGTGAGCAACATGCTCATTAACATTGTGCCCGATGCCCCAGATTACAAAGGGAAGGTCTTCTCTAATATTAGACTAGTGTAATCCAGTGCTAGATGGCAGAAACGACATTTTACTGGACATGATGGTAGGGAAATCCTATAAGGACTAAATTCAACTTCAAAAAAAAAGCTTTGTGATTCTTAGAAGTCTTTGCTTTAGACTGGTACATTTTATAAGCAATTCTGCCCTTTGGCATAGATCTGTTAGTAAATGCAGGATGTGGAACAAAAATAGTACAATCACTGTTTCTTATTACCTCACTTTGATTCTTAAACTGAGACAAATCACTTTCTAAAAGCACTCTGCAAATATAAAATACAGTTTCTGGGCTGGGCATGGTGGCTCACGCCCGTAATCCCAGCACTTTGGGAGGCCGAGGCAGGTAGACCACAAGGCCAGGAGTTTGAGATCAGCCTGGCCAATATGGTGAAACCCCGTATCTACTAAAAATACAAAAATTAGCAGGGCCTGGTAGCGCGCGACTGTAATCCCAGCTACTCAGGAGACTGAGGCAGGAGAATCGCTTGAACCCAAGGGACAGAGTTTGCAGTGAGCCCAGATTGCATCACTGAACTCCAGCCTGGGCAACAGAGCAAGACTCTGTCTCAAAAAAAAAAAAAAAATACAGTTTCTGTAAATTCCTTTAAATATATGTTTTACAAAAAACTCCTTTTTAGGTTTTATTTCTCCACCTTCCTTTTCGTTGCAGATTCAACCATAATTTCTCCAGGGTTCTTCCCTACTCAATTTCACCACAATCCCAGCCTCATGTTTTAGAACTTGATGTGATACATATGTTTCTCATATGCTTCTCACACACCCCAGGGAAATGTTTCCAAGCACCCATCTGGATAGAATTTAGACCAGGGCAGAAATAACTCACAGGGCTTGCCTTCTCATTAATCAACCGCAAAAAAAAAAAGAGGCATCTTACAGTCTAAAAAATCCATTTTAAAAATAAAACTCAAGCAAGTAACTCAAAGTAATCAAAATTAACTTCTTACAGGCAAGAAAGGAAATAGCTGAGTAGCTGAGTAGTTAAGATTTTGTATATGGTAATTTAAAATGTAATGTCTATTAAACACTAAAATAGATGATATTTGCTTTCTATGTTTGTAATCTCCTATCCTCTGGAAGAAAAGCCTAGTGCTGCCCGTTTGGATTTATTTGTCAAGTATCACAGAAGATACTTCAGAAATGGCAAAGATTGAGAGAACTAACAGTCACCGAACATTTGCTGTGTACCAGCTGTGTGCTATATGTTTGAAATTTGACATCTTCTTTAATCTTCATAGTCCTAGAAATTTAAATTATTAGAAATTTGTTATTATCTCCCATACATAAAATGAATTCAATTAAATAGCTTCTTAATGTTGGTTTACTAGTAATTTGTCAAAACCTGAAATCTTATCTGTCTTGAACACCTAGCCCAGATCCTGGCAACCACTGAATGAGAGGGGTCAACGATGTGAATATGGCAGAAACAAAGAGGGAAAAAAACAAAAAGGACATCATTTTAATCAGCAATTCTGAAAAGCCTACTAAGCTATATGAAGGGCTTTGGATTTTATTCTAAGGACAATGATGGTGTTGTGTTAATCATTATATAGAAAGCACCACATGGCAGAGTAGCACATGCCAACTACATGCCTAGCACATATCAGGAGCTTAATACACATCTGTTGAGTAAAGGAGTAGATATATGTTCGGTAAACATTATCAAGTATATAGATATGTCCCCATCCAGAACTCTGTGCTCTTAGTGAAGACAAAGACAAACCAGGCTGGGCATGGTGGCTCACCCCTGTAATCCAAGCACTTTCGCAGACCAAGGTGGGCAAAATCACTTGAGACCGGAAGTTCAAGACCAACCTGACCAACATGGTGAAACCCGTCACTACTAAAAATACAAAAATGAGCCAGTGTGGTGGCATGTGCCTGTGATCCCAGCTACTCAGGAGGCTGAGGCAGGAGACTAGCTTGAGCCTAGGAGGTAGAGGTTGCAGTGAGCTGAGATCTTGCCACTGCACTCCAGCTTGGGCAACAGAGTGAGGCCATGTCTCAAAAACAAAAAGACAAATCAAAACCTCCTTCCCGTGAGGCAGCTTAAACTTGCACTGCTTTTCGGCACTCAGAGGGTGTCTTTGTCTTAACACAAGGCCACTTGTACCCTGAAGAGGCTCTGTCTGATTAACGGATTAAAGAAAGCAACTTGAGATGTATGAACTTGGTCCAAAAATAGGATGGTTGTCCCATGTTTTTAATGAGTTCCTGACGCATAGATTAGCAAGTCTCAGAAGTAAAGTAAGACTTTTAAATAAACAGGCCAGGGTCCTCAAAACAATCCTCCTCTCTCAACAATAAGTTACTTATGTTCTCTTCAAAACAGAATTAGCAATCCCAACCACAGCCTAGTAATATGTAACAGACTGGTAAATGACTTTTAATTCACAATGGCAATTTAAATTCCAAGGTCCTATCTCTCAACATATAATAAGCATCCATTATCAGTATGACATGTCCTATATACCTCTCTATTAGTTGATTAAAACGTGTACTTTTTACATTTACTCTAGGAGGTATTATTGTCGCTGTCTAATTTAATCTAAGACCACTCAGAATGTGATAGGATCCTACTACTAATTCAATATTCATAGTCCATTTTCAAAAAATGTTATAGTGCAATGAGGAATATGAAAGTGTTCTAAAAACTTAAGTTTAAAGTTTAAGTAAAGTTTATGTGAGTTTAAGTTTGGAAGTTAAAAAACTTCCAAAACCATTCTTCTTCTTCTTTTTTTTTTTTTGAGACAGAACCTTACTCTGTTGCCCAGGCTGGAGTGCAGTGGCTCCATCTTGGCTCACTGCAACCTCCGCCTCCCAAGTTCAGGGGATTCTCCTGCCTCAGCCTCCTGAGAAGCTGGGATTACATGTGACCGCCACCACTCCCAGCTAATTTTTGTATTTTTAGTAGAGATGGGGCTTCGCCATGTTGGTCATTTTCAGACTCCTGACCTCAAGTGATCTGCCCACCTCAGCCTCCGAAAGTTCTGAGATTACAGGCATGAGCCACTGCATCTGGCCCCAAAACCACTCTTCTGACAGAAATAGAAGGAAAGGTAGATTGAGGTGGGGATGAGATATAAGCGTAAAGAATGCTTAATTGAGATGGGAGGGCTCTGCTGGAATGAAGAATACTAGTGAATCTCTGAAACAACCTAAATGTGTCTCATTCCAAAAAAAGATAAGATTCCTGTACTCTGAACACGAATGTGCCACGGATTCATTCCCCAAGGACTCAAGAATGTACTTTTGGGAATGTTAGGACTCTAGAGCCATCATCAAGAGAATTTTCATGCTATTGATAACTCAAATGATAACTAAAAGAGGAAATTTGGAAAAATACTTCCTAAAGTTCACCTACACTGTGAGTTGCCCATTCTGTTAGCATCAGGGTATCTTTCCTACAGATTCATTAGCACTGAAATAATACACCGTAAAAAAGGATTTACATAAAAGACAGCTGGAGCTGGTTGCCCGGGGAACTGACAATGTTCCAGACACATTCCACATTAGGGGGATAAACGTCTGGGTAGCCAGGGCTGTTGAAGATGCCTTCAGCCATGTAGAAAGTTCCACCACAAGCTGCAAGAAAACAGAAATAAAGCGAGTGTCAGAGCAAAGATTGAATCAGGCACTATAAAATAAAGGAGAAAGAACGCTTGAGCCATTATCAGTGTAAAAGAATATAGAGCATTTCCATCTCACACTTTAAAACCTCCATGTCATATAAAATAAGGGAATGATTGTGCAAACTGAAGACCAAGGGCCATGCAGCGTGGTGGATTAGAAGGAATGTCTGCAATGTCTTTTCTCAAAGCCTTTTCTCCCCATGAACTGTAACTTTGAAGAATAAAAGACTTGTTTACCAAATGATCAGGGGACATATGTACCTAAAGCAAAAATCTCTAGCCCAGTTTGACCCATGCAAAACCACTTGGATTTTGTGACCAGGATTCTACTCAGTGCTGGCCTAGAACCCAAGGCAGCATGCTTGCTCTTCCTTCTCAGTAGAGTACCGAAATGTACACCCCAATCTTCTAGGTGTTCTGCAGCTTTTAACTACTAATAACAAGGAAGATGGCAGCAATGACCAACAGCACTCTCCCAGCTAAGAGGCTAAGAAACTCAGTCCTGGGTGGCTTCTCTTCCTTCTCCTCCCCAGGTTGGGGCTGCCTTAACAAACAAATTAAAAAGAATACCAGCTGGGCACAGTGGCTCATGCCTGTAATCCCAGCATTTTGGGAGGCCTCTGCGGGAGGATCAATGGAGGTCAGGAGTTCGAGACCAGCCTGACCAACATGACAAAACCCCATCTCTACTAAAAAAATACAAAAATTGGCCAGGCGCGGTGGCGTGTGCCTGTAATCCCAGCTACTCAGGAGGCTGAGGCAGGAGAATTGCATGATCCCAGGAGGTGGAGGTTGTGGTGAGCCAAGATCGCGCCATTGCACTCCAGCCTGCGTAACAAGAGTGAAACTCTGTCTCAAAAAAAAAATACAAAAATTAGCCAGGTGGGGTGGTGGGTGCCTGTAATCCCAGCTACTTGGGAAGCTGAGGCAGGAGAATTGCTTGAACTCAGGAAGCGGAGGTTGCAGTGAGCTGAGATTGCACCACTGCACCCCAGTCTGGGTGACAGAGCGAGACTCCATCTCAAAAAAAGAGAACACTAAGTCATCTGAGAGTATGGGGTATAGCTGAAAAGACACCATATTCCAACCAATCCTCCACATTTCCAGAGTTTGTTATTGTTAGGATTGACAACAGGTTCACTTAATTGGGAAGAAGGTAAGATTAGTCCCAGAGGTGATCTCAGGAAACTAGCTCCCAACTTCGAAGGTCAAAGAGTCTCAAATAACAAACCAAGAATTTCTACCACATCTGTTAACTGCCAGAGCCACGTGCTAAGGTTTCTTACCTGACACTGATGCAGTGAACGTAGCATGGAAACCCCCGGCACTCACACTAGAATCAGAGACGAACCTCAGTGTCAGAGCACTGCTGAAGGACGTGATGGGATGGGGCATGGTGCTGCCACAGTAACGACCTAAATAATGAAGATAATGACAAGGAGAATGAACGATGACATGGCCGAGGCCACTGTTTCTAGGAAACACATCTTTACTAGAAATACAAGAGACCAAAGCAAAGGGAAGAAATCGCTACTAGGAGAACCACTTCATTCAGGGTCAGTGTTTGAGACAGTACCTAATAAATTAAAATGAACTATATATACAAGCTATATATAGGAGAGGTGATTTATGATCAAGAACAATAGGGTCAGAGGAAAAACTTAGGTGACCGGGGACACATGTACCTAAAGCAAAACTCTCCAGCCCAGTGGGACCCGTACAAATAAATGCACTAATAATATGTTGTAGCATAGAAAAGTGTGGATGCTGGAGCCGGGCTACCTAGATTCAGCTTCTGGTTCAGCCATTTGCTATCTATGTGATCCTAGTGTTAGATTCAGTGACTCCAAGTTTCTCTTCAAAGAATCAGTATGTCAGTATGTTCAGCTCTCTTATTCTTTAATTCTCCATTTTAAAGTTTAATTTCCTTGTAGTTTCAGTAAACAACATTTTCCATTGTTCTAATCAGTAGATCACATCTGTTCCCCCAAGTGCCCGTCTCTGTCATGACTCATTCTGGTCACCTGCTCCGGTCTCCTGCTTTGACCCTTGGTTACCTGCTCTGACCTGCCTACAACTGTCCTTCCTGCCAAACTACCCACCCCACCACTTCGCTTGTACCTCTGCTCCCTTTAAAACAGCCAATCAGGATTAGACTAGACCATGCAGTCTAACCCTAGCCAATAGGGAAATGACACAGCAGTGGGGCAACCTTCCATCAGGAATAAGTAACCCCTCCGCCGGCCTTGTCCAGTGTGCTCGCCACTGTTCCATCTGTGAGCCACAACCTTCTATAGAAGTAAATTGCCTCACTGCAGAAACTTCTATGTCAGCACTATTTCTTTGTGTGACACTGTTACACGTAACACTAGGCAAGTTATTTAAGTGCTAGGTGCCTCGGTTTCCCCACTTGGAAAAAGGGGCATATTGAAAATAATGAAACTTATCTTTTCAGGATAGATAAGGATACTGAGAACAGTACTCAGTATTCAGTTATATTGACGCTGTCAATATAACATACTGAGAACAGTATTCAGCACAAGATAATGCTGTGTAACAGTTCATGAAATAATATACCCTCATCCTTGGTCAAAAGCCAACTTACAAAGACCTCAGGCAATGCCATGAGAGGTGAGCATAGGGTGTAGAGAGTTCACTGATTGCTACTATGGTCTCAGGCACTGTCCTGGGAACTAAGAATTAAGGCAAGAGGCAAAACAGTCTCCTCTATGACGGACCTTGTCTTCCAGTGCCAGATGAGAAGTTTTTACAACAAAATTCAAAAGTTAGGAAATTCATAGAGAAAGCTTAAATAATCTGAGGTTTTTCTTATGCCTGAGAACACTTCAGAAACTAGATAGTGGCACTCTTTAATTTTATCAGGATGTCTAACAAACCAAGTGACATTTTTAATTGAATTAATTAATTCATTAACTAATTAAGTGCTTTGTTTTTTTGCTTCCACTGAGGACAAGGCTGAAAGAAACACCCTCCATTTGAATTTAAGAACTGTGGTCAGATATTAATAAGAAATTTAAGACAGAATGCTGTCTATTGCTGGAATGGACTGAATTCCACTACTCTTTAAAGCAGATGCAACTTTTAAATGTTTTAAAAAATATACACAAACTATTCACACATTTGAATATACTAACAAGCAGGCTGACTTCCCTGAACCCCACAATAAAGCCTGCTTTCTTACCCTCTAATCATCTTTACTTGGCTTAGGCTGCTCTTTTTAGCTATTGGAAACATTCTAACCTAGAATGCAGTCTATAAATATGTAGATCTATAAATAAAGCACAGCCAAGACCCACCCACGCATGTAAATGAGTTAGCGAAGTACCTCGGAGGGGTGCGTCTTCGTGGTTACCATCCAAAATTTCTACAAAGTCTCGTGTGCACATTGTGCTTCTTTCAAGTCCAAAGTGGGTAAAGGAGAGGGTGATATGATTTACTGGAAGCAAAAAAGAGAAGATTCTCTAATAAAGTACTGGCACATAAAACATACAGGAAGATGGGGGCAAGATGGGAGATGGGGATGGTTAATGGGTATAAAAAAACAGAAGGAGGCTGGACGTGCTGGCTCACACCTGTTAATCCCAGCACTTTGGGAGGCTGAGGCGAGTGGATCACAAGGTCAAGAGTTTGAGACCAGCCTGACCAACATGGTGAAACCCTGTCTCTACTAAAAATACAAAAAAATTAGCTGGGCATGGTGGCATATGTCTTAGTCCCAGCTACTCGGGAGGCTGAGGCAGGAGAATCACTTGAACCTGGGAGGCAAAGGTGGCATTGAGCCGAGATCACGCCACTGCACTCCATGGGTGACAGAGCGAGACTCCATCTCAAAATAAATAAATAAATATTTTTTAAAAAAATAAAAGGAATGAGTAAGATCAATGGTAATTGTAGCTGGTACATTTAAAAATAATTAAATTATATTGTATTGTATATTTAAAAATAATTAAAAGAGTATAATTCAATTGTAACACAAAGGATAAATGCTTGAAGGGATGGAATACCCCATCTCGTGTACCCCATAAATATACACATCTACAAAAATTGAAAATAAAATCTTTTTAAAAAATAAAATTTAAATTTAAAAACCTACAGGGAGATACATTTTACCTCTGATCATTTCATGAAAGGGTTCTCCAGCAGAGAACTAATGAATTAGGCAGATATGCACATGGTTGAAGGGAAAAGGAGAAGGAAGGGGATAACTTCTGTGCTAGGTGGTTTCCTTTGAAGAGTAACAGAATAGATGCTTTCAAAAGTGCCTGTTGCATCTGAAATGCTGGTAGTGGTAAGTAAGAGGACTCCTGGGTAGGTTCATTCCAGGTACTATAGGAAATACCTTGTTGGAAAACGCTGACTTGCTGTGTTCCTCTCATAAGCATTTTTCTCAATACAATCATTTCCTTCAATTCAGATTCTTTGCATGAGCTTGTAAATAAGTCATTCTTTTCTCCCTGGCACTCACATTTTAGCTCACTCAGTTTTATTTTCAGGCGAGAGCTAGTGCCCTAAGATTCAGAGACATTTATCACGAAAGCTTTGAATTACTTGCAGAACAGCAAGTGCCTGGATACATTTTCTTTTTGTTGTTCTTCAAGCTCCCTAATCTTCAGAATAGGATCTTTTCCTATTGCTGTTCTGGAACCAGTGAGTTCTTTCATCTAAATGCTTTACAACTCATTAGAAAAGAATCCTCAGGCACAAACTGCTCTGTTCAAGGGAGGGGGCTTCTTTATCTACTGCTCAGTTTCTGGCTGGCAACTTCCTTTGCAGCTCCATCTCCCCGGTTGAATTGGCTAAGGATGACATCATTGGCCTCCACATCTTATGCATGTTAATAAAGATACTAGCAATTTGTTAACTCCTTACATCCCAAGGGAAAGTACTAGAGAATATTTAAGCTGAACTCTTCATTTTGCAGATCATTTTGTCGCGGCCTGATTAGCTCAAGTGACTTCCCTGTTTTCACACAGGCGATTAGTTACCGAGCAGAGTGAAGAAGTTAAAGCCTTTCCTACATTATACCTGAAACCGTATTTTCCTGCAAACCTCAAAGGCAAGGCAGGAGGGCAGGGCTCCTGTGAAACGGGATTCAGAAGGGCCCCAGGGTCAACCCCTCTGCAGCCATTCTGTCATGTCTGTGAGGAACATTCCCTCTTGTTCTCTGTCTGTAAAATGAGAACAGACATGCTTACCACTGGACTGTTGCCAGGTTAGAAAATAAGATTCTAGGGTTCCAGAAAAGAAAAGAAAGTAAGCATTTATTCAATGTTTCTTCTAGGCCTGTGCTGGGATAGCAGATTGCAGGAGAGCCCAGGTTTAATTTATCGTGAATGTCTGCTTTGATGGATAGGGTCGCACACTACATTCTGGCATGTGAGTCACTGATTCTCCAGTCTGTGACTCTTCTTCATTTGTTCACTCAGCAACCGTCTTGAGCATCAACTATACTCATGGCACACATGTCAAAACTATCGATTATTTTGGTTTACCCCCAAACTCATATGCCTGCATACACTCGTTAATACAGGAAGGTTGCATGTGTGTTGTTGTGTGTGTGTATTTTAACCTTTGCTAGGCCTTGAAACTTAAAAAAATTATTTTTAATTTAAAAGCAACTGTAAAAATTACTGCCCTATCAGATTAGGAAATGCTTGTTCTCATGCACGTCAGGAATTGGGACTTGCAAAAGAGGAAGAGGAAGGCCATTGATTGTTAGAACTGAGGAGATAAGAACCTTACTCATAGTCTGACCTTGTCAGACACCTTCTCTCCCACATGCCTTTTCTTTTTTTTGTTTTTGTTACTTACATGGAGGTTGCGCTTGAATGATCCAGCTGCAGTTCTGATTGTTTGGATAATTGGCAGGGAACCGCGGAGAGGAAACAGTATCAAACGAGCTGGTGAGGATGTGGCCTCCACAGTCTGGAGAACATACAAACACACGTATGTGTCATATATTTTTGATTTCTACTGACCGTACAAAACAAATATTTGATGAACAAAAACATCAACGATTTTTTTTTTAATTTCTAAAAGGCATGCCAAGAAAGTTCTCCGTAAAGAGAGCTGTACATAAACCATCAGAAAACGAGAGCACATTTTATATTTTAATTATTTCTTCAACTATAGGAGGTGGCAAAGAGCAACAGATTAAACGGCTATGATTGCCCGAGTCATTTGAGCAAAATTCTGGCATGGTTCACTTACACTGCCCACTCATAAATCATAGCTATAGGGATGATCTGTTTATAAATGACCTCTTTTTTTCAGGAAAATAAATACTCAATTGAACAAGCTTCACAAAGATGACTGCAGAGTATCAGAGAAGAGCAAAACTCTACAGGAGTCCCAAAGAGGGAGAGGCGATCACCGCTGGAGGGTGTAAGAGGAGTCTCGCCGAGGAGGCGGCCACGGCTAAATCAGGACTGGGAGGGTGAGAAAAGGGAGGCCAGGGAGGGGACCACCTGAGCAGACACAGAAGAGAGTAAGGACTGCATCTATACAGGCTCAGCTGGAGTATGTGGTGCCTGAGGGGTGTAGGTGACTGATGCTGGAGAGAGGTCAGGACGGTTTCTGGGACCCTTGGTTAACATCTGCAGGGGCTTCAGCTTCATTCAATAGGCCAGGGCAGGGCTTTTACAGGTGACTTTGGAGAGATACAGGGTAAGGGCAGGTGACTTTGAGGAGGCTGTTATAGTCCAGATGGAAGCTAGCAGGGACTTTTTACTATGAAGCAACATACAGGTGAATAATTACATGCAAAAGAACTATTAGGAAACTAGGTTTTCTTTTAAATCAATAAGAATATAGCCTATCTTGTTCCAAAGTCTAAAAGTCTATGGTACATACTTGGGAGACCTCCATCCAGACACTGTCCCCAACCAGAACTCTTTACTACAGAATATAAATGAGTTCACTAAGATAAACATAATGACTACACAGACTAAACGTATTTGCAGTGAATGTTCTGAAACATCTGAATACAAATAATCTCTGACTATGGGATAAAAGCTTCATCTCGCAGAACCAGCAGATGAAAGACAAGGCATAAAAAGGTCTTGGAGAAGTGGTGCTTTAAGAACAAAAACAAGGGCCGGGTGCAGTGGCTCATGCCTGCAATTCTAGCACTTTGGGAGGCTAGACAGGAGAATCACTGAGGCAAAGAGTTTTGAGACCAGCTTGGACAACAGAGCAAGATCCCATCTCTAAAAAAAAAAAAAGAAGAAAAGAAAAAGGAGCCAGGCATTTCACTGTTGCACCCATAGTCCCAGCTACTCAAGAGGCTGAGGTGGGAGGATCGCCTGAGCCTGGGAGCTGGAGGCTTCAGTGAGCCGTGACTGCACTCCAGCCTGGGTGACAGAGTGAGACCCTGTGAGGGAAAAAAGGAAGGGGAGGGAAAGAGAGGGGAGGAAAAGGAAGGGGAGGAGAGGAGGGGAAAAGGAAAAGGAGGAGAGGAAGGGAGGGAAACAAAGAAAGAAAAATAAATGGAAAAAAAGAGTGACTCCTCAGTTGGACAATGGCAAGATTCAGAAATGAGGGAAGGCACTGCCTCTGGGGCTCGAATCTGATTGTATTACAAGCAAGTCTTGAAATTTATAGTAGTGCACCCCATTCTAGTGTAAAGCCTTGGATAGTCCCAGATCAATGAATTTGGAGAAAAACTTTCCTATACTGTTTCTAGTCTTAAAAGCACGTTTAAAAAGTATTATTGTGAAAACTCGTTAGAGATGCAGGTCCAAAGGAAGTCAGACAAGAAGAAGGTTACAAGCATCAGGAGTTGGGATAATTGTAAGTCACAGTTTTTATTAAGTAGAAGGCTGTGATAAATTTCTGAGCACAGGTCTCATTTCACTGTTGCACCAAACAGGACATGGAAGATTTCTCTTGTGCTTGGGAAGACCCATAGGGTACTTGCCTTGCCTGAATTGAGCTCGGAAGCCCCTGTTCTGTCTGGAAGGGCCAGACTGAAATCTCACAAAGAGGCTGTTTCCTGAGGAGACGATGGGGTTAGACAGCTGCTCCCTTCCACACGTCCTGGCAAGGCGGGTCATTGCGTAGCTTAAGCCATCGTATGCCTACAAGAAAGGTGACAGGGCAAACAGTGGTTAAGAGCTTCAGATTCACACCTAGAAGGCCTGTATTCCATGAAGTGCCTGCACATCAATGAGCTACTGCAAAATCACGTTTGCTGTATCAAGTGAAACTGGCTTTATTTTCTTGTCTTATCTCACAGCTCCATGGGAGTGTCGGAGTCTTTGGTCATTTCTAGGGACACCAACATGAATTTCGGCAGGAGTTCCTCTGTCAGAACCACTACTAGATCTCCTGATGTCTTTATAAATGCCATCCCTTACACACTCTGTTTCCTCCCCAATCTCAGGCCACGCCCACAACATGTGCTGGAAATGTGTGAGGCAAGAATGAACACATGAGAAAACAGATGAGAAATAATGATGAGTGATGAGCATTTGTTGTCAGAATCCCGACTTGTTGGATCTGTTTGTTCTTCATAGGGTAATTGTCAAGCAAGAAGAGAAATGGCAGAATTCTTTCAAATGATAGGAGTGGTACGATGCTGATTTCAAAAATTACTTCTCTCTCTTTTTGGCTGGGCGTGATGGCTCACACCTACAATCCCAGCATTTTGGGAGGCTGAGGCAGGTGGATCACCTGAGATCAGGAGTTCAAGACCAGCCAGGCCAACTTGGTGAAACTCAGTCTCTAATAAAAAATACAAAAATTAGCCGGGCGTGGTAGCTCATGTCTGTAATCCCAGCACTTTGAGAGGTCGAGGTGGGCGGATCATGAAGTCAGGAGATCAAGACCATCCTGGCTAACAGGGTGAAACCCCATTTCTACTAAAAATACAAACAATTAGCCAGGCACGATGGGGCATGCCTGTAATCTCAGCTACTCAGGAGACTGAGGCAGAAGAATCACTTGAACCCGGGAGGCAGAGGTTGCAGTGAGCTGAAATCGAGCCACTTCACTCCAGCCTGGTGATAGAGCGAGACTCCGTCTCAAAAAAAAAAAAAAAATTAGCCAGGTGTGGTGTTGTGAGCCTGTAGTCAAAGGTACTCGGGAGGCTGAGGCACAAGAATCATTTGAACCCAGGAGGTAGAGATTGCAGTGAGCTGAGTTTACACCACTGCACTCCAGCCTGGGCAACACAGAGTGAGACTCCATCTCAAAAAAAAGAAAAAAATATATCCTCTCTCTCTTTTTAATTATTGGGTTCTGTCTTGCCTAGTGCCATGCTGTGACCTAGCTGATCCTCCATGCATGTAATGAAATGGAATCTATATCACATATACCTGAAATCTCTGTATTGATTTGTAAAATTGAAGCTTATTAATTTGGTTGGAACTCAGTGTCTAGATGAATTTTTGAATACTCTTATGTGTAAACCAGGGAAATGAGTTCCTTTGCTTGGATGATTAATAATAACTCCCCTTCATTAGGTGCTTACTATGTGCCAGGGACTGGATTCAGCCCTTCACATACACTGTCCCATTATATCCTCCCAAACTTCTTTCAATTTTTAAGAAGAGGACAACAGATGCACAGAGAGCCTAAGTAATGGGCCCAAGTCACACAATTCCTAAGACGGGGCAGGTCACATTGAATCAGACAGCTAGATTTCAGGGTCCAGAATTGAAACCCTTTCCTCTTGTTCATTGCAAGGTATCAGCTGAGTAGGATACAGGCATCAATCTGCCAAATTATCAGAGTGTGACTGATGGTATGAAGTTAAAATATGGCTGTTTTATTCAAAACAAGGTGCCACTTATATTTCATAAGAAAATCTTGGGAAAAAATAGAAAGTTCAGGCATTCAATGTAAGAAAAGTACTCACAAGTGACTTTAAAAATCTAGTGATGATTAAAATAAGCGTTCTCTGTAGCACACAGGTATGATTGGGAGGGTATTCTCAGTTTGGCTTATACAACCCAATGAATCAAATATCAATAGGATTTTTAACTCTTTGAGGAGCTAAAGCTTTTACAACAATAACGTTAAAACAAGTGTGAGTCTGTTCTGGAGCAGCAAGTCTTTTTCATAATTTAATGTTCAAAACTTAAATATATATATATCCAGTCAATGAAATGCGATGATTGATTTTCATTCAACAAAACTTGATTAAAAACTAAATTCCATTTTCTTAACCAATTCAAATTATAGTTTCCAATCTAGTATGAATGCTTCCTTTGAACATTTTGGACACTAAACGCTAGACAAAACCACATATAAACCATCACTCCCTTGAGTCCACCCTCAAATATTGGTTTAATTCAAGTCTTTAGTATTGGTTTTATGTTGTCCTAAGGTTATAGGTACAGCATCCTAAGCTTTTAGTACTGTTCTATTAATACTGTCTTGGTTTTAATATCAAAGGATAATGAATACCTTCTTAGAACATCCGAGGTTACAGAGTATGGAGAATACACCAATTGAATCTTAAGGCACAAGACTATTTACTTCTCTCAAGATAATTTATTCATTTATTTGTTTAGAATAGCATTTTCTCATTTTTATAAAAGTTTAATATTCAGTTTTATGAGTATATATCTAGTTCATTTTTTGTTTTTAACTGATGCATAATAATTGGACACATGTTGGATATGATGTGATGTTTCAATACACATATACATTGTGTAATTATCAAATAATGATGTTTAGCATGTCTATCACTTCAAACACTTATCATTTCTTTGTGGTGAGACTGTTAAGAATCCTCTCTTCTGGCCGGGCGCGGTGGCTCAAGCCTGTAATCCCAGCACTTTGGGAGGCTGAGGCGGGTGGATCACAAGGTCAAGAGATCGAGACCATCCTGGTCAACGTGGTGAAACCCCATCTCTACTACAAATACAAAAAATTAGCTGGGCATGGCGGCACGCACCTGTAATCCCAGCTACTCAGGAGGCTGAGGCAGGAGAATTGCCTGAACCCAGGAGGCGGAGGTTGCGCCATTGCACTCCAGCCTGGGTAACAAGAGCGAAACTCCGTCTCAAAAAAAAAAAAAGAAGCCTCTCTTCTAGCTATTTGTAACAGACTATAACATTTATACACCACAATATTGTTTACTGTGGGTGTCCTACTGTGCTATAAAACATCAGAACTTATTCCTCTTATCTAACTATAATTGTGTACCCTTTAACTAATCTCTCCCATAATTTTCTCCCCGCTACCATCCCCAGCCTCTGGTAACCACTATTCTACTCTGCTTCTGTGAGATCAGCATTTTTACATTCCACAAATGAGTGAGATCATGTAATATTTGTCTTTCTGTGCCTGGCTTATTTCTGTTAACATCAAGTCCTCCAGGCTCATCCATGATGCCATACATGACAGGATTTTATTCATTTCTATAGCTGAGTAGTATCTCATTGTTTATATATACCACATTTTCAAAATCCATTCATCTACAGAGAAGTCGGTTTGTCTTCAAAAGAAGACATACAAATGACCAGGAACATGAAAAAAATACCAGCATCACTAATCACCAGTGAAATTCAAATCAAAGCCACAGTGAAATGCCACTTTATCCCAATGAGAAAATAACAAACGCTGGTGTGGATGTGGGGAAAAGGGAACATTTATACACTATGGTTGGGAATGTAAATTGATACAGACATTATGAAAAACAGTATGGAGGTTTCTCAAAAAATCAAAAATAAAACTATCATATGATCCAACAGTCACACTCCTGGGATAAACAGACAAAGGAAATTAAGTAAGTGTGTTGAATATATCTGCATTTCCATGTTAACCGAAGCACTATTCACAATAGCCAAAATAATGGAATCAACCTAAGTGTCTAGCAGTTCTTAATTTTTTAAACTAGTGGAACAATGGGTTCTTTGGCATTTATAGGCTTCTTCTTCTCAAAAAGAAAAGAAAAAAATTCTAAGATTTTTACAAGTCCAGGGACTCACAAAGTAAGAGTCTTCTGGTTTTTAAAAGATGTCCTCCCAAATTCAGAGGTACAAGGGGTAAGTACATACTGTTTCTTCCCTTTCAAAATCCTTGTTTTTAGTCTGAGTGCTTGCAATTCTCTCAAGGGAGAGGAAGAAATAAAGGAAAAAAAGTAAACTAAAACATTAAGGCTGGAATCTTCAGGAAATCACCTGAATGACCCAATTCCTTGGAGATCTTTTGAAAGGGGTACATCTAGAAGGCTTACAGACTTCCCAGCAATTTCTCCTACTCCTGGAATTACCAGACCTCTGCTAAAATTCATCTAGCTAGAGTAATACTTCACAAGGAATGGATCAAAAATAGAAGGCTTTCTGAAGACTACTCTGGCCAACATGAAAAACCCTGTCTCTACTAAAAACACAAAAAAATTTAGCTAGGTATGGTTGTGGGTTCCTGTAATCCCAGCTACTCAGGAGACTGAGGCATGAGATTTGCTTGAATCTCATTAATCCACCAGGAGGTGGAGGTTGCTGTTAGCCATGATTGCGCCACTGCATTCCAGCATGGGTGACAGAGTGAGACTGCATCTCGAATAAAGAAGGTTTCCATGAGTCCCTGAATTGAAATTATATACTAATGACACCCCAAATGTGATAAGCATGTTGTAATTTTACAAACTCCATAACAAATCCTAACCTATGTGATTTTCTATAAAAATGAAGACAGGGAGGCAAGCGTATAAGCTATAAAACTATTGTCTCATTTTATGTAAGAAGTTAATAACTCATCCAAGCTCACAAAGCTAGTGAGCCGCAGAGTCTTCTCTCTCCAAATTCTACATTTCCCATGCTACTACTCTTTAAAATGCTCATGACACATCTCAGTCTGCTTTCTGATGCTAAAGAATACCTAAGGCCAGGTGATTTCTAAAGAGCAGAAATTTATTTCTCACAGTACTAAAGGCTGGGAAGTCCAAAATCAAGGTGCCAGCAAATTAGAGCCGGGTCTCTCTGCTTCAAGATATCTTGAATGCTGCATCCTCTTGGGGGAAGGAACATCACGTCCTCAAGCAGCAGAAGTACAGAAGAGAGAGAACCTACTCTTGCAAGACCCCACCTTCTTTTTTGAGACAGAGTCTCACACTGTCACCCAGGCTGGAGTGCAATGGCGCAATGTTGGCTCTCTGCAACCTCTGCCTCCCGGGTTCAAGCGATTCTCTTGCCTCAGCCTCCAGAGTAGCTGGGATTGCAGGCATGTGCCACCACACCTGGCTAACTTTTTGTATTTTTAGTATAGACGGGGTTTCACCATGTGAGCCAGGATGGTCTCGATCTCCTGACCTCATAATCCGACCACCTCGGCCTCCCAAAGTGCTGGGATTACAGGCGTGAGCCTGGCTGCAAAGCCCTTTTTATAGCAAAATCAACCACTTCTTGACGGCAAGGCTTTCATAATCTGCACACCTCCCAAAAGGCCGTACCTCCTGAAACTGTTGTACTGGACACTAAGTTTCCAACGCAGAAACGAGGGAACACGTTCAAACTACAGCACGATAGTTATTACGTTTTATGTACCTAATTGTCATTTTATGAAATTTTTAAACCTCAGGCTATCGAGGAGGGAGAATGTTTTTAACAGAGTTTGAAATATAAATTCTTTTGAGTGTTATTAGCACTTGTAATATCAAATCAATATTCTCACATTTAAAGTTTCAATTTATAAAATTATACAAGAAAAGCACTTCAAGGAAGAAAATATGGGAAACCTTGTTCCCATTCATTTACAATTCTAAAGTCATAAAAATCATCAACATGCATTTTCCCTTAACTTCCATTTAGTTCCCAAGGCAAAGCTAGCAAATGATATTACTATCGGATACATATATAACATATTAACATAACATATAATTCTTAGGTAAGCCTACTTCCAAGAGTTTGCAAGCCTCAGCATTGATTTTCCAATTGCTACTTAAGTGGTAAAAGTCAGGGCAATATACAAACAAAATAAAACTTTACATCTCAACTAATTTATTTCTAGATAATAAAATAAAAATTTGAAGTTGAAGTCACAAAATAAAAAGTAGCCACCATCCCTGGGAGAATTCCAACTAGAGAATCTCTTAAAACAGAGGCAGATCTAGTGGAGGGGTCTCCTAATTTCTACAGAAAAGTTAACCAGTCTTTTTGTAAAATATCCAGAATTTTATAAACTGTCAAGATACTAGTGCACACATTCAAAATACATACCAGGCCAGGCACAGTGGCTCATGCATATAATCCCAGCACTTTGGGAGACCGAGGCGGGTGGATCACCTGAGGTCAGGAGGTTGAGATCAGTTTGGCCAACATGGTGAAAACCCACTTCTATTAAAAATACAAAAATTGGCTGGGCGTGGTGGTTCGTGCCTATAATCCCAGCTACTTGGGAGGCTGAGGCACGAGAATCACTTGAACCCAGGAGGTGGAGGTTACAGTGAGTTGAGATCATGCCACTGCACTCCAACCTGGGTGACAGAACAAAACTCCAACTCAAAACAAAATAAACAACCCCCCCCACAAAATCAAAAACTTAACTTTATTATATAAAAAAGAAGACTTTTAAAAAAGTACAGCACCTGGCACATAACAGGCAATAAGTGTTTGATGAACAAATGAATAAATGAATATATATGACAGTTGTTAGTCTTTAAAAATTGAGGACTAGCATTTGAGGAAAATCCTGAGTTAAGGAAAAGCTGTCCTTGCCCTCATGGATTCAATGGTATAAACACATAGTACACACAACTGTGGCTAAGAGGCTATTCACAGCGGGGATGGAGTTGGCTGGGGCTGCTTTCTGGGCAGGCTTCCTGTATGCAAGGTCTGAAGGAGAATGAAGGGGCACAAACATAGGGTATGGCCGATGTCATGCACTCTACTCCCAGGGGCCTTTCACCAGCAGAGTCAGAGAAGGTAGAGGCAGAAGGTGGGCAGAGGACATCAGACCCGTCCCCAAAGCCCAGAGTATTCTGAACGCATGACATATTATGGTTCTGTCAGGTCCTCTCCACATCCTAGACTCTAGCCAGAAGTGAGAACTAAGCCAAACATTTATGAAACTTCTTTTAATTATTACTATTTCTGTAGTCAGGTTCTTACCAACACCCAGGCTGGCATACAGTAGTATGATAGCTCACTGCAGCCTTGACCTCCTGGGCCCAAGGGATCCTCCCACTTCAGCCTCCCAGATAGCTGGGACTACAGGTATGGACCACCACGCTTAGCTAATTTTGAAATATTTTGTAGAGAGCAGATTCTCTTGTGTTGTCTAGGATAGTCTGGAACTCCTGGCTCAAGTGATCCTCCTGCCTCAGCCTCCCAAAGTACTGGGATCACAGGTGTGAGCTACAGTGCCCAGCCTTAACCTTCACACTTGATGCTTCAATACCTTGAGATCTGTGTAAATGTCCATCATTTCTAAAGTTAACATATGTTCAACCTTGTCACATGTCAAGTGATGTGGGAGGAAAACCACCGAAGTGAAAGACAAGCACCTCTTCCTGGTGACATTTCTAGTTCTGGGGTCCTGTGGTCAGAGCTCTAGAGAATGGTAATGTGGGAAGATAAAGAAGCCAAGCAGAGAGAACTTGTTACTCTCATACACATCTTTGTCATATTATACGCATCATTTAAAAGTGCATATTATTTAAAATGTGGTAGCAGGATTCCTTTTAAAAAACAATCTTTACTGAGCAAGATATCTTCATAGACGCTCAGAACATGAGTATAGTGGGTAGGTGTTATTTTACGTTGTTAGGGACAAGCTGCTCTTTTGTCTTTGCTTCCTCATCTGTTACTAAGTTTCTTAATCTGCAAAATGGGATTAATATGAATATATAGCTCATATTGTTCATAAGAATGAGTTAAAAGGTATAAATACTTAGGAGAGTGGCCAGCATGTAGTAAGCATGTGATAGAGGTTAGCCTCTATTATTAAAGTGAGACAAAGTGGTAGCTAAATTGTCATTTAAGAAATGAAGTAGGAAATTAGAAAGCTATAGAGGCAAAAAAGAAAAGAGGACCAAGAGGCAGGGGGTTATCCGGAAGTATGGGTAGGTGGGAGTGGGAGAAATAATCAATGAAAATTTCCCAGCTGGAGATTGTGGGGTAGGGGTGGTAGGCAACTTCTGACCTGGCTCTCGGTGGTCTCCGCATCCTGGTATTCACGCCTCTGTATAATCTCCTCCCTGGGGTATGGGATAGACCTCCTGATTTGTTCTAATTAGTAGAATATGACGGAAGTGATATTCTGTCACCTCCACAATGGGGTGAGAAAAGATGGTGCCTTCGCCCTTGCTTGCATTTTCTGTCTTGTTGGACTCTGTTGCTCTCTCTATGAAATATTATTTTGCATGTTTATGAGCAAGGTGTCGTGTTCTGAGACACTCTGTGGGGAGGCCTGCATGGCAGGGAGTCAAGGGAGGCCTCAGCTAACAGCCTGCAAGGAACTGAACCCTGCATACATCCACGTGAGTGAGCCAGGAAGCACCCAGGCGAGTGGCATCTGGCATCCTGACCCACGGAAACTGTAAATGTTGTTGTCTTAAGTCATTAAATTTTGAGGTAAGTCTGCGGGTGTGGAATGAAGAAGAGTTGAGGAAAGAAGGAACGAAGGCTTCTGGAGAATGAGGAATGCGGCTGTCCAACACTGCGTTCAGGTCACATGCAGTACTGCTCCTCGCAGAAACCACCTCGGTGACCTCACCTAAGAATGAGGGTAAGTAATCTCCCTGTGCTGCCTCACAAGGTTATTGTAAAGATCAAATAAAACAATGTATTGAAAGTTTTATGGAAACTATAATTACAAGTATGAAGATAAGTTTTTCTCATTTCACTACAGAAATTCTCAGATATACATTTCTTTCTTTCTTCCTTTTTTTTTTTTGACAGTCTTGCTCTGTTATCCAAGCTGGAGTGCAGTGGTGCAATCTCAGCTCATTGCAACCTCCACCTTCTGGGTTCAAGTGATTCTCCTACCTCAGCCTCCCAAGTAGCTAAGACTGCAGGTGCATACCACCACACCCAGTTACTAGTGAATTTTTAGTAGAGACAGATTTTTTTCCATGCCGGCCAGGGTATTTTCTAACTCCTGACCTCAAGCGATCCCTATGCTTCAGCCTCCCAAAGTGCTGGGATTACAGGCATGAGCCACTGTCCCTGGGCTCATATATAAATTTCTAATGAAATCTGACAACATACAGAAAAGTTAAAAGCTAGCAATTCCACTTCTGCAGGTCTACACTAGAGAAACTCTTATGTGGTTTCATACAGATATTGCTACAAGAATATTCAGCTTAAAAAGTTGCTACAGGCCGGGCACGGTGGCTCAAGCCTGTAATCCCAGCACTTTGGGAGGCCGAGGCGGGTGGATCACAAGGTCAACAGATCGAGACCATCCTGGTCAACA
>CM052669.1:14975962-14991304 GCA_028533165.1 Leontopithecus rosalia
AGTGAAACCCCGTCTCTACTAAAGATAAAAAAATTAGCTGGGCCCGGTGGCGCGTGCCTGTAGTCCCAGCTACTCGGGAGGCTGAGGCGGGAGAATTGCCTGAACCCGGGAGGCGGAGGTTGCGGTGAGCCGAGATCGCGCCATTGCACTCCAGCCTGGGTAACAAGAGCGAAACTCCGTCTCAAAAAAAAAAAAAAAAAAAAAAAGTTGCTACAGAAAATTATTGGAAGAAACATAAATGTTCATTAACAGGAGAATGGCTAAAGGACTGCGTGCATAAAATGAAACGTGTTGTGACCAAGAGAATGCATTAGCTCTGTGCACATTACAATGCAGAAAACGTGAAAACAGAATGAGCGAATAGAGCAAGTGGAAGGATAGGCAGCATGTGACATGATTTATATAAAGTCTTAAAACATGCAAAATAATATTTCAGAGTGTGTATGGATGTACTCACACAAGGAAAAAAACTATAAAAACCATCATGGGAATCATAAACCAGAAATCTCATTAGCAACCTAGGCAATACCATTCAGGACACAGGCATGGGCAAGGCCTTCATGACTTAACACCAAAAGCAATGGCAACAAAAGCCAAAATAGACAAATGGGATCTAATTAACCTAAAGAGTTTCTGCACAGTAAAACTATCAGAGTGAACCGGCAAACAACAGAATGGGAAAAAATTTTTGCAATCTACCCATCTGACAAAGGGCTAATATCCAGAATATACAAAGAACTTAAACAAATTTACAAGAAAAAACAAACAACCACATCAAAAAGTGGGCAAAGGATACGAATAGACACTTTTCAAAAGAAGACATTTATGTGGCCAACAAACATATGAAAAAATGCTCAGCATCTCTCATTAGAGAAATGCAAATCAAAACCACAATGAGATGCTATCTCACGCCAGTTAGAATGGTGATCATCAAGAAATCAGGAGACAACAGATGCTGGAGAGGATGTGGAGAAATAGGAATGCTTTTACACTGTTAGTGGGAGTGTAGATTAGTTCAACCACTGTGGAAGACAGTGTGGTGATTCCTCAAGGACCTAGAACTAGAAATACTATTTGACCCAGCAATCTCATTACTGGGTATATACCCAAAGGATTATAAATCCTTCTATTATAAAGACATATGCACGCATATAAAGACATACTGCGGCAGCATTCAAAATAGCAAAGACTTGGAACCAACCCAAATGCCCAGAAATAATAGCCTGGATAAAGAAAATATGGCACATATACACCATAGAATACTATGCAGCCATAAAAAAGGATGAGTTCATGTCCTTTGCAGGGACATGGATTAATCTGGAAACCATCATTCTCAGCAAACTGACACAAGAACAAAAAACCAAAAACCATATGTTCTCACTCATAAGTGGGTGTTGAACAATGAGAACACATGGACACAGGGAGGGGAATATCACACACCAGGGTCTGTTGGGGGGTGGGAGGCTAGGTGAGGGATAGCAGGGAGTGGGGGGATAGGGGAGGAATCACATTAGGAGAAATACCTAATGTAGATGACGGGGTGATGGATGCAGCAAACCACCATGGCATATGTATACCTATGTAACAATCCTGCACATTCTGCACGTGTACCCCAGAACTTGAAGTATGATAAAAATAAATACATAAAATCTATCTCATTAGCAGTTTCCTCTGGGATAGGGAACAGGGAATGGAATCAATATGGGTGCATGTGGGATTTCACCTGTGTCTTGAACAGTTCATTTCTGTTTGGGGGAAAACAAAAGAACTTGAAGCAAATATGGCAAAATACGAAGATTTGGCCAGTCTGGACAGGGAGAAGTTTTTGTGCATTATATACTTTCTGTGCATTATATAGTCTGTATTTTTCCACACACTTAAAATATTTCATAAGAGAGTGTTCGATAAAGAAAATAAAATCTATATGAAGTAAATAAGGACTACTAAGATTCACATATAAAGATACTCCTCATAGCATTGTTACAACAAGAAAAGAAAAAACCCATTAATAATCTAGATGGTGAATAATGAACCTGTGGCTAACTGAATTACAGTATGTCCATTTGACTGATACCCAAAGAAACTATTTTTAAAAATATTCAGATAAAATGAAGAGAAAAAGCAGGATATAAAATTATATACGGTATTATCTTAATTATGCATGTCTGTGTGTGCATGTGTCTATATATTTGTATGTGTGTGTTTGCAAGGGAAATAAACCAAGATTTCAATGGTTTGTATCTATATTGTAATACTAAGGATGGCATTAACTTCTTATTATTTCTTTTCTGTATTCTACAAATTTAATATGAGGAGCATGTAAGATTTAAAAATAAAATCTATATTTAAAGTTTCTTAGTGTTTCATGATGCAGGCACATAAGTGGTTACATATAGACATGAAAGACCACTATTCCTATAACAGCACCACAGTACCCAAGCCAGATGGCCACTAATGCCCGTTAATCTAGCCTCTTGCTGCCTCCAGGAATGTATCAAGTTTAATGGACATGGCTTCTGTTTTAAGATCTCCAAAGCATCTGGTCATTGTCTAATATCTGTAACTGTGCCCCATCCTCTCCCCTAAACCCTAGGCTCATAGAGCCAACTGTATAGCAGACATCATCTCTTCTATGTTCCACAAACCCTGAAAATCAGTGTCTCAAATTGAAGCCATCTTCCTGCCCCTCTCATTTCTCTTTCACTTACATCTGTTGCCTCAGTAAATGCTGAAAACATGTACCCAATGGCCGGACCATTTTAGGACCCGCCACTCCCCGCTAAATATAATGGATCAGTACGTTCTGCCATCTCTCTGTCCGATGTATCGCTTGGCTCCTTCCCTCTACTTCACCCATGTCCCTCTCTGGTGTCTTGACGTAGGTCCTCATTCCATCTTGCCTAGGTCATTAAAACAGCCTGAAATTCCCCCTGCCTTACACTTGTGTCCTCCTTCCATTCACTCTCAAAACAACTGCCAGTGCACAGTGTACCCTTTCTAAAATGTAATGTCAAATACAAAAGTAAAGCTGAGCATACATTTTTTTAATTGCATGAAATAGAGACCAATAATCATGCATGCTTTGCTTAAGAACTAAAGACCACATGATTGACATGGACGTGACACAGAGTGCTTCAGCGGCTGCCACTCTCTGCTGTAATCAAAAACCTGGAGTGATTAAATGGCTTGTGACCACCTGACTGAAATGTCAGTCATCATCTGCACCCCTCAGGAGCGCGGGGGAAAAATGAATTGTAGCTTCCTCAGTAATATCTGTATTTTTATTTCTAAAAAACAGGAATATACTCCCTGAGATTGTTAGAGAGGAGGAAGTGGGGAATGTTTCCTATTGCATTTCTTATCTTCTAGTTCATTAAGTTTCATCTTACCCAGCATATTTTTTTAAAAGATTACTTAAGATTTTTAACATAGCATTAATAGTCATAGAAGCAGGAGTCATTGTAATAGAAAACTTAGGAATAGCAGCTAATACTTATCTGTACCAGACACCTTTAATTTCAATTCTTACAGTTCCACTTTGCAGCAGGGAAAACTGAGCCTCCAAAAACATACAAGACTTGCCCAATCACACGCTGAGTAGTGCAGAGCCAATATACAAACCCTGTCTTGCCTAATATCTGACCAATTATGATTAAACCTAGAGAAAAGGTAAAATCAAGTTGTATTCATTCAGTTAGAATATTGAGAGACCATGATTCTCTGAAGCTAAGCGGGATGTCCACGGTCTCCAAGAAGGATGACCACAGCAGCTCTGGAAATAGGGTGGGCGTCTCCTCTCCTTTGTATCTAGACCTGCAATCAAGCATCCTCAGTAGCATTTGAGAAAGTCTTGTATTGGGCTTCTCAATACAAGAGTGGTTGGCATCTGTCCTGCATTCCATTCCACTGAACGTGCATGGGATTCCCAGCATGGCTCACTAAGCAGAATGGGTAACAAAGAGCACAGTGTCTGGGGGCAATAAATAAACCCAGAACTTCTGTCCCTGCCATATAAACTTGATTCTATTCCTGGACTCAGATATGAATCTCCTCCTCATCCTTTCCTGGTTCAATCCCCATTCTCTGGTCTAATGTGGCCTTATTTTTCACCTTGAACCTGGTCTAATTTGGCTTTCAACCTGGCCCTTATGCTTTACTACGTTTATTTTATTTTATTTTATTTTTTGAGGCAAAATCTTGCTGTGTGTTGCCCAGGATGGAGTGCAGTGGCATGATCTAGGCTCACTGCAGCCTCTGTCTCCCCGGTTCAAGCGATTTTCCTGCCTCAGCCTCTGGAGTAGCTGGGATTGCAGGTGTGCACCAGTACACCTAGCTAAATTTTGTATTTTTAGCACAGACAGGGTCTTACCACGTTGGCCAGGCTGGTCTTGAACTCCTGACCTAAAGTGATCTGCCAACCTCAGCCTTTCAAAGTGCTGGGATTACGGGTGAGAGCCACCGTGCCCTGCCCGCTTTACTACATTTTAAACTCCAGATGGTAACACAGGTCTCCTGCTCTGGATTGCCTTCAAGCTTAGCAGGGTGCAAAAATGTGGTGAAAGATAAGGCACAGAAGAGAGAATTCACATGGAGGTGCAAAGTCCATTTTGAGGATCGAGAGTTATTTTCATATGTTATATATGGCAATGTAGCTGCTAATGGAATTCCCACTTTGGAATCTGAACTGCTCCAAAATAGAGGAAACATTAAGTGATAGGGAAGGGATCCCTCAGGAAATTATCCAAGCTGTTTCAGTCATAAATGTGAGTGCGGAAGGAAATGAAAATATGACTCATTATAGCATCTTTTCTTGGGGCTGGGGAGGGAGGAAGCATCAGTTTCCCAGGTCAGTGATTTTTTTTCCAGTTATGTTCTTTGGAAATTAAATACTAAGTTCAATTCACAACCACACGTCTCATGTCAGGACGTGTTCACCCCTATTTCTCTGTTCTACAGTCTGCCACTCAGTCTTCACATTTTACAGGAGACTATAAACCCTAAAAATTTACAGTTGCTGTAAGCACTGACTCAAAGATTCCTGGAAATGCTGATACAAGAAGAAATCTAATCAGCTCATTTACTTTCACAAATAAACATTTAAGAAGAGTCAGAGCTGAAATGTAAACCAAGCCAAACCAAACCCCTGTCCACAGAATGAGAGCTGTGGCTTCAACTCAACTCTTCCCTCATCTTGCAGATGCAAAGCACTGGCTCAGCATTTGGTTGTTAATATGGCACCCTCACCGGGATGTCAAGTAGCTGAGCAGGTTAACAAATATAAGTCACAAGATTCACGTTGGAGAAAAAGATCATCCTCAAGTGTCAAATGGAAACAAAAATTCCTGTGGTGGGGAGTGAAGGAGGGAGAGAAGAAAGAGACAGAGAAGGATAGAGGGAGGAGAGAGAGAAAGAGAGGAGAGATAGGGGAGAGAGAGGGAGAGGGAGAGAGGAACAAAGAATGAGCGGTAAAGATAAGAGGAAGAGGGAGAGAGAAAGAAGGAGAGACGGAGAGAGGGAAAGAGGAAGAGAGGGAGAGAGAGGAAGAAGGAAAGAGAAAGAGAAACAGAAAGATAGGGAGAGAGAGAAAGGAAAAGAGAGAGAGAGACTGGTTTCTGCACGGATTTATTTGTAAAACAATAAATATTTAAAGAAGAATTGTTTCCATCATCTCTGAAGCACCGAGTTCTATTATTCCTGTGTCTGTTTGCTCTGCTTTGGAAACGATCGGTGTTTTAAAAGGAAACACATCATGGGTGGTGTCTTACAAAAATAAAACAGAAGAGGATGCTGCGTTTGGTGTCTGCCCTGTTCCACCCTGCGCTTTATTGTCGAATACTTGGAACAACAACAGACACTGCAGATTTGGGTGGGAGCACAGAGATTTTTTTTTTTCCAGTTCATATCAGACACTTTTCTTTCTTTCTCCTAGATAGGCACAGAAAACTTTAGAAGTGACTAATCATGTTGCTTTTTCTTTTTGGTGCTAGGCTCTGTTAGACCTCGTGTGTGTTTGGTCCAAATGAGAGGCAGGATCTGGACCATGGTCGGCTTGCTTTGAACTGCTCCTTGCTGATTCTCACGAGGCAGACATTCCGATGAGCTGAGTAAAGAGGATGCTGGAAACAGAGGTCAGGAATCTTCAGGGGCCAGCTGGTGCTGCTGAAGAGACTTCCCTCTCCTGCTCTCACACTGAGCTACACGCAGCCTTTCTAGGAGATCAATAAGAGCTCGCAGAGCTACATGAATCTAAGACTTCGAAGAAAGGCTCTAATTAAGCAATTAAACTGTCAGTCAGAGGTCACTTTAATACTCAGCCTTCGTGAAAGGAAATGTAATGAAGCACCTTTGTGCTGACCAGACAGGACCATCCCCAGCCAGTGAGTCCCATAACTGCCTTAGCAAGAAATACTCATGATGAGTCATTCAGGAGAGCCCAAGGTGACTTATGCCAGACACTTGAAGGTGACTGAGCAGAAAGTGCAAACATATTACCAAATGTGTTGAAACCTGCCTACAAGTCCAGCTTCCTGATTAGCTCCCCACGATGCCATCACCATTTCGACAGAAGTCACAAAATTCAGTTTTTCTCTTTTCTCATGATAGCATCATGCAATTCTAGAAAACGCACTTCTGTGATGTTATCTAAGTCCTCATGTGGCTCACAACGGTAAGACTGTATGTCAATAACAGTGCCAGGGAGTGAACCCAGTACAGCACATTCCAGATGCTGTCCTCTGAGATTTGTGAGATCATTGCAGAAGTAAAGATGACAAAAATTCATTCATTCAGCTATGCATCCATTAAAAATGCACGCATCAGAAACACTGGTGCTTTAGGGATACAAAGACTACTGCTGTGGGTTCTATGAAAGAGGAAGGAGGCTGGGTATTACTGTTCCATTTTTAAATGTTCATTGGTTTCTTCTACTTGGTGAGTTTTGCCTTTATTTCCACGACACTAGCTTGCCTCCACTTGGAACGTATGGTGACTAGCCCTACTCTAAGAAGAGCTTTCTATTGTATTCCCAGAAGAGTATGGAGATAGTCTTGTGGACCAGAGATCCTGGGAAGGCCTGGTGGCTGCAGGACGCTGACTTCTTTGAGGATGAAACCATCACCAACATCACTGGGCCCTTAGTGGCCATTTCATCTGCCATCTTGTCCTCCTCTTCTTACCCACAAATGCAACTGCTAACTGAATCCTCTTTCTTAGTTTTCTTCTTTCTGCTTGTGTTTCCCAGGCACCTGATTTTATAAATAAGCAAACCAAGAACCCCAAGCCATGAAGAGAGCAAGGGGTGATGCCATGCCTGGAAACAAGTGCCTGGAAGTGTCTGGTACATATTTGGTACCAAACAGCGAAGTAATGAAGGGAACCCTGACCTCCTGGCTTCAAAGCAGGGATGCTTTCCATTTCATATTTGAATTCTTAACATTTTTCCTTATATTGATCAATGAAGGCTGGCTTCACCAGATACAGAAGTCAAAGTGGGCCGGGCACGGTGGCTCACACCTGTAATCCCAGCACTTTGGGAGGCCGAGGTGGGTGGATCACGAGGTCAGGAGATCAAGACATCATGGCTAACATGGTAAACCTGTCTCTACTAAAAACACAAAAAAATTAGCCAGGTGTGGTGGCACATGCCTGTAGTCCCAGCTATTCAGGAGGCTGAGCCAGAATTGCTTGAAGCCGGGAGGCGGAGGTTACAGTGAGCCAAGATCACACCACTGGACTGCAGCCTAGGTGACAGAACAAGATGCTGCTTCTCAAAAAAAAAAAAAAAAAAAAAGGAGTCAAAATGCTACAGCCTGACTCTAAGTTTATTTTTTCCCTCTATTTTTCCAGTTTGCCATTCCGTTTCCTGTACATAACTGCAATTTTTACGTTTTACCAAAATACTTCTTCACCTCATAGGAAGCACAGGGCTTTTGCTTCAGTACTGATCCTGCTGCTACTTTCTACCTAGTCTTGACCCTGACGTTTCTGCATCTCAATATCTTTTTTTATTTTTTAATTCATTTTTATTTTTTGCACTGCCCACCTCCACCTTAATACCTTTTGCAAAAAATTAGGAGACAACAGATACCAAACGAGCTCTAACCTTTCTTCTCCGATCTTAACATTCTATGTATCTACATGTTTCTGGCTGCTAACCATATGTTGAATTGTATTTAACATACAGCTAAATTACTATTTCTTATTCCCAAAACCCAAATTGTTATAGAAGTTTTGAAAAAACAGGATGGTTGGTCCCATCCAAGCATAATTTTCCTTGGTATTAAAGAGTACACTTGAGCTCTATTAAAAATCTCCTGAACCCAAACATTATCTGACAGCATCACTGGCCACTGGATATTTTTCTCTTTGCTAAGAACTCCATCTAAGCAACAGGACCAGGACATTAACTTGTATGTCTCCAAAATGAATGATTGGCTTTGTATGAAATGAGACTGCAGAGATATTATATAAGATATTGGACTTTGGGGTATGTTTCACGTCCAGTGTCCGTCCGGCTGTAAAGATAGAGGGCTGGTGCTTCAATGCCGACCTTCGTGAATCCCTGGACAACGAACTATATCTGGGAGCCAAGCTTCCAGCCTTGCCAGGGCACTGCCTGGTCTGGTTCCAAACCTCTACAGACCTCCTGTTCCTTTAAGTGGGTCCACTTGGCAAATACACAGCAGATCTCCACTCCAACTTACCTTTCCCTTGTGAGGGAAATAAACCAAGATTTCAATGGTTTGTATCTATATTGTAATACTAAGGATGGCATTAACTTCCTGTTATTTCTTTTCTGTATTCAAATGAATTTAATATGAGGAGCATGTAACATTTAAAAACAAAATCTATATTTAAAGTTTTTTAGTGTTCCATCTTGTTTTCCTTTTAAAACTTCTTTTCATAAAGTTCATTTATAAATCATACAAGAAAAAATAACTTAGTTTGCATATAATTTATGCTATTTTTAACATAATACATTTGTAAATCAGAAAAATCTTGTGCTAAGTCATGGGTTTCCATTTCTTGTTCTAAAAAATATGATCAATAGAACCCACCTGGCACTTCTTGGTGTCTCTGCCCTGAAAACATGATTTCCGCTGTTGTTTGCCTGCCTCTTACGTTCAGCTGCTCTTTCACTCTGGCCTTTTGACACAACTTAATCTTCTCTACTATTTTTGAAAAAACCAACTCTCCACTGATTTTTGCTAACTCTCAGTTACTGCCCATTTTCTCCTTATGCCACTCATTTCCATAACTCTGGGGAAAAGCTCAGATGCTCCCGCACCTCCTAACCACTGTGACTTTGAGTCTTCCACCAGCACCCACCCCAGTCCTGCTCCTTGCAGGTTATTAAAGTCCAGGATCCAGGGCCTTTGTTGCAGTCCTCACCCTCGTCAGTATCCTCCATGGGATTTGATCCCTTTGATGGTCCACTCCTGAAGTTCAGCTTCCCTCGTGGTTTGAACAGAACCACTCTCTTCCAGTTCTCTGCTGAGCGCTCAGCACACCTCCTCAGCCTCCTCTCCTCTGATCCGTCATCCGCCCCTATATGGCAGTTTCCCCTTTCTCCTTACAAAATACTCCTAAAAGTGATTACACTTGCTCCCACAAGTTTAATAACCACTCAAATGTACAGAAATTATCCTCAATTATATATGTTCAGCTCACATCCCATCCCAAGCACTGAACCCATATGTCAAACTGGGTAATATTTAAACCCAAAGGTTTACAAATTCATTATCATCTACTCCCTTTCCTCAGTTAATTGCCCCATCATTCACCACCCCCACCTTTTTTTTTTGAAACAGGGTCATGCTGTCACCCAGGCTGGAGAGCAGTGATGTAATCACAGCTCACTTCAACCTTGACCTCCCATGCTCAAGCGATCCTCCCACCTCAGCTTCCCGAGTCATTGGGAATACAGGTATATGCCACCTTGCCTGGCTAACTTTTAAATTTTTTGTAGAGAGGTGGTTCAGGCTGGTCTCAAGCTCCTGAGCTCACACAATCCTCCTGTCTCAGCCTACCAACGTGCTAGAATTATAGGTATGAGCCGTCACTCCCGGCCATTCACTCATTCTGTAAGCAAATATCCTTCCCTCCCTCATCCCTATCACCTGTCCCACCCACTACCACGTAATTAGCCTCTGATTCTAGGGACCGCCACCATGGCAGTTCTCTATGTGTCCCAGTGCTACATTCCCAAGACCACTGCCTACTAAGAGAACTTATCGCCTCTGATCCAAGCTTTTTCCACTGCTTCCCAAACAGACATGCTACCAGCTTTCTCTTTCTCTGCCAGCCCATTCTTCACACACAGCTGCCTGTTATTATTGTAAAATACAGCTCTGAGTATGTTATTCCCCTGTTTTACAGAAAATTTTCACTGACTCCACACTACCTAGAGGACAATTTCAAGCTCTTCACTGGAGCTGAAGAGAACTCAAATGTCTTCTGCAGCCCCTTGGTCACCACATGCTCCCCAGCATTTGTCCACACTCCAGGCACAACACTCTTTTTTCTTATTCCCAAATGCGTGTGCACCATTTCACCGTCCTTCCCTCACAGCCTCCCCTTCTGGCCTCACTCCGCATTTCTTCTGATGAGACTGTGCCACTTTAATGTTGCCTTCAGTGTGAAAGCTTCCCTGGCTTCCAGGCCCAAATGAATCATGCTGGCCATTTCCACAATGATTATAGTACACCTAGCATTTAGGTATGCTAAGTCCTAGGGGCTATGATGAGAAGGATTCAAAAGCAGCCTCTTCTACTTAAGAGCTTGAGGCCCAGATTTACAGATGGCAAGTCCTGACCCTGACTTCTTTTTTAAAAAACTTTCATTTTAGGTTCAAAGGTCCATGTACAGGTTTGCTATCCAGGTAAATTGCCTGTCATGTGGGTTTGGTATACAGACTATTTTGTCACCCAGGTAATAAGCAGAGCATGTGATAGGTCGTTTTTTGATCCTCTTCCTCCTCCCAGCTGCCACCCTCAAGCGAGCCCTGATATCTCTTTTTCCCTTCTTTGTGTCCACGTGTACTCAATGTTTAGCTCCCATGTCTAAGTGAGAACAGGCAGTATTTAATTTTCTGTTCCTGTGTTACTTCACTTAGGATAATGGCCTCCAGCTTAGGATAAGCTGGGTTATCTTAGATAACCCAGGACTATGGGTTAGGATAATGGGTTCCTGTTACTGCAAAGGACATGATCTTGTTCATTTCTGTGGCTGTGTCATATTACCTGGTGTATATGTACCAAGCTTTCTTTATCCCATCCACCATCGATGGGCATCTAGGTTGATTCCGCATCTTTGCTATCGTGGACAGTGTTGTGACTAACATGGGGATGCACGTCTGACTCTGACTTCTAAGCGCATTTCTGCTCCTAGTATTCTACAGTCTCTTCCTCCAGTCCTGAGCAAATGAACTTTCCCCAAAACACTCATCAGCAGCAGCATCATAATGGCTATCACAAGTGGAGAACTTTCCATATGACAGCAAGCAGGTCATCTATATTATCTCAAATACCTAACAACAAATCTAACGGAGGTCCTTTTATTATCCCCATTTCTATTAAGGAAACTGAAGCTGAAAGATTAACTTCTTCCGAGGAACACAGCTGGAAAATCACACAGTCCAGGCTTAGGCTCAGATCCACCCTACTGCAGAGCCAGGTTTCTTAGCTGAGGCACTGTGCTGACTCACACTAATGGTGTGGCTCACTTTTTATTTTAATATCTTGCCTATCTGCCTAGAGGTATCTGCTTCTAATGTCTCTTCTGCCCACTGGCTGGGATTTTCCAACTACAGTTAACCCTTGAACAACACAGGTTTGAACTGCCTGGGTCCACTTAAACACAGATTTTCATCCACCTCTGCCACACTTGAGCAAGACCAGCGTCCCCTCCCCCTTCCTCGTCAGCCCACTCAATGTGAAGATGAGGATGAAGACCTTTATGATGATCAACTCCCACTTAATAAATAGTAAATATATTTTCCCTTCTTTATGATTTTCTTAATGTTCTATTTTCTCTAGCTTACTTTATTATAAGAATACAGTATGTAATATATAAAACATATAAAATGTCTGTTAATTGGCTGTTTATGTTAATGGTAAGCCTTCTGTCCACCATAGGTATTAGTACTTATGTCTTGGGGGACTTGAAAGTTGTATGTGGATTTTTTACTACATGTCAGGGGAGCAGGGGTCCAATGACCCTAATCCCCGCATTGTTCAAGAGTCAACTGTACTTCATACAGTATTATCTGATTCTGACAACTTGTTTGGACTAGTACATTTTATATTTTGCTTATCTACCAGCCCAAACTCCTCCCAGCACTTGTTTTTGAGATTATTTCCCATCTCCATGCCTAAGACCAGATCACAGTTGAGGTTTCACTTCCTGCTGTCTGTTTCCTCCTGCTGCACTGTGTTAAGCCAAGCCCAGCTGCATGCTGAAATATGGCAGTGTTCACAGAAAACCTTGCCTGTGTGTTTATGTCCCAAGGAGGTGG
The DNA here is from genome assembly GCA_028533165.1 of Leontopithecus rosalia. Taxonomy (NCBI): domain Eukaryota; kingdom Metazoa; phylum Chordata; class Mammalia; order Primates; family Cebidae; genus Leontopithecus; species Leontopithecus rosalia. The sequence goes on from CM052669.1 coordinate 14,988,477, forward strand.
AAAATCCTCAGGACCACAGGGAGGGAAAAACCCAGGCGTGCTGGCATACCTTTGACCTAGGCTCTAGTTTGGTCACACACTTTTTATGTTAAATTCCACGGATTATGCACTGTATCAAAGAAAAGAAGTTGCACCTGGCACCATGAAGACGAGGAAAGAAGCCAGCGGTAGAGCCATACCCACCACAGTCAAAACTATCAGTAGTTTGTCTCTGGCCCATTCAAACATCTCTTAAAGACCCTTATTTTGTTTTAATATTTATTTCACTTTTATTCCTTTTTCTTTCTTTCTTTTAACAGACAGGGCTTGTTATAGGCAGAAGTGCAGTGGCACTATCTCTGCTCACTGCAACTTCTGCCTCCCAGGCTCAAGTGATCCTTTCACCTTAGCCTCCCCAGTAGCTGGGACTACAGGTGTGTGCCACCATGCTTGGCTAATTTTTTAACTGTTTTCTAGAAACAGGGTCTCACTATCTTGCCCAGGCTGGTCTCAAACTCCTGGGCTCAAGTAATGCTCTTGCCTCATCCTCCCAAAGTGCTGAGATTACAGGTGTGATCTACCACACACAGCCTCACCTTTATTCTTAAAGGAATTTTAGAAGAACATAGAGTTCCTGGCTGGTAGTTACCTGTTTTTCTTTAAACTGAATATATAGCATTCTATTGTCTTTTTTTAAAATTTGCCTTGCTTCCAATGCTGGTTGAAAAGTCAGCATTTAGTCCCTACTTTCTAAGAAGCAATGTTTCCCACCTATCCACTCCTCTAGCTGACTTTAACATTTTTTCTTTATCTTTGTTATTTTATTTTTTTTTAGAAAATGTGTCATTCTATTTATCCTGCTTTGTTGTTTGGGTTCCTTGAGATTCTAATCATTTTTTTTATAATGATGACTTCCACCAGTTTCAGAAAAGTTTTAGTCATTAGCTCTTCAAATTTTGCTTCTGTTCCATATATCTCTCTTTTTCTTGTAAGACTCCAAGTAAGTGTAAGCTGTACCTTTTCTAAGTGCGCTCTATATGTCTTAACATCTCTTATACGTTCTTTATCTTTTTTAATCCATATGTTTTCTGAGTAGATTCTTAACTTACCTTCCAGTTAATTATTTCTCCCTAGTCACTATTTTTCTCTTTATCTCTGCCTAATCTCCAAAAAAAACCTTCTGCTGACATCTTAATATTAGCTATGGTATTTATCAGTTCTCAAATTTGTAGCTAGTTCTTTTTCACATCACAGTGTCACTTTCTATAGTATGCAGGTCCTTGCTGAAAGTTTTCAGTTTGGCTTTTCATGAGTTGAGTAATCACAGTTGTTTAGCAAGTGTGCCAGGTGCTTTGGTATCTGGCATGTTAGTGGATTCGTTTCTATTACCTCTTACCCATATCGTCTCTCATTTTTGTTATATTGTCCCCTCATGTACATGATTATCTTTGATAGTGTATCGGGGAAATACTAGGTAGAAGAGGGCAGTTCCCCAGAAAAGGCCCTAAATGGGAACAGGCATTCCTGTTTCCATGCTCAAATGTTGCCTTTTGGCCTGCCACACTCCCTATCCTGTACTCATATAAACCCCAAAACCCAGGCTTCATGAGCAGATGAGCAGATGAACAGAAGAGTAGAGGAGCAGAAGAGCAGCACAGCAGAGAAACAGAGAAGAGAAAGAGCATCTGAACATTGAGAGGAGTTCAGGCAGGGACAGCCAGAGAAGAAATTGGCCACGGGACAGCAAAACTCTAGGGGGAGGATCATCTTCCCATTCCACCCTCTTTCCAGATCCCCATTAATCCCACTGGGAGCCATTTCCATCATCCAATAAAATCCCTGCATTCACCATCCTTCAAGTCCATGTGTGACCTGATTCTTCCTGGACACCAAACAAGAACCCAGGTACCAAGAGGACACTGAGCTGGTTACCATTTAAGTCATCTGAGGATGGTAGAGCTAAAAGAGCACTGTAGCATGCCCACTAAGGCTTCAGGAGTTGCAGGCGCCCACTCCTAGATGCTACCATGGGGCCTGGAGCCCAAGAGTGCTCGCCCTGACTCCTGCACCTGCCTCTCTGCATGCTCCCCAACCCATAGGAAGTTTGAGCATGCAGCACCTGAACAGATGAGACACGCCCCTGTCGCATGTCCTGTGAGGGGGGGTTAGGGAACTCTCCCATTTCATTGGCTATTACACATGAAAAATTATACGTAGAAATGATATCTAGAATGCTATTGTTTCTCTATTTTTTTTCTTTTTTTAAATTGCATTTTAGTTTTTGGGGTACATGTGCAGAACATGCAAGATAGTTGTATAGGTACACACATAGCAGTGTGTTTTGCTGCCTTCTTCCCCTTTTCCCACATTTAGCATTTGTCCCCAGGCTATCCCTCCACCGCTCCTCCCCCTGCTGTCACTCCCCTATTCCCCCAAATAGATACCAGTGTGTAGTACTCCCTTCCCTGTGTCCATGTGTTCTCATTTTTCATCACCCGCCTATGAGCGAGAATATGCGGTATTTCATTTCCTGTTCTTGTGTCAGTTTGCTGAGAATGATGTTCTCCAGATTCATCCATGTCCCTACAAAGGACACGGACTCATCGTTTTTGATTGCTGCATAATATTCCATGGTGTATGTATGCCACATTTTCCGAGTCCAGTCTATCATGAATGGGCATTTGGGTTGGTTCCAGGTCTTTGCTATTGTAAACAGTGCTGCAACGAACATTCGTGTGCATGTGTCCTTATAGTAAAGTGATTTATAGTCCTTTGGATATATACCCAGTAGTGGGATAGCTGGGTCAAACGGAATTTCTATTTCTAGGTCCTTGAGGAATCGCCACACT